>VZSV01000025.1:5047648-5063527 GCA_013398735.1 Nothocercus julius
ATCAAGAAAGAGCACAGCTGCTGTACTTCCTGACTGAAGCAGCAGTTCAGCAGTTTAGGGGATAGTAGGTGTAGAACTTGAGTGTACGTGGACACCCACAGTTCTATTTTGAGAACAGCATTTTCTTTCTTCTCACATTTTTGAAACTGCAAATGGTAGAAATGTCCACAGGCCTTTACCTATGGGAAGACAGGGAAGAAATAATTTGCCAGGATCAGTACCAGCTTTGGCAAACAGTTAGTGCTGTAGTGATTACATGTCTCTTTTTAAATTATGATTGTTTTTCTTCTTCAATTCAACTTCATTTTTTTCCTCCCCACTGCCCCCCCAAAAAAAAGAAAAAGAGAAGACTAAAGAGATGTAGCTAGTGACCTTGAGGAATCAATCATCTCCTCCTCTGTTTGAGTGGTGGTTTCAATTCAGATGTAATAAAAAAGAAAGAAACGATTAACATAAGAAAGTATGGAGATTACTCCCCATTCCATCCAACCAAATAATATGTTTATTCTACTGAGTTTGTACTTACTAAAACACATCCTTACTCCCTAAGCATCTCAGTGCATTTATACCTCTGGAAACATAATTAAACATCAAGCATTCATAGCTGTCTGTCTGCATTTGATACTGCCAGAAGACAATCATTAGATTAATTGCTGCCAACATGCATATTTGAGAAGGAAACTAAAACCACTCTTAAAATGAACTTGCTCTCAGCACTGAAAACTGCTTATGGCAAAGCCAGGTGACTCAGCAGGGAGTGTGTATGTGTGGGAGGAAGATATAAAATGGGGCACGAGGAGAGAAAAATGACCTTTGGTGATTTGGGATTTGTAGCCATGATTGCTAACTTTGCATGTCTCAGATTTTGGATGCCAGCTTGACACTTTATAATGGTCTGGTTTTTAGAGAATGTGTGGGAAGCATTCTTAGAAAATCAAGCTACTTTAATGTCCTGCAAATCAGATACTCTGAAATAGAATTACTTGGTGGCATTTGCTGAAAATTTGAGCTATACTTTTGGAGTTTTTTTTTTCTCTAACATAAATATCTTCTCTTATTTCCTTCCAGCATTCCTTGAAATAAGGATTCATTAATCAGTAAAGATGCTGAGATAGGATAAATAGATTATATACAGATATCTGAAATATGTATTTGTAGTCTGTATTAATAGGAGCTGTCATTTAAAGCAGTGTGCCATACAGGAAAGGGAATAAGATTAAAGCCCGTTACCTTAGTGGCTATTTTTTAGACTATTTCTTCTTTTGCTTCCTTTTTTATTTCCAATATATTTTTTTTTCTTTTAAATTGCATCTCTTTTCTGTTTGTTGTTTTGTTTTGGTTTGGTTTGGTTTGGTTTGGTTTGGTTTTTTTCCTGATATTTTCCTGCCTTCCCTCTTCTAGCCCATTGGAGGCTCTCAAGGTTTATATTCCTTCGTTCTCCCTCCTACTTTCCCTTACTCTTTCTATCCCTGTGCTTGCCCCTCTCCCGCAGCCAAGAGGTGGAAAGATGAAGTGGCAAGGTTGCTTCCATCCTCCCGCTGGCTGGTTTGTAGCTGCAGGTCACGTCTGTTGCGAGATGGTTAAAGCACAAGCAGCAGCCAGCCTTGGAGACCGAGCTGTGCCTGTGGCTACAGCTGACACTGCAGAGCACAAGTTCCTGCACCGGAGCACCCTGCTCGGTCCCAGAGGCCTTAGTTTTCCTGTTCAGAGCTCTCCTCCCGGAGGAAGAGCTGTTCAATGTTCCAGGCGCTGGTTGAGAATTCAGAAGAATGGGATTAAAGCCCATTCTGCGCCACAGACTTTTTGCCTGAACACTGCCACTTCAGTTCTTTTTACCACTGTTTTAATCAATGAAATGTCTCTTAACTTCCTTAGGGCACCTTAAAGCCAAGGAGAAGATTTCCTAGAGACTGTGGGTGAAGAGCTTAATTACCTCTGTAACAAGACTATATATAGGCAGAGTGTAATTAAAACTGCTAACAGTCTTGCCTTGGGTGTCTGCTGGTTAGGTATTCTGTTTTGAAATTCTTTCCTACAAAATATTTCTTCTTTTTTTTTTTCTTTTCTTTTTTTTATTTTTTTTTCTCTAGCTTTCTCTTAGTAAACCAAGTAAGCACAGGTTGTTTTTCATCATGTGAATCCAGTCTGGCAAAAATGAGATATGATCCAAGAGTGAATATTTGTTGCCTAGCTGACTATGTGTTCAGCAGTTCGTTTAGTTTGGATTTTGGCTGTTTTCTTTTTTTAACCACGTTGAAAGGTATGGGATTCCAGCAACAGGGAAAAAATAAATAAAAAAGTGAACCAGTGGCAGGTCAGAGGAGGCCAGTGTGTGAGAGGCATCAGGTATTCTAGGGAAGCGCGTGGCCCTGCCCATGAGGAGCAGGGGCTCTGCAGGAAAGAGATGCTCTGAGATCTGTTTGACATCCAGGCAGGAGACCAGGTGTTTAACAGGAGCAGAGCTGAAAGGTAGGATCTCCTTTAGGGGTCCGTCCAGTCCTTGCTTTAAATGATATAAAAATAACATAAACTATACTCTCATATACAAACAATCATCTTGATTTTTTAAAGATCAGGCTTGTCTGAGGGAAAGTTGGTTCATGTGCTTTAAATCAGATCACGACTGAAATGGCTTATTGATTTATTAATGGCACGTAATTAACCAGCAATCAGTGAACTGTACCTTCAGGATTAGCATCAGCCTTACAACAAACAAACCGCAATAGCAGACACTTACAAAATGTTCATAAACATCTACACATTTCTAAACATCCTCCTGAGGTAATCCTAAAGGCTTCTAATTCTTCCCCCACTCTCCCCAGAGTTTTATGCACCCCCCGACACACACTTGGACAAGGGGGTTGGCAGGACACAGCGCCCCTCCCTTGGGAGTGCGGGCTCCCGTACTTGGAGGGATGCTTGTGAGCAAGGGTTAACAGCACCCCTGCTGTCCAGAGAAATCCGGTAACGTTGCTGCCTGCCTCGGAAGGAAAGCCAGCCTGACCTTTTGCAGATGAGGTCTAGCAAAGTTTACTGCAGTTTTTATGCTGCCCAGCCCATTCCTCTGCCAGAAGTTTCTACCCACACAGAAGGGTTGGTAGAAGAGGACGTGTTCCTGTATTGAGCCTCCTCCTCCTGTAGTTCATAGTTCAGCATCTTAATTCAAACTCTCTTCTCTCCAGTAGAGAAGTCATCTGAGGGACAGGGATGTGTGAATTACCACCACTTACAGAGTGATGGTGAAAACATTTGGTGGAAGAGGTTCGAATAGAAATCTAGGAGCCATAGAAGCTTAGAAGACATCAAGAATCATCAGACCTCATTTCCCAAAGCTCTAACTTAGCATTACTGAAATGTAGCATTAGGTAAGATAAAGTATATATATGGACTTGTGTTGCTTTTAAAATACTTGTAAAAGCTAGACAATAATATTCAGTTTTAAATCATGGCAGAAAAGCATTCTTAATTTTCAAATGAGAACTGATCCATGCTGAAGATTTTCAAAAGACAGAAAAACAAGGCCTGAGACCCAAATGGGCCTCCTGCCTGATAAACTGTATCTAGGAACTGAGCTACACCTTCCAGAAAAAGGATAATTGATACTCACACAAAGCTGTAAGTAGACCCATAAGCTTGGTGTATTGGTACCAATATGCCTAGTGGGACAAAGATGTTGTCAAAAGAAAAAAGCAATACTGCCATTCTTTGTAGTTCTCTTTGCTCTTTAAAAAAAAAAAAAAAAGAGTGGAAGGGGGAAACAGGGAAGAATTTTTGGCTTAGAAAGAATGAGCTAGTAGATTTGTACAGCAAAGGAAGTTGAACTTGGAAGAGATTTAAAAGATACATCTAGGTACAGATCTCCTAAAAGGAGCCTTGTACTAGAATTCAGTAACAAAGCAAGCAGGTTGGCAGAGTACAGCTACATACTAAAATCTGCAAAACGAATAAACGAGGAGATCTTGCGGAGGTTGAATCAATTCCCAAGAGAGGCACAGATAAAGATGTTGAGGGTACCCAGCTACTGCAGGGGAATTCAGGTGCTTTCCAAGCTGGATTCTTCAGTTCATTGAAGTCTGAAATGCTAGAAGTTGCCACTCAAAAAAGAGAATGGGAGCTGCTGAGACAATATTTAGCCATCCTTGAAAAGAACAGGACTAGCCAACCAAAGAAGGGGAGGCATGTTTGAATCGAGCAACTGTGCAACCAGCAGCACAGTCAGGCAGGAAATGTTGACAAATTCCATATGTTCAGCTTCTCAGGTGGTGTGGACAGTAAACTATCATCCTAGTATCTGAGCAGGAATGACAACTGAGAAATTTTAAAATGCTTCTGACAACAGTAAATGAGGCTGATTTTGAAGAGACTAGTGGTGTTCTTCCCTGCTCTTTTCCCTGTCACTCAGAACTGTCTGAGAAAAGTGGCAGATTAAAAGCAAACTTTCTAGAAACTAAATAAAAAGTGTCGTAATGGCAGATTAATGGCTGGGTATGTGGTAGGAAAATTAGGCTCCCTAATCTGGAAAGAATCCACAGTATGGGCTGTTTACATACTGCAGGTCATTCCTATGTTTATTTAGGGTGAAAAACATCAGCAGAAACTTCAAGAAAAATGGTTCAAAATTTTGATATTTTTTAACCTTTCCTCAAAATATGACTAGTCTGTGATCAACTCAATTTATTTAATATTTATTGCCATATATACACACATAAATACATAAAAATCATACCTTAAAAACAGTTCATATCCTAAAGTATGAACTTCAGGGTAGAAGGTTCCAGAGCATTTCAAAGTGCTGTCTGACCATTAACACCAGGAGTTTCAAAGCTATATAATTACCTCCATCTTACAGATTGCAGAGAGGGAAATAATTTGTCCACAGCAGAACATGCTGTCTGAATATACTAAAATATATTCGACAGAAATCTTGACTTTCAGATGTGCAGTTTAACTTTAGGGCTGTTCTGTCGCTGGGCAGCCAGGCCGAGACGAGCTGACCAGCTCTGTGTAGATCCCCCACCTTTTTGTTGGAGATTAACCAAGTGTCTTGACTAAGACCCTGATTTCTAATGGCCGTGAGGGAAGCAACCCATGTCTATCAGCGCCACAGGGCTTCTGGAGACCCATTCGATGGCACATTGGCATGGCACGGGGCACCAGCTAATGATCCTTGCCTCTTGGGGTGATCGTTAGGCTGAAGGCAGCGCTACTTTGACATGGATACTTGCTCCCAGTGTCATAGCTAACTCAGTGATGCTAGCCTGGGGGTGGTTGGGGGAAGTCTCTGAACCATCCTCAGTTACATGGGGTGGACCGGCTCGCAGTACCTCTAGTCCTCATACTTAGGTCATCTAAATTAGGTTAAATTAAAATTATATTAAGTTAAATTAAATTAGATTCCTTCTGAGATTCCCTGCTGTTAATATTGGACTCAATTCCTAGTCAAGTCAATGGGTCACTCTGTGGCCTACACTAGGCCCCTCCAAATATTTTCATATAACAGCAGTAACAACATAAAGGTGTGCATGGGGGTGGGAAGGAAATCTAAACCAGTTCATGTCTCAGCATGGTAAGAAATTTAGGCAGTTAGATATTGCAATAAGACCATTCAGTCTTATCTTCAAAGGCAAAACAGAGACTCAAGGCTCAGTTATAACGATCTCGGCAGAGAGCGCTGCAGGGGTGGTTAGATGATGAGAGACTCTGATTTTCATGAAGAACGATATACCAGCTGACAAGAACATGGAATCGTTTTAGATAGTAGTGTGTAATGTGCTGTTTTTTCAAGCATTTCCCCCTAGCTATAGAGACAGGGAAAGTCCTAGAGGAAAGGGTGTTAGCTTTAGTACGCAAGAGACCCCACTTTAATTTCTTGTTCTGCCATAAACTTCCTTTGCAAACCTGAGCAAATCATTAGTCTGTGATTCACATGGGATATTCAGGTTTCCTAGCATCTGTTTCAGTCCCTTGCTCCCATTGATTTCCAAGTCAACTGTTTTTGTGTCAGTGGGTGCTGGGCATTTTCTGAAGAATGCAGTAGTTATGTCTATTATGGATTGGTCCATCAGTTTTGTTTGTTTGTTTGTTTTTTGTTTCAGTTCCTCTTCTGTAAAAGGAGAGAGTGGATATAGATCCTGAGAATTGCAGCTTTACTGGACCTAGCTTTGGACACAAGAGCCTTGGAGAATGGTTGCAAAACTGCTTTTTCAGAGGGAGGTCTTGGGGCAAAATTTTTTCAGTTGTTGTGAGTCCAGAACATCTATGACCTTGCAAGGGGTCAGTGCTGCTGTTTTGTGATCTGATAAGTGGGACCACACAGTAAGCAGCTGCATAGTTTTATCCACCTAACAGTAGTAAAGACACAGAGACTGCAGAGGGCCGATTCTGAGTAACTGTATTTCTCATTGTTACCATCAAGGATATATTATCTTGTGATGCCTGGTGCCATATAGCCCCCATACAATATGGGCTAAGTCATTCTGAGCACATGGAGCTGTTTTAACATGCTGATAAGCCCTGCTGAGACTGCTACGCTAATGTGGTCAGAGCTTTTTATAGACGGCTGTACTCATTCAGAGCCCGCTTGGCATCTGGGTAAGGTCCAGCAGGTCCTGCATATCCGATGTAGACGTTTTCAGAAGTGTACAGGGTGTATCAGTCAGCGTCAGACTTGGCCTCAGCAGATTCCAGATCACTGAAGGCAACATTTCATTTCTTCGTAAGAATTACATTTTGTTTGGACACTTGTCTCTAAACTCTCATTATAAGGCTCCCATTTCCCATAAAAGGTCAAGGAACCACTTTTTAAATAGAGGCAGGCAACTCCTCTACTGTGTAAATCAGTGCAGCTCCCTTTAAATCAATGAAGCTATCCCAGTGTACTCAAGGTGAAGATCTGCCTCAAAGACTAATAGAGGAAAGGTGACACAAAGAATGAGATTTTTCTAAAGCTTTCAGCATTAGTCTGACTCTGTGCCCATTTCCTTTGAAAGAAAAAGTCTTATTAAATTCAGAGTCAACAGAGTGATGCCAAGGCTGAAAGCTGTTTGAGAAATCCCATCCCTCAGGCTGAGGGTTTCTCAGATTGCTCAGTGGTTAGAGCTGATTGACTGTGAGGGTTTGACAGTCTGGTAGGGTCCTTTTTGACCAGCAGTGACAAAACTGAAAAAATCCTGAACCACTCAAAAAAGCAGGAAAGTAAAGCCAAAACAAATTGGATGACTGGTTTGTATGTTTGAAAAAATGGTATATTTGCAGTGCATTTCCAGATAGTGAAACCACCTAGATACAGACCTCAGATTCTTCCAGGAGCAAAAGACATCAGAAATGTCAGAGCTGTTTTCTGGATTTCTGCTTTCATGAGGCTTTCGGGAGGAGCTGGGAGAAAAACATGAAATGTAGGGTCAACCTATTCTATTTGTGTACTGAATGTATACTACATTCCTAGAAGGGGGCTCTGTGCGTAGGAGCAGGAGTGGCTGTTTTCTTTAGTGTCACTATATGCTGAAAATGCTCGGTGTATTTTTGCTGACTAACGAGTGGAATCTGAGAAGCTTCCTACTGTCGTTTAATTGACCTTGACTATCCTTGATGCATTGGGACCCAGATTCAAAAGATGCCAGTACAATATGAATAACCTAAATAACTTGATGTCAGAATAATATCAGCTAAAGCGGTATGAGAGGGCACAAGGAGAAAAAAAAAGAAAAAAGAAAGCAACCCTCCTACCCCCCAAAACCCTATGCATAATGATGCAAAGAAAAAAAAGATGCATACAATTATTTCTAAAAGAACGGGGAACGGGTTAACATAACTGGAGAAGATAAATGTTGGGATAATTTTTTTACATGCTTTTGCGCTAATAGCACTGAGCCTGAAACAGCAGCAGCACGTTAATGTAACTTGATCAAGCTGATTATATAACAACATAAAGACATTTTCCTTATCTTCTGGCCTCATCATAATTCATTTGCAGTGTGTTCCAACCGACTACATTATACATCAGTAGTTATGTTCCATACATAATAAAATTATCACATTACATGTTTGCGTTGATATATGTAGATATAGTCACTTCACAAGGAAACTTGCCATCATTTTCTAGCTTTGCAAGTGCTTTCACTGTGAACACAGTTGCACACAAATACTGGCTTAGGCTATGGTAGTTTTGACTTAAGCACACAGGGTTAACTCAGCCATAGCAGAGTCTGGTCGAGAACACTGAGATCCTTCAGGAAGACTTACTTACCTGAGTGGGCTTTAATAGGACTTTCTGAAAGAAGTTATTTCATCATTCATTTTTCTGAATAAAGGTCAAAAAATATAAATTTTCGATATTCCTGACCTCTGGTTCAGAGAGAACATGCTGTCTGTAGGACCCTCTTACAATATTGTCTGCAAAATGTTTCTGTGTTATGGCTGGTGGACCAGTAAGGGGAATGGCATGGGCTAATGTAGGATGTAGTTTTGTAGCTCACACTGTGCAAATGGATCCCCTGCTGTCTGTGTCTCTCTACGACACAGACAAGCATGCTGGCCCAGACATATTCAGAAGGCCATATGTAAATACTGTAATTTTGGGGAGCACACTGTGCATGTTTGTTTTATGGCACACAGCTGAATCCCTGCTTTAACACACTCCAACTCAGGCTCCTCTTTGGAGATGTAAGTGGTGCCTCCATATATATCACCTTTGATAACTTCTCAGTTTGCATCAGTAATAAGATCTTAGAAGAGAAGAGAAGAAGCAAAAGCTTTTTAAGAGTTAGGAAATAAACGGAAAGTACTGTTTTGGGTAGGAAACTTTTAATGTTAGCACTCACATCAGAACTCATGCAGTGCCAGCTCTTTGTAATTATCAAAAAATAGAAACTGTAGGCATGGGAGAAAAACACGAAGTTGGAAGTACACATGATGAGAGATATAATGTCTAAATTATTATTATTATTTTTGTAATTTCTCCTGTAGTGTGAGCATATTTTTTTCATCACTTTGGTAAGTTGCACTAATTGTGTTGTTTGCTGTTCAGATTCAGAAGTTGGGTAATCCTAATATCACTGCATGGCCCACAGACAGTAGCCCCAGAATGGAAGCAGATTATTACAAGATGTTATCTTCACACCAAGGGACGTTTCAGGGAAGTAAATAGCATTTTGTGGAATAAAGCAATTGAAAATATGCAAGTACACTCAGCAAACAGATGGTGTTTAGAATGAGCTGGATATTCCTTTTTCATAGCTCTAGCTCGAAATATTTGATTCAAAAGTTCACTTTGCAGTTTTTTGTCCCCTAATCCTTTCGAAGGCTAGAGCTGCCTTGAAGGTTCTCTGTCGCTTCAGCTTGAACACAGGCTTTCATTTCTTGAGTATGATCTTGCTTGCAATTAGACCATATAAAACACCAGATATGGTTTCCTATTAAAGAGAAAAAAAAAAAAAAAAAGGAAAGAAAAGAACAACAGTTCTGCACATAGCAGTCCTCGGATCCAGGAAATTATACTCTTAATAGCTCCGGTAAGCCAGCGGGGTGTGTCTGCAAAAAATTATAAAAGCTGATAATATGTCTGGTTGTGATGAAGCCCATGCGTTCATGGAAGGCTATTTTTATCAGAAATATGGAAAGATTTCAGACATGATTACAGATGTAAAGGCGTTATTCCCAGTGGAATGCAAATCCAGTAAAAAAAAAGACCAGATCAGTCAACTGGAATTGGTAAATATTCATTCCCTTTCCTTTAGCCTATTTCGCTGTGGGCCAGAAGTTTGTCTGTGGCCAATAATTAATGTATGCTTGAGTTATAGAGGGATCAGAAGGTAATGAGAAGGAGATGTGTGCTATGTACTGCCTAGGGACAGAAGAGTTGTACCTTGCCTTTTTATTTTTAGAGATTGTGAAATCTGCGAGATTGTGTAATTACCAACATGCGGAAAGGCTGAAATAAACATATTCGTGGAAAGGAGCAAATATAGGTCGCAGTTTGGCAAAGTACTTGTACGCAAGCTTAATTATATGCTGTTCAACAAGACATGCATGTGTTTTTCTTTCATTCACCTCAGTAAGACTGAAGTGCATGCTTAATGTAAACCCATGTATATGTTGTGTTTCTGAATCAAAGGTACATGGAAGGAATACCAATTCTGTTCTGGTATGAGGGAGAGATAATTGTTCAGATACACACCTTGGTGCGTTGATGAAATTATCTAGAAATGCTTTTAACTAGAGCTTGTTATATGTCTTGCTCATGAAAGCTGAATCTGCTGCTTCTACATCTTTTCTCTATACAATCCTATCATAAAATTCCTGATGTCATCTTCTAGGCCAAACTGCCTGCCCATCAAGCCTAGAGCAACCCAGATGAGAGAGGGAGAGAAAGAGGGAGAAAAAGAAAATATGAGTAACAGGGAGAAATGCCATGGCAGGTACACAAGTCTAGATTACTCTGAAAGACCCAAGAGGGCCCAAGGGCCTGTAGTGTAGACAAGGGAGGCCCTCAATGTCAGTTTGACAGAGAACCTATTCATGGGCAATGTTACTCCTGAATTGACTTTCTGGATGAGCGGAAAATATAACCCATCCTTCTACCTAGCACTAGAGATGGTTTTAAAAAAATTTTTTTTTTTTTCTATACCCTTATTCTGCTGTGCAGATCTTGTTTTTACTTTTCATGAAACAAATAAAAAAGCACAAAGTAGTTCAGCTGTGTTATGCTTTTAAATAGTCCAGGCCCCCATTTTGACTGCGTTATCTACATTGTAATATGGTGTCCATTTTGGAGACTGTTTGCGTGGCAGTCACACAGCTTTAGGAGTATATTACAGAGGCTGCTTGAGAGGAATGAGCAGAGGTGTCACGTAAGCTGTGTTTATTGCTAAAATAAAAGCTTTATTTTTTTTTAAGTAGTTTTTTTAATAAATATACTGCATTTTTTAATAAAGAAAACAATTTTACATAATATTATTTTTGGAAAAGCTACTTTTATAACACAAAACAATCTCAGGGGAAAATTTTTACCAACCGTGATGGACGCAACTCTGTTGCCTATACTGATAGCTCTCTCTACAGACGCAGACTAGAAGCCCCCAAAATTCTTTCCTTACTTTAGAGAGATGTAGACAAATGCAGCAATTACAAATATTGTATTCTGTGGCTCTCAAAACTGGATCCATTAGATTCAATATTCAAATAGATGGGTTTGTAGGACATACATATACTATTTAAGGATGCATTATTTAAAAATGGAATTAGCAGTATGCAGTCAGAGACACAAAAATAGGATACTTCTCAGAGACCATGCTTGTAACTCACATGATCTGGGAGAACAAAATGTGGAAATATATCTTCATAAAAAATTCACATAGTCACAAATTGTGCTATCTATTTCTGTGCACTATTTTCTCTTCCTCCTAGAGAGAAAAGGTCTTTCTATTTAAAGTAATTGTTGTTGGTTTTTCAGAAGACATAAAGGATTCATCTTTTTCCCTCTCCTGCTGCCTTTCAGAAGTAGTCAAGGAACTGAAATTAATTAAGCTGTGACCTCATGTCAGCATTGTGTATCATAATTAATAGCAAACAACATCCTTTAGGTCTTACGATTTGCACAATTAAGGCCAGAAATCTGTGAAAAAGACAAGACTAAAAAGAAGGTGTTGGGATATAAAGAGCCTTTAAAAGCTGAATTGCCCTGCATGGGAGTTGCAGTCACTGAGAAGTTCACCAGACATAGCAAGATACATTTACATAAACCCTTTGTTCTTCTGTGCAATTACCTGTGCATTTGTCTCCAGGGAACTGCAGGCAATTTCCTGTCTCGAAGCTCTGTACACCTCTCTCATGTATTTCACACTTATGTTTCATGGCCCAGAACCCCTCTAAAGCGAAGGTCCATTTGGAGAACACGGTAATCGGGATGCTCTTTCTGTGAGGGTCTCTTTCCTGGTTCCAGCCCTGGTGTGAGCAAAGTAGACTTTCTTTAGCTTATACCAGCTCTCATTGCTTGTCAAGAAAGGCAAAACAAAACAAAGCAAAACAAGAAACCCCACCAACCCCTTCATCTCCTTCTGTTGCTATTGGAAGGATTTAAAACATTTGGTACGATTTCTGTTTTTCAGTGCTCAAAAAGGTATGTATGTATTCCAGTTTTAAGGAAATAAAATTAAGATTTTTCCTTGAAAATCTTTGAAAGATTTGAATGTCTTCATTGCTTTTATTATTCCAAAGGGCTTATCACTAGTAATGTCTTCAGTACAGTCTCTCTTCTGATTTCAACCAAAAAAAGAGAGTCATTCTACCCAGTCAGTTTTTAAGGCTCCATCTTTACCCTTGTTGTTTCTTTTTATTATTTTCCTGTGATTTTCTGCTTCTTTCTGACCCATAGCATCTTTCTCCGGTGGTTCTTTAATTGCTTAATCCTCCTTCACGTCTTCTGTCAGTTTGAATTCCTCAGTCCTGCTTATATATTCTTCAATAGATACTTACTCACCTATGAATATGTTACCTCAAGGTAATTCTTTTCAAAAGGTGTTTAATATGTGATGACAAGCACTCACCATTTTAAGAAATCACAATTTAAGTGCATATTTCACTCACCTGTATTTTGCATAGCCCTGTGCTTTGCATAGACTTTTTCATAGTCCTGATGCAAGTCATCAAGTTGCAGGTCTTTGTTTTAGATCTCACCTCCAATTCACTTTTTCCTCATTTTTGCACTGATTCCTGGT
This sequence comes from Nothocercus julius, assembly GCA_013398735.1. Classification (NCBI taxonomy): domain Eukaryota; kingdom Metazoa; phylum Chordata; class Aves; order Tinamiformes; family Tinamidae; genus Nothocercus; species Nothocercus julius. The sequence goes on from VZSV01000025.1 coordinate 5,060,362, forward strand.
CTCCTTAGCTCCTTCCCTATCAAAGTCTTCCAGTCTCTCTCAAAAGCACTTTGCTGTTACTGTTCTGCCTCCAAACCACACTCAATACTAAAACTGATTCTGAATTCATTACTAATGGAAATGCGTTTCTGTAAAAGTATCTCCCCTTGTTATGGAGCTGATTCTGCCTCCCTTAATAGTATTAAATAGTGTGTTAAAAGTTCCTACTGAAATTGGTAGAACTTCTTTCTAGTAAGAGCAGCTGAATCTGACCCTTTTATAATATCTTATACAGTATATCGTTACAATAGAAACAAAATCAATTTACTAGAGGATTATTTTCTGGATCAGAAAAGGTGTTTTTGTGTCTGAATTATGTTCTCTTTTTACAGTAACAGTTCCCTAGGACTGAGGCCTATTTGTTCCTTGTGCCTCAGTTGTCCCAAGACACATTGCTCACATTTTAACAAGCACCACTTACTGCCAATGGGGTGTAGCTTTAATAGCAAGGAGAACAAAAGAAATGAAAAAGTAATTCCATAAAAAAGTTACAATAAGAACATATAAAAACTGCCAGCATTTCTATTCCATCATTCTAGAAAGGCAGTCACAGGAACTAAAGCAGAGGAAATAGTTATTGAACTACTAGTTTACTGTAATCTGTCCCAAACCTGTTTTTAAATACAAAACTGGCAAGTTTTGGACAGAATTACAGGCAAAGACACCCAGAGGTACAACCGGATGGCAAACGTCAACAGACATCTCTCAGCTGTTTGGGGTTTTAATTCATTTGCAGCATGCTGCCAATTCTAGCTGACATTGCTGCTTTCTGGAAGGCAAAAGAAAAGATGTTGTTGTTGTTAGCACTGTTGTTTGGCCAAATAAAATAGGTCTTACTTCAGGTTTTGTTGTTGTTCTGATTGACAGAGAGCTTAGAAGTAGTATGTTTAGTAAGTATAGAGAAGGCACAGAAATAGCATTTCTCTGCCAACTTTAGTCATGGTTGTCTTAACGTTTCCTCTATTGATACTTATTTTTTTTTTTTTTTCCCTCCTGTGGATCATAGCGCTTATGTTCATCATGAAGATACTGGACAAGGGAATGACTACCAAAAGTGTAAAGGATGGTTCTGACCCGTTCTTCCACACATCTTAAGAAAAAATGCAGAAATGAGAACTGTTCCCACTGTTTAGTTAGTCACTCAAAAAGGAGATGTACGAACAAGACCTTACAAATGCAAACACCTCTAGGGCTGAGAATCATGGATGTGAAAGTAGTGGACAGCCTTTGGATGAAGTGTTTGGGGTCAGAAGGAACCATTTCATCATTTGTACTGCCATATCCCATGCCATCTCTCACCACCTATTATGTTTCAGCCAACTACCTCTGTACTGAGCCCAGGGCTACGGTCTGACAAAAGGGTCTAGGGTCTGTGTGTTACTCACACTTGATTAGAAAGCAAGGAAAATAGTCTTGATTATTCAGTCTTGATTTTAAAACATTAAGCAGGGTGGAGCTACTGTTTTTACTGTAGCTTGCTTTAGTGAGTTGACCAAGCTTGTTTTAAAAAATGCGTGTCATTTTTTTGTTTCAATTTATCTACTTTCTCTTTCCAAACACTGGATCTATGTCTTTCTCTGTTGTAATAATGAAGTAATTTTTTCAGTACTCCACATTTTCTTCTCATTGAGGTATTTACATACTGCTATCAAATAATCTGTCAATCTCTTTTTTGATAAAATAAATAGACTGAACTTTTTACATCTACTACTGTAAAACAGTGTCTCTAATCTTGAAAATCTTTCTTTGACTTTTCCCTACCCATCCTCAGTACTTAAAATAACTTTGAATGTGTCCATTAGAAATGGATGGAATGCTCTAGCGTCAATATAGTTTGTTCTGCCTGACTCATCTGTTTTCTTCATGACTTCTTCAGCACATTCTCAAGTTTTGTCAGTTTACTGGTTCATTATTCATTTACACAGGTTTAACCTGGGAGCAACTCCACAAGAGTCAGTGGAGGTATCTTGGGCTGACCCATTGCCCTCATTATATGGGTAAATTCCTGCCTCTGGAACTTAACTATTCATGCTATTAAAAAGTCAAAACATTACCTGTGCTAATTTAGCTGTTATTAGCATTGTCTCCAAACACTTGAAGGGCATTATTAAGAGGTTAGATTGGTCCAGGGACCATTTGCAATATGTGCATTGCTTGCAGCTGTGCTCTGGCTAAGGCATATACTAACATAGTTGATGACCATCATGTGCCAAGTAGCTGTAAGGCCTGGGATTGTGAATAAGCACATTTAATCTACAGGTGAAGACTCAGTCATTGTTACAGTAAAGGAAAATACACCCATTTCTGCCTTTTTGAGAGTATGTATGAAAGGTGGATGTCAGAAGAATGTCTTTTTCAGATGCAGCTTGCAGAAATGCTGAATTCAATTGCCTGGATTTGTTTAGGAACAGGAGCTTCTACACTGAAGCATTAACAGAGTTTTCCCTAATGGCTCTCCAAAGTAGTAGCAGCAAGACCACAGGAAAGCTGTACCTGCAATTGCAGCAGATTGCAATAAAAGACTCCAGCTACCTTGAATTTCCCTAAAAGACATTTTGCAGCTGATTCACAGGTCCTTTAAGGGACATTTGCTCCAGTTTATTAGGATTAAATTTACCTTTGGTAATGTGTCCCTGCTCTGAGAGATTTTCTAAAGGTAGAGAACAATTTCTGTTATTTCTGTAACCTTTTCCTGAGCTTTTCCAGCACTGTATGTGACAATGTGAAAAAAAAGTGTGTGGCTGGGCATCTTCTGAAAAATCTTTACTTACAGTTTTGTCAGGTAGTTCCCAGTTTTCCGGCATCCAGTTTAGTTCTGCTTTGAGCTCTTCTCTTCTAGACACTTGCTCTTCTCCTTAGGTTTTGTTGGTGAGGGAAAGAGGACATTTTTTTTCCTGCTCATAAGGCAATTATCCTTGGAGAACCTCTAATAGCCCCAAATATGCTGCCAATGTGGAAGGCAGAAAAAGAGATGGAAGTGGTTTCGCAACATAATGAGGAGAGTGATAGTAGTGAATCTCTAAACTTCTTTCCTTCTGTGTAAATCAAATATTTTTCCTTGGAAGTAATCTGGCCAGTCTTCCTATTGACATATTTTTAAAACACTTTTTTTTTTTTTTTTTTTTTT
>VZSV01000025.1:5063853-5076634 GCA_013398735.1 Nothocercus julius
AAAAAAAAATGTAATATATCTGCTCACCGCAAGGCTTTTTATGTTTCTATCAAACACAAAATTCAGAAATAAAATCTCCTGAAAACTGTCCATTTTTTGCCCTCCTCCCAAGTGAGATTTTCTACTGGAGTGCTGGCAAAAAGGAGGCATGGACCAGCTCTGATATAACAACTGCTCCGTTCTCGCTCTTCCTCTCCAGGCTCTCTGTCCTGCTGGCTTCGCAGCTGCTGCAGCCTTGCTAGCCACCGACAACGCACATGGCAGGGTGGTTATTGCAATTGCTTTGCTGCTTTGGGTCTTAGCTGTTGCCAGCCTGTGTCTCAGAGGGAAAATACCTGCAGGCATGGGCTCCCTTTCTTTCCTGTGTGTTACACTGTGGAACACATTGCCAGTACTTGGTAAACCAAAAGAGCCACTGCTTTTTGTGATCAGCAGCCATATGAGAGTGGGGTATGGGAGTGGATGTGGTGTCTGGCTTCGGCTGCCGTGATTTTCACTTATGCAGAATTAGGCAATTGCACTGGTGCATATCAAGGGGAACACTTTTTCTAAATGCATGGATTTCTACTCTGCTGCAAAAGCTTCAGTATTATGCCCGTACCCTAAATAAAAGGCTTTATAGTGTGTGTTTGTGTATACATGTATATGCACGCTAATTTAAATATCTGATATAAAAATGCCTTTTGGCGCTCAAAGTAAGGTTCTGTTGAGATACCTGCTGGCCATTTTATTGAGCTTGGTTAAAGTTAGATTTGAAAGGAAAATGAATACTGATATTTGGAGGTTTAAACAGCCCAAGGAACATTACTTTGAAAGAGAATCACTTTGCAAAGCAAATTCCTATTATTATTTTCTACTTTTCAGTCTGTTTGAAGTGTCACCTTCCAAAAGTCTAGTCTGTTGCCCTTGACAGCTGAAATTTAAATGTTACTGGAGTCACTGAAGTAAGAGGCTGTCCTCAGGTGTCTGCTAAGTGCATATTTAATTAATAGCCAAAAGAAACAAACAACCAACAACAACAACAAACAGCTTGAGCTGCTACATAAAGAGTATCAGTTCTCATCATACATCAATGTCTTTTCGCATTCCAATAGAAGTGTCAATGCCTCCGGATAGAAGGGCCTGGAATCTGAGCGTTAGCTGGAGTGTCATCAAAACTCAGAAAAGATTTAAGTGATATAGAGCTATGTTTCTGTTTTCTCTGATTCTGAGACTGCTCAGCTGAACTGCTGAACTGTCTGTTCTTCACCACATATCAGAAAGTCATCAAGAATGCTCTGAATTTCACAGGCAGATTTGCTGTGCATAAGGGGGACCCACGTCAGATGACTGAAGCGGAGGATTCAGGTTCAGTGTCTCACCATCATAATTGCTCTACCTTCTAAATGGGGAAGCCCTAACAACCTGCCCTCCCCTGCCTCGCACAATAAATACATCAGTATATCAGAAATAGTGGTGAAAGAATACACATAAATGTTCAGGATAGACAGAGGTGTCCAAAATTTCAGAGTGATACTCGGGGTGCAAACTCTTGCTATCCCTGAATGTTTATTCTTTGCGAAGTAATGTGATGGTGTACGTGCTGTCACAGTGATGTTGGACAAGCTTTTTGTTCACTGTGCACACAAACATGAGCATGTTCTACCTGAACAAGCAATGCAAGCTCTGACCAGCATGTAGCACATACTGATTCTGAATACAGAAAGCATAAATTTCTGAGGTAAATGTATGAGGATACCTCCTAGATAGGCATCTTAACCACAAGCCAAGAAGAACTCTTTTAAGAAATTAAACCCTTTCAAGGAAAATAACATCCTGTAACAAATTATTTTAAAGAAATTAAAATGAATTAATGTCAAAAGGCAATTACATGCAAATACAGTCGAAGGAGAATAATTTACACTAATAACATTGCAGATTATGGAGTTTCACATCTTACTGAGTAACAGCAAAAGTCAGCCAAGAATAATACATCACAAAATGTCCACCATTTTGTTTTTCCAAATGCAATTTAGTTTTAATTATGATACAGTAAAGCAATGAAGGGGCCACCTAGGGGAAAAATGCTTCTAAATGTGTAAGAGACCTATGGCCCAAATTCTGTAATCTCAGTGTAGAATTGCTGCCTGTAAGTATCTCTTTGAGCCATTTATTTATTTTTTTTTCCCATAATAAAGAGTAATGGAAATGATAAATTACTGATAGTAGTCCTAATGTATAAATGGGAAGTGTTTAAAGAGCAGGGACTATGAATGCTGTAGAAGCGGAGGTCAACTTTTAAAATGAAGTATTACTATCTGTGTGCTTATAAGTTCTCCCTCACCATGATATCTGAGTATTTCACAATCCCTGATGGATTCTCTCCTCTCATCATTTTGAGGCAGGGAATTTTTCCACTTCACAGCTGGGAAACAGCAACTCAGAACAGATTAAGGAGGTCACATACAGCGTCTACTGATGAAGTGGGAATTGACCTAAATCTCCTGAGTCCAGTGACTTATCTGTTAGAACAGGCTTTCATCTGGTAGAGTATCTCACATAAAGCAAAAGCAGAATGTTTTCCTTTGTGCTCAAATTAAAATCTACCCTTGCTCTGCAACCTGTTTATCAGGGAGGCTCCACTGCCACAGGGCCTCGAAGCCAGATCTCCCAGGAAGATTCACAGACTGTGGGGCATGGAAAGCCCCAGGGGCAACGAGCAGAGCTATCACCAGCACCGAGCCACTGTCATCAGCTTATCAGCCGAGGCAGGCCTTCAGCTTTCTTGATGATGTGCACAGCAAAGCCTACCTTGTTGGAAGCGGGATGAGGCTGAAAGATGAAATCATAAAGCTAGGTGGTATAAGGGAAAATCTGAAATGGTATCAACAGCCAGCTTAAAGTCCAGCAACCCAAATATATTCTTCCAGATCTTCACACAAGTTCCCACTGTTACAAATCTTTCAGCTGCTGTTAATGAACCAAAGTTACTTATTCTGAACTCCTGCTATTCCTTTATCCTCTTTTTTCCAAAGTTATTGATGCTCTCTTTTCTGCTCTGTTTGACTAAGAGTTGTGTCATGTCAGAACAATCCCACAAACCACACACTTCCCTAGAGGGCAGACCTCGCAAGGCACAGGAAAGCTTGCAAAATGCCTTCCTCTGGCAACGTCTCTTTAATCAGTGCGAAGAGATTTCCTGTACTTGGAACGTAAAAAAATCAGGGATACATAAAAGATAAATTAAGCTAGTTCTCTGTTTTGTTTAGTTTGCTTGATTGCTTTAAGTGTAAGTGAAACTAAAGATGAGTAAAAATGGCCCACCAGTAAGAAACAGGACAACTTTGTGATTGCCAACAGAGGCCAGGGAACTATACGACTGTGCAAACTTCCATGATGCTACTGGCTGGGTGGAGAGTGGAAAGATGACGTCTCACTGTAAAAAAATAATTTTCTATAATTTGGAGTTTGAAAACAATGATTGGAGACAACCTGAATGATATAATTTTACCATGACCCTCTTAGACCTCCAAGCCCTTAATCAAATGCTCTCAGCCCCAGTGTTACACCAGCTTGGATGGCAATGCACAACGTGTGTCACTGTACTCCCATCTGCTTGAAATTGTCTATGGATTTACATTCCCAGTAGTTTTGAAATAACTTGTTTTCTAAAGCATATGAAGCAATGGTGGCTTTTACTTCTCTCAGTATAGAAAACCACCTACAATCCAGGATACCTGCCAAATATTCAGAGCAAGTTGTCAGGCAAGATTTTTCCTTTTGTCTTTTAAGTTTTCAAGAACATAAAATAATTCTTTTCCCTCATGAATGTTCACACTTCTTGACAGTAGTTATAATATTCCTGTTTACTCAGCCTTTACCCAGCTCTTGCAGTTTTGAAGATTATAATCTTCCATAACTCAAAACCCTGTATTCACTCTGCTGCTGTGTGCTCCCTTCCTGTTTGGTGATTCAGTCTGAAAATGAAAATACACAGTAAGGAACACGATACACCTCGCAGTTTTATGCAAGATGACCTACATGAATTAACACTGCTGAAATGCTGAGGAATTTCCGAGGAAAACTTGTGTTGTGATATCTATTGTGAATTGGCCTTTCATGTTGCGTATTTGCATGTCACACACTGCTGCAAAATGGTACATTGGATAAATGTCAGATGCAATATTCTGGAGTTATAGTTAAATTATATAGGAAAAAAATGAGAGTGCCTCCTTTAAAGATTTGCTTGCTTTACAATAAGGTCTTCTCATACAAAATCAGCATTTAATATAACTGGTTTTTGTGGGCACACCCAAGGCTTGGAAGGAGATTGGCTGCACTTGAATCATCGATATTTCTGACTGGCTATTTGCTACACAAATTTACATTAAATCAAGTAGATACTTATGATATAGGTTCCTGTTGTGATTCCCACAGAGACTATCACTAATAATATTGTGGGTTTGGCTGGTACTTTCAAAATTTCACTGAGTTTTCCTCAAAATGTCAAAAGGGTAAGGATTTAGAAGGTGCTTATGAGGATTAGAATACAAATTCCTTTCTTGCTATCCAATAAACAGACCATCATATTGACTGGGTATCTACTTAATTCTGTAGACCTCTGTTAATGTCCGAGTGTTTGATGACTCTTGAAATAGGCAGAGACAAAACAGACTGGAAGTCTTCCTCTTCCTCCTGTGTGTACGAGCAGACTAGCATAGGGGCAGGAGAGGTTCTTCCTTCTGCTGAGGGAAGCGGTGGGAGATGAACAAACCAAGCTGGTGGATGTCTGCAGGGGACTGTACCTTCTTTCCCTATGGAAATTCCACAGAATGCTGACATTCATTTGGCTAGGATAAGAGATTCATTTAAAATGTCCATGTCTCCCTTGTTTTACATTTTAACATGAAGTATTTCTAATTCCTCAGAACCTTTTTCTCCTGACTACCTTGGGAGCTGGAGGAAGCTGTGAAAAAGAAAATAAATAAGAAGAAGAACACTGTAAAATCTCCACCCTCACCTTCTGAGCTGCTGACACGCAAGTGTAGATCCTATCGAAATGCATCTTAAATACACGTTTCACACCTTAATCTCTTCCAGCCATATCACAAAACAGGGAAGTACCATTCTAGGCTGATGCTCAAGCATGCACAGAAACATGCTCAATTTCAACTAGAAACAGATTCATTTTTTCCTCTCTAATTGTTGTTTCTAGGTCACAAGTTCCATCTTGTGAACCTTTGCACATGGTCCACGATGACAATTTCAGTGGGATGTGTGGTGACTGGCCAGCTAAGTCCATATGTATATGCATATCTCCAAAGACCAGGGCATATTCATTATTATTATTATTATTATTATTATTATTATTATTATTATTATTATTATTATTATTATTTTAATAAAAAGTTCTGGCTGGAACAACAAGACCATTTCTTCTTGGGAAGGTACGACCTGAAGTTACCCCAAGGACCACTATGTGACCATCTGGAAAGGCTTAATTTGCTTCAGGTGCTTGCGTGGAGCAGCTCCTTTAAATTGGGGGAGGGTGAAGGAATGCCTCTTCCCCTGGGGCTGTTTTGCAAGAGTGTTTGCAAGGGTTCTCTGCAGGAGTTGGTGAGCATGTTTGGTTTTGTTGTTTTGTGTGTATTTTTTTCCCCCAGGTGTGCGATGTTGGGGTGTTTCTCAATCAGCCTTCCAGCTGCTGTGTTTTGGGGGTGTTGTACTCTGTACCTGAACTAAATGTCTTTTTGTTGTTGGTGTGTGTGTTTTTTTTTTTTTTTTTTTTTTTTCTTTCTCTCCACAAAATGGTATTTTTACCCAATTGCTCGTAGATCTGAAATGGTATGTCCTACATCTTGCTCCAAAATCTTGGCAGTAGCTCTTGCTGGTGCTTTTTTTCTTTTTTTCTTTTTTTTTTAATATTGTATTATTAGCTTAAGGTAATGAGCAACAACCCAACACCATGATAGGGTTGCAGTCGTGTGTGTGCCGTGACGCATGTTACTGGGAGGCTGAAGTCGTTTGGTGCTGATACAATTGTACTGTCCACTCTCCGCCTTGTGTCCAGCAGGCACCAATATGGTTTGGTGTTTCACTATTGGGTTTCTGTTCTTCTCTCTGTTACCCTCTTGCCTTTCTGGGCTCTTATGGTCCCACCTATGGGTCATTATTTTACACTAATAGGGGTTAACATCTAGTAAACCAAGATTATTTAAGGGATTGATCGAATATATCCTTCAGCTCACAAGCTTTTTGTCTTTCTGTTGAGTTTTAAAGAAGATTTCTTTTTTCCTCCCTTTCCTGTGCCTCCTTATTTCTCTTTTCCTTTGTTATGTTCTCTGCAGCTCAGTTGACTCTGTGACAATTCAGTTATCTCTGACATTTTGGGGACATAGTTTGCATGAAAGAAACTACAAAACAGGGAACTGCACTTCATCTTCAGAGATCAAGTTCTGAAAAAAAAACTCTCCTACAGCAGCGTAATGATAGTAATTCTTACATCATTAATTATTATACAAAAATCTATCCATCTAAAATTTTATTTAGGCTGCAAAGTCAAGTGCTAGAAATCTCTGAGCTGGAAGTTATCTTCATATATTCACCTTTAGCTCTGGTCTTCTTGAGGCAGTCTGTAAGCTTTCTTCTATAGGTGATATTCTCTGTGTCGGTAATTATATTGTCACAGTTCTTATGGGGCCATTAAGTAATGTTTTCCTGGCACCTGGAAAAACTGAATTTTCCTATAATTTTGGGAGGTGTTGCAGGCTCAATCTAATTTAAAGCTATGCTATGTCTACATATAGCACAGTATATGGAGAATATGTATGCAGGACTTCCAAATAATAAAATTTGAGGATCAGATTCTGGAAGTGGATCTATTCTACTGTTCTCTATTGCTCTAATTTCATTTGTGTTTTCTGTGTTTCTCAGTCTGCTACCTTTGCCCTCCTCCTTACATTGAGTGGCATGAGCAAGTAAAGTGAGCAAGATTGAAAATTCATAATGAACAGTAGTAGATTTTTTGGCAACTTGTAAGACTGCATTTGTAAAAAATAGTTTAACTCTTACTGATCAGGCTGATGTTACAGCCATACATTTCTTACTATTAGTACTTGGGTCTCTTAAAAGTTTCTGTTTGTTTAGTTCAGTTTGTTTTCTGTCATGATGATGTTAGTCAAAGACTTTCAGACTTGGCTTGAAGAGGTTTTTTGCTTGTCTATACAGGCATGTAATCCAAAGGTGTGCTTGACTTTGTGTTTGTTAATTTATGCTCCAGTTCTGCAAATATTGTAAAGGGGACACTCATGCACTTATTTCAGTGAATTTACTCCTGCCAGTGCTAATAACTTGCAGGTGGATTTGCAGGGTTGGGCCTTGTTTATTTTCTGCTAGGCAATTGCTGAAGTCTCTCAATCATGCAATGATTAGAGCAATGTGAAAAAGCTGGCAACTTGGTGTATGATCAGGGAAAATATCCTAGCTGCAAAAGGAGAAACACAGGCTTTGGAAAGGGGGAAATACAGGCAATTGTGAACACCTGTAAGTTTGGTTTCAACTATTTTAACCTGGTCTTAGAATATAGTAAATGTAACACTGGTATACCTGTTTTGTTAACAATATTGCCTAACAAAATGAAGGTAGTACTAATTCTGTTCAAAAGGTGATAACTGAATTTTGGATCAAGATGTTATTTTTTTAATAGAGGAAAAATAAAACAAAAAAAAATTCTAGAAGATAACTACAGAAGTTACACACAGTGTTTTTGACAGTATTTTTTGAGTACCCAAAGAAAGGACAGTCCATACATCAGTCCACATCAGCCTGCTTTCTCCACAGCCATGTCCTTAGAGAAAACAGCAAGCACAATGTAGTTTTTGGTATTTTTAGAAGTGAACATCACTCAGTTATCAAAAAGGATCTCTCTCTCTCTATATATATATATATACACACCTACCTCTCTTATGACCCCTTCCTCCTGCCCCTGACCCAGTCATCAGCTGTGACCAACTGACAATCAGTTGCCAGAGTTAATGGTGCTACTTAAAGGGTTTCCTTCCACCAAGACCTGCAGGGTGCTCTCTGTTGCTAACCTGACCTGAATACTCTGTCTTTTGCACTCTGGAGACCCCCAGTCTCTGTCCAGCTCCAGCCTCTCTGCGTTGTGTAACTTTGAAATAGCCGGTCCTGGACTGGAGCGCTTCCATGGGGCATGGTGCGTGCTCCTATGAAGCCTGCTCCTTTATTTATGTGTGATCTCCCATGCTTCTCACTCTTTACTTTGTGATTTCTTCCTCTATTACCCTGCTTGGGGAAATGTCAATGCTGGTGTATTTTACTCCAACACCTTGTTCACGTTGGAGAACCTTGACTTTGCCAGTTGAATATAAGGGAGGTAGTCTGCACACAGTTAAATGCTTTTTTGAAGTTGTGTGCTCTGTGACAAGGAGTAAGTGGCTCTTGCTGCATTGATGTGCCCAATGGGAGCTTACCTTTCTATTTGAGTAGTCCAGCCCTTTAAGACAGTGTTCTGCTGAGAGCAATCACCCCTGGTTTTTCAGAGTGTGGGTGTTTTTTTTTTTTTTTTTTTTTAAACACTGCGTGAGGTACCTTGCTGAATTTTGAATCCACACCCTTATGTTCATACACTTCTGGACACTGAAAATGCTCAGAGATTCACTTCAAATTAAAATCTGCTGTGTAGGGATGGGTAAAGGAACTTAAACTGATGGTGAAACATTCTTCATAGATGTGTGCCCAAACATTAAGGTTATGCAGATGCCAACACTGTGATTTGGATTTATTTCTAAATAGCAGATGACATAATAACACGTTATCCAGAGCTAGTTAAATGTTTGTTGAAAACAGGACTGGAAGGGGAGCAGTAGTTTACATAATGCTTTGCAATATGCTGAAGTGGAATCTGCCAAGGTGGGGACTTTGAGGTGCGTTTGGTTTTCATTGCCATCTTTTCGAGCAGTGTTGCTAGACTTGCAGCAGGCTCTTAGGTTGTTTCATGGGACTCTGATTTTGTTCCGTTTAAGTTTCATAACTCTTGTCATTTAGACTATAGTGGCATGCAAGGAAATCTCAAATAACATACCCAGACTAAGATGGGGTGAGTGGCAGCAGTGGAACATGAACAGAGAAATCCCCAATAGCTTTTCTTTACTCAGACAGTAAAAGAGAAGCTGAAACAGCCTTACTGTAGTATGAAGTGATGCAGAAATAACAGTAATAGCAGTAAGAGGAAAAAAAATTCACAAACAAGTGCCTGCTTCATTTGCTCTATGTTACCTAGTTGTCTGAGCAATTTTGGGGGTGGTTCATGCATGGGAAAGTGAACCTACGCAGGGCAGATGCACTTGATGCTGCTGCAATGTTGCACTCTCCCATGCTATCTGGGCATGAATCAGCCCTGCAAGTGCATGCTCCAAGAGCTTTGGGATGTGTTACCATGGCTATCTTGGGTGTCTGATGGAACCAAACAAAATTCTGCTGTAGAACAAAGAATTATTGCCTTTTTTTAAAAAAAATCTTTTCCCAAACCTAACTGATGCTGCCAGAGGGGGGGAAAAATATTTTGAATGTATCATTTTGCCCATTTCTTTTTAGCTTGTGTCTGATTCATCTATTGCAGCTAAACAAAATGCTGCAGATATGCTGGCATAGATAAAAAGGATGATCTAAGCTTGATGGTGTTAGCATGGTCTTGACAGGGGTAAGTCTACTTTCTTGCTTTGCCACAGATTTCCTGTGTTTGAAGAATTTGATTCTTCTATGCTTCAGTTCCTCATCTGTTAAATCATGATAAAATTAGGTGATGAATGGGTTTCTTTTAATTCAATAGCCAAATTGTAAAATCAAAGGGAGAGGTGAGAATATGGTTCAAATCAAGCTGAAACGGAAATATTTCAGCAGATTAGACTGAACAAACATAAAGATTACTTTGAGTGAACTCTAGATGTTTCATTTAGTCTAAAATGTACTGCTGTGATTAATTTTGCATTAAAAAAAACTGCTTATGGGAAAGAATGTATTAGATTGAATTTTCTTTTAAAGAAAAGATTTAAATAAAATGCTGTCACTGCTGAAGAGTTCCTTGCTTTCCTCTGTAATACCCTAGGCCTCTCCCACGTTTTTTAAACAGAGCATTATTCAGCATAGTTGATCTATAAAGGAAAGTTTTGCTTCCTCTGAAATGTTGTTTTAATATTTGGGCAGATAGTTATGATGAATGATGTAGTTTGGTTCAGCTGTGGTGTTCTGGCACAAATGTTTCAATGTCTGGCAGAGTTTGTGATCTGATCTTGCATATACCTGTCTATCTTGTGTAAAGGTATTAAGGTATTATCTGGATGGAGAAGCAGGAAAAGATCTTTCTTCCTGGAATAATTTTTCTTTTGGAAAGAGTGATTTCTGCCTTAAAGGTGGAAAGCTTGTTGCTGCTGATCCAAAACCTGGATTTGATGCCAGTGCTGCCTCTGAATTTGGTCTAATCTCATTCCTGATAAGTCAAAGCAAGCTTTATTGCAAGTGGGATCAGTTTCTTCTGTGTGACCTTGATGAGTCATTTAACCTTCCTGTGTTTCATTTTTCCCTCACTGAATAAATAAGGAATCGTTCTTCCTTGTTCACAGGGGTATCTTCAGGTAGAATTCTCTCACTGTTTGTGAAGCACTTTGAGATGATAATGCCTCTCTGTAGACCTGCAGTAATAGAACATGGCTATTGAAATCAGCTTGGTCAAACACCTGGTAAATCTCAGAGAAGGGATTCAGAGCAATGACCATGCTGTAGTCTTTCCCTCTGTGTCTCTCCCTCTTTTAATATTGAAAATGAGCTCTTACCTGGGCTATTAACACTGAACAGCCTGCTGGAGAAATCAGATGTCATTAAAACATAAGATATAAGTTGTCTTTTTTCTTTTTTGAAGTGTAGGTAAAATATACTGCAGTAAATGCAGCATCTGACAAGAACTAGTAAAGGAGCATCTTCACCACACCTGGAAGGGGCAGAGCTCTACTCCTTCTATGTAGCTCTGTCTGGTCTCTTGACTCCATGAAAATGTTGGAAGCATTTCTGGGAGGAGAAAAAATAAAAACAAGGAAAATAGCTGTTTTTATGGCTATCTGACATATAACTTTTGACATCACTGCAGCAAGTTCAGAACAGTGTGTAAAATGAGAAGTGTCCACCAAAATGCAGAGAGCAGGGTTATCCTGAGGAACTGCAGAGACCCTGGGAAACTGCTGTGCTCTATTGCTCTATGTGGACACACAATCTCCAATCTGGTTGGGGACAGAAGCACCTGGGATGCTGTAGATTGCCCACCTTTCTCCATAAGTAGTCAGTGAGCTGACTTTAACTAGTCTGCATAACTAGTTGGGGGCTAAATGAGGGCCATGAGTGCACCTGAAGGATGGATCCCCTCAGTTCCTGCCATTCTCAGAGTTTTAATTTCTATTTTGCCACGTGCTACAAGTGGCATGAGATGCCATGGAAAATGTATGTGAATTTTCTACTCCTAAATTTCCTCATTATTTTAAAAAAAAAAGTTATTTGATAAAAGTTTGGGAACACCTATTTATAGAACTCAACAGTAAATTATGCTCCTTCATCTGCCAGGGATTTCACTACTGTAACATTGATGCTGACAATAAAACAGACATAAATCCAGTACTGTTAATTCTGTTCACCTACCAACTACAGCACTATCAATAAAAATGATGCAAGCTAAAATTAAATCATTATTTCCTATGAACAAAGCTGTTTCTCTTTACTTGTTTCCACTTGAGGAATTTTGTTTTCAAGGTTTTTCCTGTGGTTAGGATGGCCAGGAGGAGGAGAAAGGTGATTTTGCACAATTTCTCAACTTCTGGAGTTGAGTTTAAGTAGAAAGCCCGTTTATTGTGTGATGTGCAATGATAAAAATTCCAAGATTAGGCCATGCTACTCACTCCAATGTGGAGTTTCAATGAATTCAGTGCTGCTTTTCAAAGAAGCTAATAGTTTGGCCTGGATCCAGCTGCAGAATTGAAGTCTTTAGTGGTTGAAAGAAAAGTGAGAAAAGGATGTGTCTTTATCCTAAAAATAGCCTGACCGAAGCAGAATGCTTCTTCACTGATGATGTCTCCTGAAGGAATTCAGGCTGATGGTGCTAGATGGCTTGAGTCCCGATGGAAATATGCAGGGTTTAGAGTAATTCCTTGCCTGTTAATCATACTGATTGCTTTGTAACTTTGTAACGTAGCTCATCTGTGTGGGTTGTTAAGGTGAGAGCCTTTGACTGAAGGGTTGAGCTTGGAAGCAGGAGCTGGGGGATCCGGGAGCAGTTCAGCCACTAGAGGGGTCCAGAGCCTCACACTGGCCTTTGCTCGCAGGTGCCGGGTTGTCTCCAAGATGAAATGCCAGAGGGGCCCTGGCAGCCAGCTGCAGGGTTGGGGCTCCCTGGCTTGCTCCAGTGGGTGCCTGCGGGTTATCAGGTGGTGTACAGCACGGAGCTGGGGCAGGAGCTATGTTGAGCTCCAAGCGCGTGTCTCGGGGCCCTTCTGCATTTCTCCAGTGTCATGTTGAAGGAGGTAGTGTCACTAGGAGGCTTTTGTTGGGTGGAGGATGATGCTAGCATTGGTTTGGGGCAATGTTCACTCCTTGATTTATGTGTTATACCTTAGGCAGAGCACTGGCTTCTCAGTCAGCTGGTCAGCAGTAGAGGGAGATGAAATGTAAAGCTATAGCAGCTCTTTCAAGATAGCATGCTGAGTTGAGCCTCTGTATGGGGGACAAACTGCCCTAGTACTGA
>VZSV01000025.1:5076649-5112338 GCA_013398735.1 Nothocercus julius
CTAAGTTCAGTGTCTGCCTGTGAGATGCTCTTTGAGTATGACTTCAGTGCAGCAGCTGTTTTGGGCTTCAGTTTGGCTGAACAGTTGAGCATTGGCTTGATGGAAAGCTGGGAATATGAGCAGTTCTTTGTGACTATTTGTGACATTCTTGAATTCTACTTGTGCCATTATGTTCTTCCATTAAGGACCCTTGCTGTAATTGGTGGTGTCCTACCTGACTGATGCTCTGCTATGAAATGCGAGAGCCTGCATTCTCCAGGGAGCAGCCATGGCCTTTTCAGAGTAAATTCTTGAGATATGAGTGTACACACAGTAACAGGGTTACCTGTTGTCAAGAGTTTCAGCATACTAGGAACATGTGCTGAGCTGCTGGAAGTGCTGAGTGAAAGGGGATCCTGTGTTTTCCAGAAGGCAGCTTGTACATGGACTTCTAGGCTTGCCCAGCATAGCAGCAGATGGTCTTGTGCATAGCTGGGGACATGTCTAAGATGTGTGTGCTCCCTCTGGAAGATGAATGTATGCTGATTTATGCATTTTAAAGCCTAGCCTAGGTCCTCATGAAAGCAAAGTCTCTCAAATGAAGTGGACCTTGAATAATGCTGTTGTAACTGCATAAGAGAAGATGGAATTTACAATTGAGCTTTTAGTGGTCTGGCTTTGTAATAGTTGCTCCGTTCAGTTTTGGTCCAGTTAGAAAAGATGCTGGGAAGATGAATGCATGGTTTCAAGTTAGAAATTAATCATGACATTGTCTGTAGACTGCAGAGCTAATGCAGGTATCATGCTTGTATTTTATGTGGCTAAGTCTAACTTAAGTGATTTAACTGCAAATGCTTAAAACCCTAGCCAATTTGGTCTGTGTGTAGGTTTTTGATATTAGCATGTACCATCTCGTTATGATGTGAAACACTCAAAGTTAAGACAATGTTCACTCCCCTGGTGGATGAGTCAGCTCTTCAAATCTAATACTTAGTATATTCATTGATTCACATTATTACCCAACTCATGATGCGTCATTTGTGGTTTCCAATCTTCTGGACACAGCCATACGGCATCCCAGTGGGATCCAGGGCACTGACCCTGGGCTATTACGAAGGGATACATGGTTGAACACCAGACTACTGATTAAATATTAACCACAGAAGACGCATTATTTCCACTGTGCTTTGAAATGAGTATTTAATTAGAAAGAAAATAGCAGCAGCAAATGAAATTTCATGGTTGTTGTCTGGAGTAAATATTTTGACCCATTTCCTGTGGTAGAGGCTCAGAAAAGTCCCTTGAGACTTTCAGGCTGCCACTCAGACCAAATACAGGTGTCTTGATTTGTATGCAGCCTTCAATCAATAGACATAGGTAAGGAAGTTTAAACAGAGGTGATGACTTAACTAAATACAATGAACAGATTTCTGTTAAATTTAGCCGTGTCTTTTTTCAGGTCTAGATAGTTTTGAAGGTGTAGTTGTAAGCAAGAGTTCTTCCCTTTCCCCCTGCCGTAATGGTAATTCTTGTCAAATTGTCTAGGAGTTTTAATTCAACTCTTTATTTAACAGTCTTGTTTATTCTTCTTACAAGCCCTGAAAGAAGAACCATTGGGTTTAATTACATTTGGGAGGGATACCTAGTTAAGGATGCATGTTTTGCAGTTCATGAATAATGTATGTTTTTAGATAGGTAATTTTAATGTTTCATCCCTTTATAAGATTCTGAGATAATCCAGAGTTTATTCTCCCACCCTCAGAAATGAACATGTAATTTTTTCATTCCTTATTCCTAAACCCTTGATTTAATCTTTGCTGCTTTCAAACGCCTTAGACATCCTGCCTAAAAATGATGTGGATTCTTAATGCCTAGAAGAACCCTAATTTACTGTAATTAAATAGAAATAAATTCGAGGAATTACATTATTTTGAAATCATGATGCTAAATACTTACTACAAGTCTAGGATTTTTTCAAATGTGATTTTTTTGTTCTAAACAAAAATCCATGTTGTGAAGTGTAAACTTTCTGCTCCTGTCAATTGATCTGCATCTTCTAAAATCCATAGCAAGACAGTTGAAGTGTCAAGCTACTCTTCTAACAAAAACACTGGTTTGACATACATAATTTCTGCCATTCCTTTTCATGTAATAAGACCAGAAAATGACTATTTTATCTGTCAGCACAGCTTTCTCAAGGACAGGAATGAGTAAAATGTCTTGGAAGGTTTTCCTTTGTTTCAGGTTATGCTCATTCATAATTGAAAAATATAACTCCAGTCTTAAACAATTCCAGCTGTGGATCAAAGCAGAATCCCATTTGGAGCACTGGCAATAGCCAATACCAGCTTGTTCAAAAAGTGATAGAAATTCTGCAATAGATATCAAGGGAAAACTTTCCCACAGGGCATGTTGCTTACTTATTCCAAGCAGTTAGTGGTTGTTTTATGCCATGAAAAATCTGATTTATCACATATTAACCACTTGCCCTCATGTTGATGTTTTTACAGGGTCTGTTTCTTAAAACAGCTGATGCTTTTGTCTACAATTTGCATACACTGCAGACCTTATTTCCATAAGTAATGCTTGTGTCACATATATTCATGTAACATCTTGATTAATTTTCTTAAGTGAATGTCATGATAGCCCATTTATTAATTGATATTTGGGGTGATTTTTAGTGATGGTAATTTTGTTGAAGACCTTGGTTAATAGTGACACTCCCTGGCTTATGCTTTTGCAAGTTGAAAGCATGTATTAATTTTCCTTTTTGTTTTTAATTAAAGCTACCTTTTGTAACTGAGGGTTAAATTTGGTTTAGTACTCCTTAAAGTAAGGATCTGCAAATGAAAGTGAATGTTTTCTCTGTAAACAGTTAGGAAGATTGCCTTGCCTAAGCAGGTGAGAAGATGGAAAAACATAAATTTGTGCTTGTTGGTATTGTAGAAACCCTCTCGTTATTAACTGAGGATAAAGTGTGCCTTCCTGGAAACAGAGAAGCCTGTAAAGGTGGTGTGTCAGCACATCACAGCATCTTCTGTGAGGAGGCTGTGCCCACAAGGAACCAACCTTGTTCTGTAGGGGTCTGCTGAAACCCACACAAATTGGCCAAAAAGTGGCAGCAATGCCCATGTCAGTGGTTGTAAGGTCTCTTCAGCTTCTAGTGTGTGGCTGGCTCACAACTCTGGTACTTTTGTGTTGAGGTCTTAGAGGTCTGTCTTGCTGAAGGAAGCTCTCTGCAGAACCTCCTTGTGCCTCAATAGCACCACGAACACTTGGAAGCAAAAGGAAGAATCTCTTCCCTCAGTATTTATCTTTATGGGAGGAAAGGTAGTAACATCAACACTCTCTCACTTTCAGGAAAAACAGGTTAGATGAGAATCCTCTCAGTGATTTTCTATGATTTCAGTAGGCCTTGGATCAGGGTTGTTGTGATTTCACATCCTTCTGCTTTTGTGTGTTTTGCCTTTTCCTCCTACTTTATGCACAGAATCTTTGAATTACTATAAAGAAATCTATTTTGAGAATTCATGGATTCACTTAATTAGTTGCATGGTGGAGAAATAGAGCTGTTTTATCAACTTGGTATTACAGGCAATGGGTAAGATTCTGCTAGCAGTTTTTCTTCTTGATGCAGAGTAGATGCATTGAAATGCATAAGAATTCTTCTGTCTTCATTTTGGAGCAATTCAAAGAAGAATTTAGCCGATTATACTTAATTATATGAAAAAGATGTCTTTACTTGTGCTGAAACTTTTCCACGTTAATAATTTAAGCTGATATGTGAGTGATACTGGGTCTGGCTGTTTGTGTATGCAGAGATTGTATTATAATATTTAAATCTTTAGCTCTGTTCTTGGGTTGTCTTTACCCAGTAGCAGAACTTGGCTTGAAGGGGTTACTGATCTCAACTGAGACTGCACTAGAGATGAATCCTGTAAGTCAACAGGTTTCTGTTTTTTCTTCACACGCTGTGAACTGATACGTGAGTTTTCCTTGAGCTTTCTTAGCATCATCAGGGCTTTAAATGTAAACGCTTATTGGAGGTAGGGTCTGCGTTTGTGTAGAAGTGTACTGATGAAGTACAGTGACTTGAAGGTCGCTGTGCCGTTGAAACGGCAAACACCAATTTTTATGACAATAGCAAGTAAATGAGTAAATCTTTGAATGCTTGGAAGTGTGGTGTCAATTTATATTACCTGCCCGCAGATAATGCGGTCTCCAAACAACATTGCCCTGGGCTGTGTTCTTGTCACTCCTTCCTCCTTCATATCTGATTGAGTAATTGGAAAGAAATCCTCCTTGGCACAACTCAGTTAATGTGGGAAGTGGAGTAGCAATTTGGGAGCAGCTTGCATGTTAACTGAAATGATATCTTAATAACTTGGCATGTCATTTTGGATGCTGTGGGACAGAAGGCCCTAAGATGTAAGCAAAAGTTTGTTTTCACTGCTTACCATAGATCCAAGAGTATTTGGATATCTTTGGCTAAGCCTAGGAAATAGTCTGTGAATCCTGGTTATTGATGTGCTAGACCTGCTGAAACATCAGATGGTAGACTGGCTGACTTCTATCTTTTTCTCCAAGGAGTGCAACAGTTGCTCAGAAATGACCCAAATAATTTTTATTAATGGGCCCAACATTACTTTCATTTCAATAGAGACAAATCATTTAATAAAACGTGTGTTCGGTTGTGTTCATTAGTGCTAATCAGTAGTTCATTAAGCCTTAATCATATCAATTTCGGGCCACTGATACTCAGGTTGTTAAATAAAGGACCCAGCAGTAAAAGAGCACAGGCTGCATATTCAGGAGCATATTCATCCATAGCAAGGCCTGCCTGCATACGTGCTGTCCATCCAGCTGAGTTCAGGGATTTGATCATGAGAAGCCAAAAAGCACTTGTAGTTAAACAGCGACATGTGCTGTAACTTTGTCCCATAGAGCACAGTTGTTGATCTTGGTGAGACTCCTGTCTGAGCAAGGAACACTTGTTCCAGGAAATTGGCTTCTTTAAAGGAAACCGTGTGGTAAGGTGCTGGGGAATACTTAAATCCATTGGGGCTGCTTAATATTTTGAAAAGATGCTTCCCATTAAAGGCCAGTAACTTGTAAAGAGGCATCTTGGATAATGCTATGCATAGTCTCCAATCATCAAAAAATATATATATTATAAAATTTCAGGGGGCCAGTACTCCTGCTGATGTCACTGCTGTACATGCTTTATGTAAAGTGCCTGAATTTAACTTAGCTCTTTGCAGAGCACTCATACTATCTTCCAAGAAAGGATGTTGATCAGCAGGAAAACTGGCTCATGATGTGAAGTGCAAACATTGTTTGTTGCTTTAGACAATACTGAAAATATGTTCTAAATCTTACCTTTTCTGTATTAAAAAGTCAATCTTTATTTCATGCTTTGTGCTGAAGTGTAAGGAATGTGAAGAGTGTGCCAGAAGAATCACAAGCAGTCTCATTCCTGTTAGAATTTGACTAATGCATGTTGGTACAACCATGTCAATCCTGAATGCTTCCCTGCACCAAAGCAGCATTAACTGGTTGGATGCATGAAACTTTCTGGAGAAACCTTGAATTATTTGCTGTTTGTTCTTAAGATATTTTCTTCATTGAAAACCCATCATGGTTTCTGAGATGATGCTCTCTGTTTTGGGTATCTGGAGCAGATATAGCAACATATGAATCTATTTCCTCTAGTACCTGAAGAGTAGTATTTTATTTAGTTGAGTAAGATATCATGCAGTGAGGTCATCTTTCCAATCCCTTCCATCTAAGAAAATTATTGTTCAGTTGGAATTGGAACCCTACTCAACTTTTACACTCCAGTCTTTTTGTCTATTAGTAATGCTAAGAGTAATGCTGACTGTCTTTATTTTTTTTGATCCCACAAGAATACATTTTGTCAGAAATAAAACAAGAGTTAACCTCTTTCCTTTCTCTTGTAGACCTAATACCACATAGAGCCTAATTCCTGCTTTCTTGCTCCATAGCCACCCTCTTTTTCTTTTTAAACAAATAAGAACGTAGGAAACATTAGGGAAGATGTATTCTATGCCAGCTACATTTAGTAAATGAGTTTGCAGGAATATTAATGCAATAGAGCCATAAGTGTTTCTACTAAGATAGTTATATTCATCATGTCTTTACTAAGCAGTCTTGTAGAGGTGACTAAATGGTGTATTTGTTTTCCCATACTGCTCATCAGAAATGAGTTAAATGCATACAGAAGGATCCTAGACCATTCCCATTTACGACGTGGATAGTTAATACGGCTATGTGTTCATCTTGCCTGTCGGATGGTCCTCATCCCATCTGCCTTTCTGTTGACTGAAGGCTCATGTAATGCATTACTTTATCATGTCCCTAAAGCTCCCCTTAAATAAAGCTGACATTACAATAGGCTGGTGATGCCTAAACATATTGGGCTGGGAGCTTATTGACAGCCCCAGGAAGCAGTGTGGCTTCAGACAGGGCTGTCAAGCCTGCACTATATCACTGGGGCTTCCAACGCAGCAGGGACAGGTTAATATTATACTACAGTGTAATGTTTTCTTCTTGTGCTCTGCTGTCACCTGACATAGAGAACAAACAAACCTAGCACTGATAGATGATTCTGTGCAGCTTGGTTGAACCCCCAGGGGGAAAATTACATACTCTCTTCCTGTGGTAGAATATATCCATGATGCTTTCCTTACTGGCCTTCTCTTCCTTTGAAGTTTACAGACTTACCTGGCATGTGATGTGGCAAAATCTGAAAGAGGAGATAGATATAAAGACTAGAGGGAAAGAACAACCTGTAGCTGTGAAGCCCTGTATTTGGCAAGGGGAGCAGCACAGTGGCTTCTCGAAGCTTTAGGGAAAGGATTTGCTTAAAGCATTGGTAATAGGAAGGTGGCTGTTCTTGTGAAGTCAGAACATAAAGCAGATGTTCTCAGGAAGTCTGAAGAAGTTGCCAACAATAAGCCCTGTGGCCTATACACTTGGAATTTGCAAGACATGGGCAAAATGAAGAGCAAATTGATATAGAAGACTAGTGAATTGGCATGAGATTTTGTTGCAGCTGTACTGGCTATTCTTATGAAGGCGGCACGTCAGGTACTGAAGAATTCAAAATGTGACTGAATTTGAAGCCTTAGATATATGTAAGTTCTTCTGGAATCTGTCTTGGATAACTGGCAGTCTTTCAGGAGTTGCAGCCAAATCTGGATTGTTGTGGTGTGAAAGGCACCCAATATTTGTATGTGTGTGGCAAGGGATCTACAGGGCAAGAAGGGCGTAAGCCTCTGCAGATTAACTAAAGAGTAAGGTGGTCAGTCAGCAGTAATAACAGACCTAATTCCATGACCTGAGATCTCGGGCACACTGACTAGTGGACCAATATTGGAATATAAAAGCATACTGTGAAGTGAGGATGGAGAGGGTATTATTAGTAATGTTAGTTAATTAGTAACATTAGTTACTAATTAGTAAAATTAGTAATGAGTAACATTAGCATGTTACTCATAAACATTATGTCCTTTTATTGTCCTGGGCATAGCAGAATTTAAACACATGATTTCTATGCAAGATACTAAGAACCTTAGTTTGTAATCCTAATCTAACAGTAGTCTTAAAAATAACAGTAAGTGAGTATCTGGAACAGATGAATCCCATGTTTAATATAAACTAATAAAATATTATGAACTAGATGTATTTCTAAAACTGCCACTAAGGGAGATTGGGTGATGTGGGGGATTGCTAGTATCATGTAGAACCATTAAATTTGTGTAGCTCTCAAAATTATAATAAGAGTATGCTCTTCCTCTTTAATGACTGATGTCCTACATGAAATCTATGTGGGTGGGTTTTCATCCTAATACTTAATAGATGGATGTCCACTTTATGCAATAAAGCAATGTCTTGATGCACATTTGTGCTCTCTACAGAAACCAGTAAGCCAGTGGGGACTGAGAACCAAACCTGGAGGCTGTGGACAACCTCTAGCACATTGGCTGTGTTAACCTAGTGCATATGTTTTAAATAGTTTGGAATAAACTAATTTGTTTTTTTAGCACACCCTACAGAGATCAAGGTAGGGTGTGTGTGTGTGGGGGGATATGTTTGTTTGTTTTTTCTGATGCTCTTCTGGTGTTTGGTATTTAATAGCACCATCTCAGTCAAAGCCAGATGAAGTGTATTCTGTAAAGGTGTCTGACTGCATTCCTTCTTCTCTAGGTGTTACTTTTCCCATTTTTCAAAGATCCTTTCTTGCCATCCTAAATGTTCTTGGCTTTCCTCATTGTTGCTCAGATTTTTCTCAAGTGATTTTTGTTTTCCTGTTTTTAAGAACAAAATTAATTTGAAGGACCTCCAAAGACCCTTTGAACTTGGCTGTGTGGTTCTGTTATCAAAGGAATGTGTTTTTTTTTTTTTTTAGTGCAATATGTTCTGGCTATTCTCTGTACTGCATGAGAAGGGAATAGGTGGGAAAAATCACATTGAGATGAAGAGGGTTTTTTTAATTAACTGATTAAAAAAGTACATTTGAAGCATGAGTAAGACTTGGCTTATTTGAAGTCGAAGATACTCAAGGAGAAAGTTAATAAATATGTAAAACTTTAGTGAAGTAGGGCAAGTGCAGGGATGAGCAGTAGTAAATGAATCATGAGAAAACAAGGCAAATATGCAGAATATTAAAAAAAGTATACAAGAAATATGTAGGCAAGCCAAGGGTCATTGGGGCTACTAGGAAATCTGGATGGGGTTATTGCTGAATGAGATAAAAGTTGCTAAAAGCTGAAACAAGTTGTTTAATGTTATATTTATTCATAAGAGGATATGAAGATCTCATGCCAAAGATGAAGATAGGTGTTTCTTAGGTGAGGAAGTAAAGTAAGAGTTACAATGTTACACCTGGGAAAATTAAAGCACCAGATGAATTGTATTCATAAGCATTCAAAATAAGTAGGACATGAAATTGAAAATATGATGGCAGAATACAGAAAAAAAGTGTTCTAGAGATGAATAATGTTTCCTCCAGCCTGCATTGCTCTAGTGTGGTAGTATTATGTTGTCATAGCAATGCCTGATTTTTAAGAAAATGGAGATGAAGTTTGCAAACACCTTCTCAGTTGTTGGGCATTGCTTCCTTTATATTTTGTTTAGGAAGGGAAAAAAACAACAGTAGTAATTCAGACTTGAAAATGGGCCTAAGGGATTTGGAAGCAGAAATTACAGTAAAAATTATGAGACTAGTACTTATGTACTGACAAAACCATGCAAATATTCCTTTCCCCGTCTCCCCTCCCCACTGTTCCAAACCTGTCTGCATACATTTTAGGAGAATATTTACAACTGAAACACAACTCCGGCAAGTACAGTTTTTCATGTTGAGTGTGCTTGGGAATTGAATCTCACTGCCTAAATACAGCTTGTGTGGAAAAAAAATCTAATGAAAAGATAGTTGCTTAGGACCATTTGTTGAGCTGGGGAATTGTAAATGAACTCATGTGGTCTGTAACAGGAAGGATGTTGTTGAAAACATCAGGAGAAAAAAGGGCTTATGGAACGTGCTTTGGAAAGACCCAGGACCATAGATGTAGGTATCATTTTAAGTTGATATTATAGCTTGGGTTTCAGATGCTCAGCACAAATTGCTCATGGGAAGTCTGCAAAGCAATGTATGCATGCATATTTTGTAACAGAAAGGGACTGCAGGCAGATGGCAATGGAGATTGCTATCAGTGAAGTAATCTTATGTCCTTAAAATGTGTTTTAAATACACAGCAAATGTGCAATTATGAAGCTGTTTTGATGGGCAGTGCTTTACTTGAAAAGCAGATTTGTCTTACTGTTCCTCTTCAGCAGTGATCCATACTAAACTGTTACTGTTTTTTATCTTAAATTATATTTGAATTTATTCTAAGGAACTTTTCCAAGTGAGAGGCTTTGTTAATGATACTTAGTAGGTTGAATGTGTGTGTGTGTGTGGGGGGGTTAAATCTTTGATCTAACTGGCACTGCAGGCAGATGGAATGATGTCAGCAAACCAGTGCATTGGTGTATCCCTATAACTTGAATCAAAGCAGCCCAGTGAAAGTAAAAGCTCTGACTTTAGACTCTTCTTTCTGATCCTCGCCTAAGGCAGATCTGCAGATCAAAGCTTACCATGTCACCAGGTATAAAGATGATCTATTGCTTCTTTCTTGTGTTTTTGAAGTCTGATATCAGTGCATGTAGCACAAAACTAGTTGAATAAGAGATGAAATAAAGTGCTGGTAAATATTTGACTCGTTTGGGATGAGCTTTGAAGGGGAAACTATCTGTTTAGTGCTCTGGCTTACCAGTCCCTTACAGTGGAAGTAAGGAAAGTCAAAATGCATTGGGTCACTTTTTCTAATTTTAGGCATGAGTCAGATTGAATGTCTCATCATGCTGTTTTTCCTCCAGTCATTTAAGGAAGTCCATTGATATACTTTCTCTAATTCAAAAAAGCACTTCAAAATTTCAATATTTTGCCTACCTCATGTAGTCAGTGTTCTTCAATATTTTCTTTAGCATTGACCATAATAAACATTACTTGTGAGTTGCAGTAAACATCAGTGTCCATTCAATGGGATACAGATGTCCTTTTGTATAGATGCTTTGAGGGAACTGTAGCTCTGGAGCTACTCAGCCTCTTGCTGAGGTGTAGGCAATAGCTGGGGCCTGAGACTTCTTGTCTCATAACTGTGTAGCCCAGTCCAAAGGACAGCAGGGTGCATTTGGACCGCAGTTTCCATGGGTGCACATCAGTTGGTCACAGCTCAGTTGCTTCAACTAGCTTAAGTGCTCTGACTGAGGATACCATTGAAGGTAACTCCTTCCACCTCTCCCCACTGCTATAAAGGAAATTAAACTTTGCCAAGAATTGCCTTCTACAATAAAATTATTTCAACGATAAATGACTTTGATGCAGTGCATTTTGCATGATGCTACCATATAAACTTTCTATTCTTAGAGTCATTGCGCAGATTTCCCAGTACAACCATACAAAGTATTAAATAGCACTGCTCATGTGCCAAGGGCTGGCTTTTCAGATGCCCAAGAGTTTCTATTACAGCGCCAGAACAATGGTGCAAAGCAAAGGAATTGAACTTTGGCAGTGGGGGGAAGCCCTTCAGCCAGAGGTTGTCATTGTGCCACCTCAGGTATAAAAATCACACTAGTGTAATAAAGCTCTTTAAGGAGTCGGGTGATTAAACAGAAAGGAGAATTGGTTGCTGTATATTTATGCAAAGTTGGTTTGGAAATTCTTTTCAAACTCTTATTTTTTTAATAAAAACTCTGTAGTGATGGACAGAAAATGTACTTGTCTTCAACAGCCTGAGATCTAATTAAGCATTTTTGTTCATATGAGTCCAAGAAATAATTTGATGAGTAAGAAGGGAAATGGTGGTGTTTACTACAACATGATAGAACAGCTTTTTTGGCCTGTCTGAATTTTTAGATTGAGTTGTGACAAGCTATTTCTACTAATCGGTATTTCAGTTTTTAGATAGAGTTCATTTCTGCCAGGTTCTATGCAAGAGATGACTTAAGGAGGAATTTAAATTGGAAAAAGATTGTAGTTTATTGAATAGGAAGGTATTCCCTGTATAAGAAGCAGCGTGGAATGTTTGAGCTCAAAAAGAAATTAAAATACAGTTGCTTTCTGAAGCTGAATTTGGAGTACTTGTTGAAGTTTTGAAACGGGGGAAAAGAAAAATTCTTTAAGGTAACTAATTCATTCTGTAGTTGTAAGCTTATTGGGGAATTTGGAGATGCCCAAATGCTGGTGATGCCAGCATTTTCTCAGTGCTGACAGGTGCAATTTTGTGTATATATATTACCCTTCCTCTTTCCCTCTCCTTAGTGGTAGAGTACATACTAACTGCTGTAATACCTTGTGCCTGATGAAAAGCCCTAGAAGCAACAGGGTTTTTGCCACTTGCCTGAACGAGGCAATGGAAGGCATTGGTGTGGTCCTGGTCTGCTTTCCCTGGTGCCATCTGGTGTTCAATTAGGAGATAGGCTGAGTTTGGCTTAACTTTGAAGACTCATGAACTGAAGTTGGGAGCCTGAAGTTCTGAAACTTGAATGATGTTGCAGGACTGCAGGTACCTTGGTGCGCCACATTATGTATGTGTATCCACATTATATATGTGTATAAACTATGTCATGAAACTCTGTAGTTACTCATTCCAGAGCTACTAAGATGCTTTGATGTGCTTGGATTAGATGGTGAAGAAACACTAGCTCAGCTGGCAAGATCCCACAGAGGGTAGATACATACATATCATCTTAATATAAATTCTCTTTGAGGCCTTGCAGGGGAACAAGGCTTACATACAGATCTGACAAACTGTTTTGGATTTCCATAGGAGGATCTGAAAAGTAGAGTGTACAACAGTAACTGTACATGGAGTGTTGCTTTGGAAATCAGTTACAAGAACATGTGCTCTTAAGAATAATGGGTGAAGTACGGCTTTGTGGTGGAAACTGGCAGGCAGAGGTTAAGACACTGAGTGCAGAGTTTACAGTGGCTTCATTTGGAGACAGAGATAAATAAATGGACCTGAAATGCCAGTGGCTTCTGAATTTGAGGTGACTGGAATGGAGCCCAGGTCTACGCCCTACCTTCCTTGCTATGTACTGTCTCACCAAGCTTTGCTTGTCTCAATAAATTGCTTGTATGTGAGAGGAATAATATATTTATAAGTAAGAGGTTAATCAACATTTATTCATTTCTGTATAGCCACAGGCTTATCCAAATGCTGACAATTTAGTGTGTGAAGGAGTCAATATGTTTGTTTTGTTCTAGATAACAACAGCAATAACAAGCCCTCCATGAATTTTATTAAGCCATGTTAATTTTCTGTCAGTTTTAGATGATATAGTTCATTTTAAATTATTTTTTCTTGTAATGATTTCTGTCTTGGTTTCAAATTGAGAGTGAGAATTTCATCTTTTGTAAGTACAGTTAAACAGAGTTTGAAAGATCATAGCTTGGATGTAAGATCCAGTTTTTTTGGAATTAATTAATAGAGGAACTAAGTGAATAATTCAAAACAAATATCTTGCTTGACAAATCGACCCTCCAGCATTCTTAATATTTTCACTGGGCAGAGCATATTGTTGTCTTGACTGTTTGTATCACAGTAGTTATCTGCGGCTTCAGCTGGGGCTTTTTTTGTAATAAGCTTGTCTCCTTCCAGAGCACTAAGAAATGTGGCTCTGCATCTGTTAGTGTTTTTGCCCTGTTTTTCTTTTCTTCATTAGAGAAGTACATGGGGCATAGTAGATGCAGAGGTTTGGTTTGCTTTTCAAACTATGTCTATTGCTTTGTATTTCTTACAACATCTGATTAAAGAAACGTGTTTTGAACTTACTGAGGGAGTGATTTATTGTTCAGTCTTGGACCTGCATCTTGAAGACTCTGGCCCAAGCATAGATGAGTTTTATCCTGATTTGTGAAGATTCATATTGTGCCAGAGAAGCAAAGCTCTTGTCTCTTCTTCATGCTGCAGCTTTCAGCAGTCTTAAGAGCATTTTGAAGGCGAGAAGTAAAACTTGAGGTTGAATTTTGTATAAAACAATGTGTAGAGGAGAGCATTGATGCATCTGCAGTTTTACTGAGAACATACAGAGAAATTACAGAATGGCTGAGGTTGGGAGGGACCTCTAGAGATCTAGTCCAACCCCCTGCTCCAGCAGGGACACCCAGAGCACGGGGCACAGGGTGGCATCCAGGTGGGTTTGGAAGATCTCCAGGGAAGGAGCCTGCACAGCCTCTCTGGGCAGCCTGTGCCAGGGCTCTGGCACCCTCACAGGAAAGAAGCTCTTCCTCACATGGAGAGGGAACTGCCTGTTTAATTTATGTTATAACGTGTGCTACAAAAGTATCTTTTATACCTGGGATTTTCCAAGCACTGAAGTCATCTTTATTAGAAATCTTGCTTTGCCCTACTCCAGAGAATTAGGAAGTGAGTGATTATCTGAGGTCACTCCTCGATCATTTTGGAGAGGGGTCACCCGAATGCTTAAGACAGGGGAAAACAGCTACACCAGGCTCCAAAGACAAGGCATTAAAGCTACACAGGTGAAAGGGATAAAGGGTGGAAGGCAAGACTTCATCTGACTGGTCAGAGTGATGCAGCCTGGCAGTAGTGGAGCAGGATTAGAACTTGTCACTGCTAATCCCTGTCAACATTCGGGCCTCAACATTATGGTCACATGCTGCTCTTAAATTTATTTACTCATTCTTCCCTATTCTTGATTTTATCCCAAACTTTGTAAGTCCTAGCTGAACAGTAATGCTTCTTAAGTCATGAAATAAAATATAATTGAGTTTGAATAACTTGAGTACTTCTAAAACTCTGTGTATGTACCCAAACTTTATATTCTCTACACTTCATTCTGTCTTCCTGTGAGCACTTAGGCCTCTGAGAGTCAATTTTCCCCAAGTCTTGGGGGAGGAAAAGGGTGATGAGAAAATGTTACAGACCCTTCACTTAAACTTGTGGCCATTGGTGGAATTATTTGTGTAGAGTTCACCAATATTCAGCACTATATTGGATTGAGGAACTGCAAGTAGGGAACTTGGTTAGGGAAAAAGATGTCAAAATATGAATTTGTCCTATGGGCAATAAGCCTTTTAAAAGCTACAGCAAGAACCTGATGTGTATGGTGTGACATACTATTGTGTTCTCTTGGAATTTGGGGAGAGAAAAAAACAACTGGTCACCCTTTATCTGAATTTAGAGTCATTTAGTGTCATGAACTGCAGGTTAGGGGTAATTCATGCACTGTAGAAGTTGGTGTTTCATGTGGTTGGGAAAACTGCCAGGCACTTAGTTCACACATAGCAAAGTGTATAAAAATGTTGTTAATTCCTGCTACCAGGTTAAGCCAAAAAAAAGTACTGTCATTTAGTCTGGACTGGTTCTTGATAGGTAAGAGGTTTTTGGACTTTTTCCCTCTCTCTCCAGACCAAGCCGAGAACTGCTTGAAATCATTCAGAAGATGTGGAGTGAAAGAACCCCTAAATGAAAGGGGAAACATTAAATGAGTATGTGTTGCCTCTATAAAAAGACGGAAAGTAGGAATGTTTGTGCCAATGTATGAAACTGTTATTTCGTGATTAAGTGTTTGAAAATGGTGTATTTTTCCTTGCAGATCTTTGCATGCAGCTTTCTTAACAGTGTGTCTTGACAATATGCTTCAATATGAGATGAGTGTATGCTTACTTAAGCAGAAATTCTGGGTAAAATTAGGGGCAGAGTGGTTGCTTAAGAATATGATGCTGCAGGAGCCAGCATCTAAGGGTGCAGAAGATTAACCGCTGGGGCAGGAGTGGGGTAAGCATTAATTTTGGGTATATTTCATTGTTTGCCATTTTGAATGGCCTGAATACTTTTCTAAAGCGAGACCATCTTCCAAAGAGAAACAGGGGAAGACAGAAAATGTGTTCTTGAGATTAAAATGATATCAGTCAGTGTGGACCTATCCAGAACAGTCAAGAGTTGGTACCATTTCTCATTTCAGTGACATCATCCAAATACCTCAAAATAGAGAGAAAGAATCTGGGTTAAATGGAGTGATAGTCTGGTGATAGAAAGTAATGAGAGTTGAGTGCTAATTTGAAACAAATTTGGCCAAGATGGAAAGTCAGATAAGAAAGATGCCTTTGACTCTAAATTGGCATACATTCCCTGTAAGAAACTTAAAAACATGACAAGATACACATATTTTTGAAAGATCCTTCAGAGGTTTTTCATTATGTGTGTGGGGGGGAGCAAATCATTCTCTAATGTCTGTGGATGACTAATTGTGTTGATTCCTGCAGCAAGTGAGTTTTCTCTGCTTCAAATGGCCTTATCTTTCCAATTGCAATGTTGTTAAACTCAAACTCTGAACAATATCTTTGCCTACCATCACTGCAGAGTTACAGAAGTTTCAAGCAAAGGCTAATCAGTGCTATCAGATTTTATGGTGACTTGTTACATATAAAGAAAATGTTAATAACTTCCCACTGACTCACAGTTCTGAAGCGTTGCTACTGAGACGCAACGCAGCAAGATTTCTGTCTGCCATTTATTACCTGAATTGACCTTCAGGCTGCTTAGGGGTGGGAACAGTGAGCTGGGAATTACCAAAGAAGAGGTAATAGGATACACAGAACCTCTTATCTGTAAGTCTTTGTATCAAATCCAGCCCTCAAAATGATGAATGTTAACTCAAATGTTTTTGGCTCAGGAACTGAAAGATCTGTTTCTGCTTTCTGATAAACTAGTGACTAGTGCTTGGAAAAAGCAGCTCTGTCCAATCCAGGTCAATGGAAGGACACAGGAATGGCATTTGCCTTCCACTTGCAGGCTTTCTGAAGAGTGCCTAGAACACATTCATGACATGCAGCAGTGTAATCTTTTCTGCTGCCTCAACTGCAGAGCTTTTCCTTTTGAGTTACAAAAGATGTTAGTTCAGTTGCTTCCCTTCAGTAATACTTCTCCTTCCCTAGAAGAAAGAAGCAGTGTAAATCTTAATAAATATAAACGTGGGATGTGCCTAGATTCCAGCTGATAAGTGCTCAAATGACAACTTTCTAAAACTATATTTGGAAATCACTACACTCAAAAACGTGCAAGTAGGTATAGCCCCTGAGTATACGGAAATGAAATCAATGTACATGGTCCATGTACTGTAATTTTCAAGACTTCTTATGAAAAGTGTTTAGAGCCTTGTAGAACCTACTTTAGGAGACTGAAGTTAGCACAAGACCTTCTGGCTCCTCACATGAGTAGACTCAAATTCTGTTGTAAATTCTGACTCAAGTAGTGAGCATAACTTTAAGCCACAAGGATTGAGTTGCTAATATTAGCCTTGTAAATGGCTGGAAATACATTGGCTTTTTGGTATATAAAAATAGATAAATTTTGCCTCTGTCACTGCTTTTTCTTTAAATAAAAGTAACTGGATGCCTCAAGTATGCTGCCCAGCTAGTGGATAAAAGAATCTTAGAACAAATGCAGAGCTAGGGAATTTTGCCATAACAAGAAATGAAATGCATCCTTTTGCATGACCTGCAGCATGGTGATGTCTCCTACCAAAAGCAAACAAAACTCTTCCTGTGTCATTTTTGTCCCTTTGACCATTGTAGGAAGGTCTGTTTCCCTTGTGATTTCTCTGTTATCATCCTTCCCACTAAAGCTAACATAATATGTAAACATTGTGGCACAGGGTTGATATACTTCTCTTTATTGGGCACTTGGTATAGATGAAAATGTTTTTATGTGTATTAACTGATGCAAAAAAAAAACTGTGGAGGGCAACTTTGCTGCTTTTTTGGTTTCAACTATGGGTTGTCTAAAACTCTTAAGAAATAGAGTGAAGACAAATCATATGTCAAAGGGCCATGAGCAACTGTTTACAGTTTTTGGTGCTTGCAAAATGATGCAGTAATTGAATTACAAAAGCATTTGTGAGGTGAGAGTTTAAGTGACTGCATTACATATGAGTGACTGTAACCAAGTCAAGGTCTGCTTGGTGCAGTATCCTGCTTCAGAAGAGCTGAAAATAGATGCTTAGGGAAGAATATAGGAGCAGGGTAGGCATGTGATACTCCCCCTGTGCTGCAAGCCAAGGGCTTCCCAAGTCATAGAGTATTTTATGCATTTAATAGCTGCTAATGGATTTTTTGAACTCATTCAGGATCCTTTTGAGGCTACAAGCTTTCTTTTAAGGCATCCTAGCATCCTATGGCATGGTGTGTTGCAGCTTGACTGGATGCTGTGTGTAGAACTTGTCTCTTCTTTCCTTCTGTAGGCTCTAAGGGTCTTTGTTTCTTGTTGCAAGTCTTAGTAGAGGCAGTGAGCTGTCAATTTGAGTCCTCTGCTTCCTGGGACTTGCGGTATTTATAGACTTTAGTCAGAAGCCCCCTCAGTCATTCAGTTTCTGAGAACTCTGGCTACTATTTAGCTTTTGGTTCTAGTATAACATTTTGATTGGCCTGTTCTCTCTAAAACTTGCTCCAAGTTTACTAAAATTCAGACATAGGTAAGTGTTTTCTGTTGTTCTCTTTAACAAAAGACCTGCCAGTAAACAGCTGGAGTCTGACCTGGAATTCCCAAATGGAATTGCTTAGCAGAAGGTATGCATGTACCTACTTCTGTCTAAACAGTAAAATTTTGAGAGTACTTTCCATGAAAAATTAATATCTTCTATAGCCTTTTTTTGGCATCTAGAGTTATATTTTTAGAACTGATTAGGCAAAGAGCCTCTGGGGACTGATGACTCTGTGTGCTGGTATATTTGGTGCTTGAGGGAAGGGATGCGTTTCAATGGTCGTATTCCACTGCAGAACTACCTCTGGCTGAAGAAGGTTGAGCAACCCTGGTTCCAATAGTCAAGTATTGGGCAGGTTCTCAGTTCCTGGGAAGCTTACCAAAGCTCTGTGCGTTCAGTTTTGTACTTCTGTCTTCCTCACCTCCCTACCTGGAAAAGGCATTTCTACCTTGACAACGCCTAGTGATGGCCAGCAGCCCCTAGGGGCACGTCCTGTGGGTAAGGACGGTCATGAGGGTTTTCAAGCATGAAGATGGGCTCTCTTCTCTGCTCACTGCTGCATAGAAAGCAGACAAAGTGAACTGTTGGAGTCAGGTTTAAACTGTCCTTGCAGCGTCTGTGTGTCACTTACCATCCATTTAGTGTTTAATCTCCTAGTGGATTTTTAGCCTCGTAGCTAACGGTTGCTAATGATTGATTAATCCAGCTTGGTACGGAGGGAGCACACTGTGCAGTTATAAGCAAATTGAAATGATTTCTCTGATGTTGTCTTTTTTAGTATGTACTGTCTGGGGCCCAGATGAACAAGCAGTGGCTTCATTTCTTGTCTTAGCCCTGAGCTAATGAGGACAGATCCTGATCTGTTCCCTGCTCTGAGATGAAAAGGAGTGTTTAGCCAAGGTTTTCAAAGGCATTGTTTTGCTTTCTTGTTTTGGTGGGGAAGGGGAAGATGTTAATTACTATCCTCAGCTATGAGGTATTAATCAAGCAGTATGAGAGGTGCAATCCATGAGACTTGGAAAAGAATACTTAACTGTGTGTGTGAGATGATTTTTTTAAAAACAAAACTCCCTTCTCAAGATCAAGTACCTTCTTTAGGATCTGCTATGCACATTATATAGCTGCAAAATAGAAGTAAATGTCTGGCCCTTGTATTATCTGGCTAGTTCATAAGTCAGGATGAGAAGAAATGAAGAAAATGATCCAAGCTGTAACCTAAGTTGAACAGCTTTCTGAAAGGATGCTTTGGAAGGAAGGGTAAGCTCTAAGAGGAAAGGTGGAAAAGTTTCTGTTGCTTTGCATCTATATCTAGTTCTTGCACAAACAAATCTTGCATCTTTATTAGAAGTGATCACCTCCAACCTCTGTTGAAAGGATATGGACTGCTTCATCTTGGAAACAACATTCTTTAGTAGTGTACTAACATGATGATTAAACTTGCTAAACAATTTGTTTTCCAAAAGTGCTAAACTTATTCCTGTTGGTGACTAGGGGTCTGTTCTGCATCCTGGCTACTAAAAAGTTAAGATATTAGGAAATATGTAGCTGCTTCTTAAAGCAGTATCTAGGGAACTTGGAATTGTGCAAAGACAAGATTTTGCTTTGCATGTTCTGTCA
This sequence comes from Nothocercus julius, assembly GCA_013398735.1. Taxonomy (NCBI): domain Eukaryota; kingdom Metazoa; phylum Chordata; class Aves; order Tinamiformes; family Tinamidae; genus Nothocercus; species Nothocercus julius. The sequence continues at coordinate 5,096,321 of VZSV01000025.1, forward strand.
CCAGCAAATCTTACTAGAGAACTTTTCAGGAAAAAGTCAATTTACTTACAACTGCATGCATTCATTTATCCATACTATTTAGTGTTTGCTCCATGAACATCTGGAAGGAAGAGGAGGATGGTTTTAAGGAGGGACACTTTTGAAAGAAACGATTGATGCTAGAACAGAAATCTGGATTTTTTTCCTCCCCCCTTTAAAGCAGCTTCTCTCTAAAACCAGAGGCTGGAATTTCAAGCTGCTCAGATTAATATTAACATAACTCTTTAGGTTTTGATGGCAGTGAAATATTAATGACAGTTTTGATTAAAAAAAAAATTCATACATAAGTGGATTATTCTTATTCTGCAACATCATGCAAAATGGCCATGTATAACTTTTCTTATATGCATAAGAAAACAAAGTATTTTTCAAATTACAGGCATTTTGATGAAGCAGAGATAGGGTGAGCCTACACTCTATATTATGACCATCCATTCTCTTGCAAAACAGGGCTATATGTCACAGGAGAAACTGGAGAACAAAACTGAAGGAGAGCTAGCATAGTAGGTGAATGGAAGTGTGGTATGTTTTTAATAAAATACTCCTCCCTTTGTTTTCCCTTTTTAAAAATACTTATTGTCCTGATTTCCTCTTCCTCAAATGTACGTATTATGACAAACGCAAGGCGAATATACTAGCCATGATTAATACTGCATTCTTGGCTGTGTTTAATTTTAACTCTTGTTATGTAGCACTTGTTGATGGTTAGCCAGTGTTCTTCCCTTTCTGTAACAGGTTTACTGTAAATGAATCCCTTATAGAAAACATATAAATACAATGATTCCCAGCATTATGATGTCATAGCACCTATAAATACTCAAAGAACAGAAATGCATCCTCTTAAATGGAGAGTTTATAGTTCTCTTGTGTGTACCTTCCAGCCAGAGGATGAACAGCTCATATTTTTTTTTTTGACAGAATAAATGGGAAATCCATGATTCCTATCAAGTTGTGTAGAAAGACCCAGACGCCCAAATCCATATGCCATGCGTTGCCTTGTACGTGTTTGAAGCACTAGCAGACTTAATTGTTATGCCCTGGGGAATCTTCAGAACTACTGTCAGCAGATACAAGTGATATTAACAAGATAAATATGTCTCAGTTTATTTACTGGCTGATTACTGTTATTTCGAAGGTAGTAAATTCTTATATTTTTCTGTGATGCTTCTGTGGGAGCAGAAGGCAGGCTAGGGTTGTTTTTTGTTTTGTTAATTTGGGGAGGTGGGGGCTAGTGGTGAGGAGGTAGAAAGAAGCTATCCAGGAAGCCTGGATAGCACTGTGCAGGCAGTCAGGCTGCATGGTTTACCATTACCTTTGTTTCAACAGCAACATTTAAAATCACAAGCCTTTCAGTCTGTGTATACAAGTGATTTATACTGCCACACACCCTATGTGATAGCATATGTAGTCTCCAAATGTTTAATCTGTGTCTAGGCATTCTGTTTTTTAAATTGCTGCAATATGTTGAACAAGCGGAGGACTTACTGTATAAGTTGATTTTGTGCATGTTTATGCTTATTAAATGTTAATTATAATACCTCCTTTCTCATCTGCATTACTTCTCTGGTTCCTCAACACTCTTCCTCCCCAAGACTGTGTGTTATTAACTAACAAAGTGTGTGTCCTTGTACCTTTTGACTTTGGTAGCTGGCTCAATAAAGCAAAATGAACGTACCTCCTTCAGCATAAAATCTTCAGCCTGGAGCTAATTCTTGAGAGGAAAACAGCGTCTTCCTCACATTCTCCTCCCATCCTGCTGTATTAAGGCTGGATCAGATGGTGTTTTTTAAACCTCAGCTTTAGGTGAGGATGCACAGATGTTATTCAGACTTGCATTGAAGGCTGTGTGGCAAACATCACCACTGATGCAGATTCTACTATTGCTTACAGTGGCATTGAGATGCTATTTTTACAATAATGTATAGGAGACCACAACTTGAATTGAAAAATCAAAGCTTCAGCTATTAGCAAATAATGGAGTTAAACTTAAAAACTAATTAGGTCTCTTTAGGTAATATATTATAAGATAGGTGGCATTACTGTTAGGTAATGGGTGTTTTGTTTTGTTTTTCCCCCCTGAAGCCCTGCCTTGTTTGCCAGATGGGCAGTGCTTGCTTAATGAGAAGTTGCTTTTGCTTTGTTGTCTTCTCATCAATCCGCAGAGGTCTCTAAACCCTGCCAGCTACATCCTATTTAAGATCCTCTTGAGACAGGTATTGATTGTCTGTAATACTCATTCTAAATACTCATTCTAGTATCTGCATGCTACAGAGAAATGTTTACTCTCAGAAAAATCCTGTAGATTGAGCTGATACTGCTGGAAATAAGATATGAAAGTATCTACCTCGAGTGTGTAAGTTTTAATGCCTAAGGAATCTTTTTCCTTTTGTGTACTGAGCATTATTTAACACCATATGCAGGCAGCATTCTTAATATTTATCCTTTACATATATAAGCACAATTCCCATAGCACACCTAGATGATAAGCACAATTCCCAACTGCATTTGCATGTGCTCTGCAACTTCTGCAAATCAGATTTCAAACTGAACATGAAAATGAGGAACATGTTATACGCAAGCAACAGTAAAATACTTGGTTTAAGTGTCCGGGGAGGGGAGAGAAACAAAAACTATTGTACATGTCCACATGGTGTATTAGTGAGGTGGGAACCTTTTAATCCATTTCATAGTCTTCTGGCCTAAGAATAATAGCTAGAAGTAATAGACTGAAAAATGGTAATCCTTACCCTATCTTTAATAAACTGACCCTTCCCTCCCTAAGAAGAGTGGGGAGATTCTGGGAGACATTCGTACTGAGAAACGGAGGTGGGGAAGAGCTCGCTCTCTGGTCTTTCCTTCCTGTCATATTCATGACTTCACCTGTTGCTCTCTGCTTCCCGAGTATTTGTCAAGAGTGTTTTGCTAGTTGCTTAGTTCAGTTTTTCCTCCTTAATCTTACATCACTGCGTCCTTCCCTTGTTCAGCCTATTCCTGCACTGCCTGCCAGGCTAATCCAGTACTCCTGTTAGTCACTAGAACTTTTCAGAAGGGTTTTATAGACACAGTTATAAGATTTGCAAAGGAGAAAAATCAACCAAGAATTTTGCTCAGAAGTCAGTGATGTGATGCCTGGTATTTGGAAAGCCAGTGTCAAATCAACTTTTTTTTTTCTTACATTTCTGTGGACAAGACTGTTTTAAGTAGGAAAGAAGCTTGAGAAATTAAAAAATGGGTAAGAGGAGGGAGAGGAAGGTTAAAAAGCAAAAAAAAAAAAAAAAAAATCCTAATTGTAAGTGATGAACATTCAGATTCATGTAAACAAAATATTAGGTGAGGGCTGCTTTCAAAGTTTGGAATTGCTCAATACAATGTTAGTAGAATATTAACACTCTAAAACCCTTAGATTCCTTCTCTAGGCTCTTAGGAATCACAGAAAGTTATTTCACATGGTAGTATTTTGAGAAGATTTGCCCTCAGTCAGATCAAGTCCTTGGCAAAGACAAAGAATTTGTTGCTCACAAATATTTCCAGGAGCCTTGGGGATAAATGGTTTCTGTCAGAGATGATTTAGCAGCATCCAGGGGGGAAATGATTGCAACCGGCCCAGAGTAATCATCCTCCCAACCATTCCTTTAATTTGGTTATGGCATTTGAGACCCCGCAGAGACCAGCGTGAACTCCACGTGCTGCTCCCTTTTTCATTGGCGCAAATCTAGAGTGGCTACTCTGGAATTGCACAGGTGTAGCAGCCTAATGAGGAGTTTCTAGCACAAGCTGTGTTTAAGACTTGCATAGAATTATCTGGTGAAATGGTTGACTTTTCTTTTTACTATGGCTTCTGTTTACTTTGTATTTTCTATTTTGTCATTAATGAAAGAAAGAGCAAATGATTTCTGGCAAGCATCTAATACATTTGTTCCTTTCTAAGGTAACTTCAGTAGATGCCGAGTAGAGGATTAGAAGAAAAGTAACATCTTGCCACATGATCTTTTCTGTAAGCACTATATAGGAGGGAAAAATGCACAATAAGAAACTTTTGGGGGTGGTGGTGGGGAGAATTCATTCTACACAACTGTTGTCATTCAGTGATCACACTTATGATCTGTCTTCAAAGAACTAAGTTAATCATCTGATACCAGTCTCACACTCTGCAGCTGCCTGTTTTAAACACCTCTTTCTTGCAACTTGCTTTGTCTATTGCCTGCGCCTCAGAACTCATATACTTCCACTTGGTATTTTCAATGGACAGCTCACAAAGGTGAGAAGCTGCAGAAGCAGCTACGCTCAGAACCATACGGAGACTAGTAAAGTTATGTCTGCAGCTTTAATCCCAATTGCAATGTTTTTGATATATTTCAGATTTCCGAATAAGTCTGTTTTCTTTTGTTCCTTCCTCTTCCCACCCCCCCATCTCCATCATGTGTCATTTCCACCATGACTTTGATCATGCCCCTACCTTTATTGTATATACTCCAACAGATTTTTTTAGCCTTGCTTTTAATACTGAGATATTTTCCAAGTTCTGTGTTGCTTGCCCTCTGACTCAAAATGAAGGGAAGGATCTGCTATGGCTTTTGATTGGAATGCGCCCTGTTCTTTCCAAGATAGTGGAGAAACTGGAAATCTTGATTTGCAGCATGAACACTCTTCTCATTCTTCACATATTGAGTGGCCTGTCCATAGCATCCTGCCATGCATTTCCTTTTGAATCCTCCTGCTCTTGCAAACTTGTTTTCCTCCTCTGACTGTATAAGAAGCACACCAGAGCCTGGGGCTGTTGCATCTGGTTGAGTCAGAGATCTAGTGAGAGCCCTGTGTTAGACCTCAACCCTTGTGAATGGTGAGGGGAGGCTTGGAGCAACAGAGCAGCGTGAGACAGTGAAGCCCAAGGTGGTAATTTCTCTAGCAATTTTCAAACAGTTGAGGCCCTAGCAGAGCAGTAGTGTGTGGTAATGTGCAGTAGTGCTAGGACAGGACTTGATATATCTAGCAAAATCAGCCCACTACTGCGGATGCTTTGGACAAGCAGAGAAACCTCATGGTGCAGTTACCAGCGCTTTACAAAAGATACGAAAAATGTGTGGTTGGACAGCACTCCCTCAGATTTTTCTGATCTGGTGTTACTGCTGGTTAGTTTGAAAAGAGGCAGGTAATTCTGAACGTGTAACTGACGTTTTATTTTCTCCCCATACTGATTTTCTGTGTGGTGAGCCTATACATCTGGGTATGTAACAAGTTTGAGATCTGCATTTAAAACTTACCATTTCCCCTGTATGCAGATGTGACTGGTGGCATACTTTGTTTAAAAAAAAAAAGGGGGGGGGTGGAATAAAGATCTAGGTTGTCATTTTTTTTTTTTGCTGCTTGTTTGGTGGTTGTGGTAGTGGTGTCAAATATCATTCAAATGACTTGGAAATATTATACTTTCTCTGAAAGAATCTTGTGGAGTGGTTGTGGTAAGCCTTGAAACTCTGAAGCTAAAGCTATAGCCCAATTTACGGAGCATGGCTAAAACCAGAGAACCTACATCAACGCCTTTTTGCTTGGACAGGAGTTTTTCTATTATGAAGATCAATCTTAAATATCTTGCATGGGTTTTGTAGTTTGACATTTTGAACAACCATATTTTTTATTCAGTTTCACTGGTGTGAGTAGTTTTTTGAAGAGGTAACACTAGAATAGTGTAGAATAGATCTCAGTGTAACTTTAAAGTAGGAAAGGAAGAATAACTCAGGAGAATGTCTACTGTTTTTTTTGTAGTGTCAAAGAAATATTCTCTGAGAGCAAATACCATTTTGCAGGTCTGTAAAAGAAATAACTCCGATAGTAAACTAATTATTAATCCTAGGTTAACTATAGTGCTAATTCTCTGGTCTGTCTCCGGGATTCCATGTGCTCTAGGTGTCCCTGCTTGAGCAGGGGGGTTGGACTAGATGATCTCTAGAGATCCTTTCCAACCTTAACCATTCTGTGTGACTCCAGTCAACAGGCTTGTTGGCCCTGCACAAGTATACTGAAAGACCATGTTCTGTCCATGTCTTATCAGTTTGCAGCCTGGCAGAAAGTATTTGAGCTTATCTGTGCTTCCCAGTGGCTCAGTGAATGAGCATATTTTGCTGGATGTTTTCAGGATGTCTGCTTTGGCATACGCAGTGGTTGGACCGTTCTGCCTAGTGCTGGCATGAAGTCGTACGCAGCCCTCTCCTTGCGTTTCCCTTTCCCCTCATATGACTTTCTGGTTATCCTGGTTGGGTGCCTACAACAGGTCTTCTGTAGCTGAACTGCCCTTTTATAGCCCCTGGCATAGTGAGCTGAGCTATTCCTGTGTTCTGGCATCTCTCTGTTTCAGTCTAGCATGTGGATCTATGCATGACCATAAAGCTATGGCTTCTTATCCTCTAATTTATTTTTCTTGCTTGTAATGCCTTTTTTTCCTCTTAATTTTGAGTCTGTTTTCTGCCTTTTTCTTTTTTTGTACTTAACTTTTTTGTGCCAGTGAGCTAATGAGCTGCATAATAAGTTTCTACTTTCTCTGGGATCAGTGCAGGCTGTGCTACAATGGCACAACATTCCCTTTTTCTTTTCCAACCCACTGTGTATAGCCTGTATACAGTGTTAAAATCTTGAAACCTTATTGCTTTTTATTTTTTTGGTCTCCTTCCTCTCCTCCCTTTCTCTGGGTTCCCTGAAGTGTCATGTAATGAACAGAGTTGGAAGCAAAAAGGACCTTCTTTGACCTGTGATATTGTTTCCCACAGTATATTTTTGTACTTTATTGAGTCTTGTTCTAAACATCTCACAACATGGAATTTCCTTCTGGAGACAGTTCTGTGGTCTAATTCATCTTGCTTCCCTGCTATTCAGCCTCAGTGGCCCATTTTTTTGAAGTGTCTTACCATTACTCTTAGTTATTTATTCTTATACTGGCACAATAGTATTTAAATATCTCCTTGCTTTCTATATTTCCCATGCCCTTTCAGTCCTGCTGCTGTCATTTTTATTCCTGATTCATTACAGCTGTGCCAAGTTGCATATTCTTGAGGTCAAATTTGCCTCCAAAGTTGGTAATTCGATACAGAGGTATAACAGAGGAAAACTGACCTTTGGCAACGTATAGGGGTCTTGGGCGTAACTTTATTAAACTCCTGTACTTATTTCTGTTTCCATGTAGTCACCCACTGTTCTATAGATTTCTTTACTGCTGTACTCCAGTGAGTTCCTTGCCAAACTAATAATAGTTCTCTCTTCTTCCTAGCTTCTCTCCATTAAGGTACAAAGTGGGCTTCACAGAGCTTTCAATTTCTTTTGGCCAAAAAACTGCTTATTTTAAGAATGGACTAATCTTAGCAATTTACGACCAGCCTTCAGTCTACAGAGTTAGAAATGCTTCTAAGTATATTTAAAACAACACTAAACTCCTTTCTAAATGATATCCTGCAGTATTCTAGTTGAGTGGTAAACATCTTGATTTTAAGAGCTATTAACATTTTCCTTCCTGGTAATATTTTCTCAGTTCAGATTTTTATCAGCTGGATAAAAGCATTTGTAATGCTCATGTTGGAGTAGAAGCTAAATTCTGTTATCGTCTGCATATTGTTTGTTGAATTAATTTATTTGGATGCAAATCTAACCTAAAAGCAAAGGTAGCAATCACCGATGCTTGAAGCCTTTGCAATAATTACAATTTTAATGGCATAAAAAATCAGATTAGTAAGTATTCTGTTAATGGCTAACTTTTCTGTCCTGGTATATACCAGGTGGTTATTGAGTCCTGTCTGCAAATACTCTATTTACCATGAATTTTAAAAAATTAGAAACTAATGGCAATGGAGGGATTTGGAGTAATCCCTCAGTTTGAGGGTAAAGGCCATTACTGTGACTGCTTGCGCTGTTATGGACGTGTCCAAAAGTACAAAGGACAAGGTATATACGCTGGTAGTAGACTGGCAGAGGAAAGAAGGACAGAAAGCTGCTGACTTCCACTCGTCTTTGTTCTCTTGGTTAATTTGAGTGATAATCTCTCTTAAGGCAGCCTTGCATCCTCAGCAGAATTAAATTGATATATGTGTTACAGCAAAGCAATCTGTGGTTGTAAAGAATGTTTGCAGTCATTAGGCCACCTAAAGATTTTAGGAAGAACAATATTAATATTATTCCTATAGGATGGCTCAGCACCTCTTACAGTTTCAGGCTGGAATCTAGTAAGAAGTCACAAATGCACAAAGTTACGTAAGGGTAATGTAATCCTTGCAGCATCTTTCTAGCTGATTATCCTTCTAGCATCAGGTTGGTAAGAGGCAGGAAGAATCTATGGCAGTGGTATGGGCTCACTGAAGGTCATAGTTCATCACACAGACATGCAGAAATCCCATGTGCCTTCAATAAGAATGGCTGAAGAAGAGAAAGGAGTCAAGTTATCAATTAGCCTGAAGGTTTGGAGGTGAGTCATCAACCACTGATGAATCACTATTTGCCAGACAAGGCACCAGACTTGCTTTCACTTCATGGAATCACAAAACAGTTGAGGGTTGAATGGACAATTGAAGGTGATAATAGTCCAAACCCCTTGCTCAAGCAGGATCAGTTAGAGCAGGTTATCGAGGACCCTGTCCAGATGGCTTTTGAATGTCTTCAAGATTAGATATTCCAGAACTTCTCTGGGTAAACCAGTGTTCAGTCATCCTCAGTTTAAAAAACAAACCAAAAACAACGAAACAAAAAAAATCCTCCTCTACAGAGCAGCTCTCCAGCAGGTCAGTCCTCAGCCTGTATTGGTACATGAGGTTATTTGTCCCTAGGTACAGGAGTCTGCACTTTGAATTCATGAGGTTCCTCTGTCTTCCAAGCTTGTTGAGGTCCCTCTGAAATGGCAGCCTTCTGGTGCATCAGCCACTCCTTGCACTTCTATATCCTCTGCAAACTTACTGAGGGTGTACTTTGCCCTGTAATCCAGGACACTGATGAGTAGGTCAAACAGGATTGGACCCAGTACGTTGCTAGTTACTGGCCTCCGAGCAGGCTTTGAACTGCTCACCACAGCCATCTGAGCTCTGCTGTTCAGCCAGTTTTCAACTCACCTCACTGTCTGCTCATCTAGCCCTTACTTTGTCAGGTTCTGCATGAGGATGTTATGGGAGACGGTGACAAAGGCCTTGCTGAAGTCAAGATAGAAAACATCAACTACCTTGTCCTCATCTGTCCTGCCAGTCATTCCATGTACAAGCTCTTTAATGCTAGGACAGTCCACGTATGATAAATGATGCGCCATAAATCAGACTATGTCAAGAAGATCAGAAGCTGCTAGGAGAAGTTTTTTGGTATAAACTAAATCTAACAAAGACTAGGTTCTGAATATTAGTTGCCACCATCAGATAATAGGTATACTGAGAGGCAGACAACTTGGTATGAGTTCACAGTCTTCAGAGGAACCCTGCTAATTTCCAGCTGCCAATGCCAGAGGTCTCTTCTGTAACTTGGAATTGCAGGTTATGGTACAAGCCCTTCTGGCCTTCTGGTATCCCCAAGGGATTGCCCTGCCCAGCTGCATCACGGGTGACTTGTATACAGGGATGAAAGACATCTTAGCTTTACACTTTTCCTTCAGAGGGTGTCAGTAGTTGCAGATTATTATTCTTTTATTAGGGTGATATATCATCCTACTAGCCTTTAAAATCCATTATGCCAGAACACAGAGAGATATGCAGGATGTCTCTGTAACAGTGAATGACCTTTAGTTGTCTTCAGTTGTGTGCCACAATCCACAATGCTCTCCTCATTCTCTTTCTCTTTTTTTTTTTTTTTCCTTTAGGTTTAATGGGGTTTTGTATGGTGGTGTTTTTTTGGTTTTGTTTTTTTGGTTTTGTAAAAAGTCAGGTAATTGTCCCAGTTGGCAAGAAAATAGGAAAGAGATGGAAGATGATTTATGATGCGGCTAGTCTCCTATCTGGAACACGTATACAGTAAGCCTGAGGACTAGGGCTGTGCAAGAGAATAGATACTCATGGTGGGCAGTGTGCTGACGATGCCGCAGAGCTTCAGGTTCTTACTTTTAATATAAAGTAACATAATAATAAACATACAAGTAAGCTTGAGCGGTGCCTAATACTTCAACATACAGAACATAATATCCTTTAGGAAGAATCTTACAGAGTATTCTAACAAAATTTTGACATACCAAAAAGATAGGGTTTTGAAACTGGAGAGCACTCAGCAAGTCAGTCATTTCTCTTCTGTATGAGAGAGGCAAGTATTGTTTTCTTTGATATACTGAGTGTTTCACCAAGGTGTATTGGGCATACACAATACATCCATAGCTACGGAAATCTGCATAGGTCCTTTTCTGAACCATTAGAAGTGTAAATCCTTCTACAGGCTGTGTACTTCTATTTACTGAAATAAAATACAGATTTAAATAGAAAATGTGGTTCTACTTTGTATGGTTAACAGTAGTTGAGGACGTCTTCCCTGAACAAAGCACTAGGACTGAACCTGAGCTAAAACAAACTAGTGTGACTTTATTAAAGCCAATGGAAATGAACAAAATTGTACTACTTGAGGTATTGGCCCTAAGTGTCCTTAAAAGGACAAAAAAAAGGGGGGGGGGCGGGTTTTAAAGTAGTGTGTCTGCTGTTGAGAAACATGTTATTGTCTGAGATAAACCAGTTTAAGTCAGAGTGGGAGTATATCTGTTTTTAAGTTTACCCTTTTAGCCTTCTGAAAGGTGAGGGGATGTCAGAAAATGAAGAAGGCTCTTTGGCCACAGGAGCCAGGAGCTGTGGGTGCGACACAGCGTGTTTCGTGGAGGTCTTAGAGGTGTGTCTGCAAACCAGTGATAAACTCTTATCTGCAACTTACCTTTATTCATGGACGCTGATTGTATGCGTTGGTCAGTTCGAAGGACTGCATGAAAAGATAATGAGAAACAAAGGTTTATCACTGCAAAAGAGAAGAATTGGTGCTTTTTACTGTGGTGATTTAAATGTGACTAAACCAACGGCATCAGCCAATTTTGTGTGAGATGTGGAGGAACTCTGCAGGTGAAGGTGAACAAAAATGAAATGGACTGGACTTGGACTCCAGATTTGTCCTGTGGGATACAGTGCTTTGTTGGAGTTGACAGAATGAGAATAAGCACTAAATAAGAGAACTTGCACTTTTGCTTTTCCGGACCATGTCCATCTCTGATGTACTAAGTTTTTCCTGAAGCTTGAGTAGTGCAAGGAGAGCTGGGATGATTAGTGCTGCATAGGAAGGAAATGCAAGAAAATCAGTGTATTTGCAGAAGAGACATTATTCAACCTGAAAATGAATGAAGAGAAACAATTTACTAATGATACTGCTTCTAGTATTAAAGCAGTCTAAGATGTTATGGGGCAATGTCTAGACCAGGTAGCAGGTGTCTCATACTTTGCACATCACTTAGCACACAGATTATGATACTTAATCACTTGGTGAAGGCAACGGGATGGGGTTTAATACTTAGGTTTCATAACCAAATTTTATTTTAAAAAGGATGATCCAGCTCTGCAGAAAAGTAAATCAAACTTACTTTGCTTAGTGAAGCTCCACGGACATATGCAAATTCCAAACTTGATACAGTATTTTAACAAATGATTGATGTTGGGCTTTTTTGTTGCTTTTTTCTTTAAGAAGTACAAATATGAAGAAAAGGGAAATGTTGGAAATAAGAGTGTTTCTGAAATGGGGATATTTCTGAGCCAGCACTTGAAAGGCCTCAAGAGCTAGAAAATATTAGTAATATTAATAGAAGCCATGAGTAAGACTTATTCTGTGATTCTGTGTTTGCAGGTACTAAATGTCAGTCTGTTAAGAGTTGTACAAGTACTCTTAGATTTGTTCAGGTAAAATCTACTTCAGGTTTGAAAAATCTGTTTTCCTTTTTACTATTTTTCTTTCACTGTGCAGCTCTAGAGCTAAAAGTGGATGTATGTGTGTGCCCCAAAACACAGCATCCAGAACTCTTTCTGAATCAGTAGACAGAGTATGGCTCCACCTGATTTTGTAAAGTCAGCTTTGCTGTGTCTAATTCTGCATAGTGCTACATTACCCTTCTTGAACATATGAGTCTTAGTCCATTTCTTAGGTAGCTGTTTCTGTTTTATTAATGCTCATTTCTGTTGCCTAACTTGCAGTTATTATCTAATAAAAGGTATAATAAAAATTGCCTCTATCATAGGTGAATCTTTCACTGGGGCTTGAAGGCTTCACATTACTCTTTTTAGAGGAAACACTTTCAGCCAGAATTTTGCTATCTTCTGAAAGTCAGATTATATAGCTTAAGCACACACTTTCAGACTAGAGCTCTGGTTATTCAGTAATGCAATTCTTTGTTTTCAGAAACTTAGACCCTTCAAAGTTCCCTAAAAAGACCATCTGGATGATTGCTGTATCTGTTACCAAGGTGCTCCAAAAATGCAGGGTTTATTCTTACATGCACATGAACTCTTGAGGTAGCTGAGGCGAGGGGTGGAAATGGGCTTGTCCTGCTTTGGCAATCTTGTGGTACTCTATGGTGTTTGCACGTTAAAGGAGTTTTACAAAGGGCAGGAGAGTATTGACTTAATCTCTGACTTAGAAAATGTTGCTTAAAATATGGCAAAGGATCCATTTATCAAGTGGTTTCAGTCACTGTATTAGATAGGATGGAAGTTGGGCCCAAGCTGATTGAGGAAGTTAAAGGTGATGAGTTTTGTGCCTCGATGTAGATTGCTTGGAAGGAAACTCCCTGGTTTTAGTGTCCTGAAAGAGCAGAAGCTTGTCAACAACACTATCTGCAACTCCTCAGGAATTTTCCATAGTGATGACGATACTACTTGTAGAACTTTGGAAAGTATGGCATACATAAACCAACTTTTGAAGGAAACTCCAAATTTAACTCCCTCCTCAGTTGAAATGAATGTAAATTGCCTTTCTTGCTTAGCCAATTGTGTAGAACTGCAGGTCCATGGGATTGGAGTAATAAATCATTGTGTTCATGTATATTCTGTGAGATAATATGTAAGAGAAACCACAAAGTTTCTTAATTTTATTGTGCATTTTGCTTTGTGTTGTGATATTCTTAACTTTATCAACACTCTGGCAGACTGAGACTACAAAGGTACTTGGTTCATTTCTGCATTTTGATGGTTGAGAAGGAGTTAGCTAGAAAATGCTGAAACTCTCTGCAAGACTAGTATCAATAGTCCTTGGGATGCAAGTTTCCTAGGTTTTCTACCAATGTTGTGCAATATTTTAATTCACATAAACTTGTATCTGGAGTTTTACTTGACTTTTCAGTTTTTTCAAATTTGTTAGTAAAATCCATACTCTTGCTATAAATGTCTTGAGCAGAGTTTTGCTGCTCAAATCTTAGTCTCTGTTTGGAAAAGGTACCTGTGCTATTTCCAGTGAAGCCATCTGACTTATGACACTAGAGAAGAGAGGGGGGAAGAAGAAAAAAGGAAAAGGGGAGGAGGGGGAGGAACCTGTACAATTTCTGAAATAAATGAAAAGATGAATTTTTACTTGGTTCCTGAACATGGTCCCAACAAGTCTGTGGGCTACAGAGATGTGCAAACTGCCTATCAGTAATGGCTAATCACCACTGCACATTGGTACAAGCACTGATATAAAGCAAAGGGGGATAAGCATTGAAAGACAAGAATGACAGAGGCATAACCTGAATCAGTAAAAATTCATGAAGGACACTTAGGACACTTATAGGTTATACCAAGAAGCAAACACACAGTCATACAGTGATCAGCCAGTAGTACAGGAATGTCTTCAAAGTTCTTAGGAAAATAACATGAGCTCACACAAACAGCTGGCTAGCACCAATGTATTGCAGGCATAGTGCTTTTGCAAGCTATCTAATCTGCAAAACCTGCCATCCCTACCTTCCCCTTCCTGGCAGATAAAGAGCTGAGCACCTACTGCACATAGTCTGCCCTCTTTCTCAGTACTGCTCGTTCAAAACAAAAAGACCTTCATTGCATTTTGGGAACTGATCTTAAGTGTCGTACCATAAACAGTGTTGGATGAGTGTGTGAAGTTTGTTTTCTTTAGATAATAGTTTTAGATTGGTCTGGGGGGCTGAAGCATATAATTTCAGATTTATTGTTAGTTTTGGCTTTTACTCTTTAGGTATGGAGTAGAGTTGTTTTTTCTGTGGTCAAAAAGATGGTAGAAATAGAGTTGCAACAGTTGAAGAGTCAGCTTTCTGGTTCATTTCTTCACCCCCTACTGCAATATCCTGGTTGTTTTTGCCCCTATTTCACATCAGGAGCCCCCTAACAAAATGGATAGCATCTGTTCTCTCCTCAAAAAATCTCTCTGCCTTGCTTTTGCTTCTTTTATCTCACTTGAATTCATGTTATGTTTCATATTACATGGTGCACCAGAAGTAGAGCAAACATCTCTGATACAGGGCAGGTGGCCAGAAACCACTGTCTGCTGAGGAGTGTAATTGGACTTGTCTGCTGACAGACTGGAATTGTGGATGTCTTTGAGCCTTGCCTATTATCATGTACTAGCTCTTACAGGGAGAAAAAAAAACAATCTTTATTTCAACTTAACTTACTCTGTACGTTTAGAAAAGCTACATGTAAGCTGCAACCCCAAGAATAAAGATCTCATTTTTTTGTTCTTACCAGACTGAAAGGAACATTTTGGGGAGGAGAGATTTGAACTCAATTTTTTTATTGTATACAGGATAGAAAGAAGATAGATGGAGAACTGTTACGATGCCTATTTGTCAAAGCATTAATTACCTCCATCATTTTAGGCATATCCTTTCTAATACACTTGAATAAAGTTGAGGATATACCCAACAGCCCTGCTTGGATTGGTCTCTGTCATTAGGGTGGGTTTCCATTTGCTGGGTAACAATGGACTAATTTCTTAAGGAATACCCCTGGGCCATGATGCCTGGAGTTCAAAAATACTGCCTTGGCCTCACCAAATGGAAGCTGTTTTTATGGAGCTTTGGGCAGTGCTGATTTTGGTGGTTTACCATACAGCATGGTTCAGCATGTTTCTTCCAAATACAGCACAATTCAGGAGAGCATCTGAACACTACCTCTTCAGTTCTGTGACTTAAGACTCTTACAGCTTGTTGTGTGTATGTGTGTGTATGTTTCTCTTTAAACCTTCAACTCTGTTACTGTTGTGTCTCCTTCAAGAAATTCCAAGGAGGTTGAGCTCTCTGAAGAGAGCGGAAGCTTGCTACCTTTGGAGAAAGAGCTCAAGGCAAGGGTTTTCTTGGAAGAGCAGGAAAGGGAGTTTCAGCAGCAAGCCAGGGGCCTGAATCTTAAGCAGATGGAGAGACTTAAAGTGAGGAGCAGGGGGTTAAGACCTGGGAGGCCATGAAAATAATTCCCTGGTAATCAAAAGGATGTGAGCAGTTTGCTGCAATGCAAGTTGCTGACTAAAACGCAGTGTGGAAGTGAGGACCCTTCTGCAAGGGCACAGTTGCAAGTATGGGGTAAAAATAGTCAATGGTTTTGTTCTCTTTACTGCATGCTTTGAGTTTTCTCAATTTAAAATTTATTTACTCTATACCCAAAGAAAGCCAAAGGTGTGGTGTAGCTGTGTGTGTGTGTGTGTGTGTGTGTGTGGCAGAAAAACAAAAGAGGAGGGAGCAGGGGGGACAAAACGTTTTGAGAATTTCATTGTAATGAGGCCTCACTTCTCTGTCAGTCTACCAATTATACATAGAAAAACTAGTCTTTGTTCCCCATGTTACAGGGTTTACCATTGATGTGGTGGCTTGTAGTCTTGGCTGTTTCTGGTTAATCCTGCCAAGGTTAGCAGGTATTGATTTCAGGATACCAGCGGGGAGGTTCAGTTTCTAAGCTACTTAATTCTGTGCGTTTCACTTCCAAGCCTGCTCTAGTGTGTGACTGCTGCCCAGCTCCTAGGGTGATACTGCCTCATACTGCCTCATCATGGGTTTTATTCACTGAGCAATGTACAAGTGACA
>VZSV01000025.1:5112430-5139988 GCA_013398735.1 Nothocercus julius
TGTAGTCAGCATGCAGCAGTAGCTCCAGAGTGGTGCTGCAAAACATTTGCTTCATCTTAGTTAATGATCTTTGCAATTCAGTGGCAAACTGTTTTAATGCCTGGCTTCTCTGCTAGGTTCTCATATGTTGTTTGCTATTGTATAACAGGTGCTATGGTACTGCCTCTGCTCTGTCCTAAAAGGTTAGATATAATGACAGCAGTTGTAAGGCTGCATGAGCAAGATACTGGTTTGCTGCTGTATGTCTATTTAAGTACCATTTCTGTGGGTTTATAGCTGGAGCATACAAGTCTGCTCTGTCCTGAGACTTGTTTTTACAATAAGCCTTGTAGTTCAAAGACTTTTATTCTTTCCCAGTTTAACTGTACTGCATATTTAATAGGCTTAGCTATGCAATAAATTACAGGGATTCTTGTTTCAGTTTTTTGTGAATTCAGAAATTATGGTGTAATCCTTAAACTGAGCTTTGCAGGTCTCAAACAGCTCTTTCTGGGTGTATAGAATTCAGGGTCGCATAGAACATGAAACTCATGTTCAACCACATTATCTGAATCTACGAATAATCGTTCATACTCTGACTGTTGCATAATAATTTGAGGCCAAAATCCACCAAAACACATGCCCTTAGCAGTGAATACTACCGTAGAACAAAAAGGACTGACAATGCTTAAGTATTGCTGAAACAGCCATTTGAGTGTGAGGAGCAGAATTTCTGTTGTCTTTGCTTTTCTTCATTGGTGTAATGGAATGATAAATTGCCCTCAGTGTATTTCTAAAATATTCAGTCATTTAAAGTTCTGCTGGTTTATTATCTTCATCTGAATATGTGGATCTCTATAGCATGAAATGAAGTTGGCTTACAGCTTTGGAGAAGGAGGAATTTGGGGAAAATGTGGTTCGTGTGGCACACAGTTTGGATATACATTTGTTCTGTAAAAATGACTTTGTGTTGAATAAGGCTGTTGATTTGCTTCATGATTGGATTTTAAATTTTTTTCCCAAGTATTTATAGAAGCATATATAAATTTGAAGCAGGAAACTGAGTAAAATACAGCGCAACCCAATTAACCACACTGTTTTTTTTCTGTGATCAAAGAATGAGAGAAAGTCTCACTGCTATATATCTAGGGCTATTAAAAAATTCACTAAGATCCTCAAACTTCCTTCTAGTTCTTTTGCAGAGTGCTGTTTACTCTAGCTTCTCAGTTTCTAAGATATTACAGAGACCTAGTTTGTTACAAATGATGGCTCCTAAATGTACTGTGAGGCTGAATCCTTCCTCTCATTGCCCCACAGCAGCTCTTCAACTGATCTTTTTGGAAAACACTCTTGCAATGATAGAGAAATCTTTTTTTCTTATTTTTAACAGGAGCAAAACATAGGAATCAGCCTGAACTTTCCTGTGAGCTTAATGTTGCCCATGTGTTTTTCCCCTTATGAGGGGGGTGTGCTGCAAGCAATGGGAAGATGAGGGTTTTGTGTTCCCTCCTCTGGCGGTCATTTATAGGACCTAAGTGGAGGAAGGGAGGCTGTGCTGAAATCTAGGAAGGTGGCTCTGGGGAAAAACCAGCAGCTCCTCTCTGTTCAAGGTCTTGCTAGAGATTGCTGATTGAAGCTATAGGAGTCATGCATTGCCTATGTTAGTGGAGTCTGTTAGTGGATCAGCAGTAACCAGTGGCTGTGTCAAAATCTGCAGAGAGGTCAAAGCATCTATAGATTTGACCTCTCTGCTGAGTTATAAGGAAGTCATTCATACTATGCTGTTAGCATTGTTTCTCTGAGGCAGCCAAGCTTGTTTTTGAAAAGCTGCTCAATATTTTCAAAAAGCATATGTTGGTGAAAAATAAGACATTTCACTGCCAAGAAAAGGAAAGTAGAGCATAGAGAATTAACCGCTGAGACTATCTCTGCATGTAAACTTCTGAGCAGCTGATAGCTAGTCTTTCTAGTGGAGAGAAGCTAGTTTTCTACAGCCAAACATATGGCTTTCTCAGAATAGAAGAAGACTGGCCAGTTTAATCTGGACCTTCTGCTATCTGTGTTCATGGGGAAGTTGAATGATGGCGTGATCATCATCCTGTGTTGTGGCATCCTTGTAACATGCAATTTATTGTGTTTAGCGTGTCTGTATGTGAATTCTTCAATGGATAGATTTTTCTATTCTATGGTAAGTTATTAATGGTCCAGTTGGACTTGCTAGTTCACTTTGGAGGGTCCATTCCCAATGTGAGAGCTGTCATAGCGAGAAAACATCTGTTTGGGGGATTGTTTTATTTCTGTTTGTCCCTTTAGCGACAAGTCTTGCAATGCCAAAACTTTCTAATGTAATTTTATCGGAAGTGACCTTCTCAGTTTCTGGGACTATGCATGATATTCAGTGTCTTAAGTCCTGTAGAGTTTTGAATTCTTATTGGTTGTGACTTTGAACAACTGATTTAGCTTGATCTCAATATACATCTCTCAATCTGCAGAGACCCTTCAGCCTAACAGTCTAAAAAATAATGATAGTAATGAATATAGTATGGCAATGGACTGGCAAAAGGTGTTATTACCTTACTCTTGTTTTTTAGATACTTTCTGAGTAGTTTTTTTCCCCTAAGTATGATCCATACCTATAGATTTTTTTTTAAATTATATGAAAAGAAACTAAATGTGGTGGTAGTTTAGTTTTATTATGTGGGTTTCTTTTCCTTCATACCTGTATACACAACTGGCTAATTGGCCACTCTAGTTCCTAGCAGGGTTTTAATGTGCAAGAGAAAAATGTCTATAGGTATTTTGGATGCAAGCATGTCTATATTTACCTCACTTTCTTCACTGGAAAAATAATAGAGGGAGGATTTAGTGAAAAGTTCTTGGTTGTAAAGGATTTTGATAAATTTAGGAAAGAAATTACAGTTGTGTGCAGGGTGATTTAAGCAAAATAGAGATGATGAAGACAAATGTTCTAGCTTGCTTATGCTAACAGAGCACAATTCAGTTCAGTATCAAAGGAGGATAAATAGGGATAAGTGTAATGGCAACCTTTTGTTCTGTGAATGCTGTCACAGAGGGCTTGAAAGCCTGAACAAAGGATGAGAAAGGCAGAAAGAGTAGCAGCAAGTGCAGGAGGGAGACAGCACAGTGAAGAGCAGGAATGACTGGAAGGAGAATCTGTCGTACTAATCATAGCAGAGACGAAAGGAAAGCCCAAGAGCCAAGACAGCTTGCTGTGAACTGTAATCTGAATATAAAAGTGTAAGGTCTACAGTGGAAGATTGGATTCAGCAATATCACTTTCTAAAACATATTCATCACTCACTTCTCACTGTAATGGTTTGATTACTTTGCAGCTCATACTTTTATTATTATTTTTGCCCCTCCTGTCCTGTTCTCTCTTTAAAGTTATCTTATTGCGGTGCAGGGGCAGGCATCCCTCTTACCTTCTGAGGGCTCAAGTCTTGTTAGCTGCTGTAGTTACTCTTCCCACAAGTTCCAATGATCACATTGTGTGTGGAGGTAGTAGTGGTGAAACATGACCAAGTCTATTGTTTCCAGCATTAAAAAGTCCAGGTAAGAAAAACAGCTTTTTTAACTTTTTCTTTTTTCAATCCTGAAGTGCAACTTCCAGTTTATTTTAAAAAATAAAATAAAAAATAAAAAATAATTGGGGGCTTGCTTATTAGTGAGAAGTAAAGGAGTAATGCTCAAAATCATCTACTTGGCAAGATGGCATGGTCTGCTGATTTCAACAGGTTTAGACTACTTTGAAGACTGCATTGGTGAAATGGGAGGGATAAAAACACCACCACTGTTCTGGGGAAATACACCAACAGGTAGGCAGTGCTTAATTACTTGGGAAGCTGTAGAGGTGAAAAATGCCCATTCCAATTAGAAATATAGTGGCAGAATGAAAGAAATGAAAGAATGAATGAAAGAAATCACCGACTAGTTAAATTTAGTCTCTGATGCTTTGCAGTTGGCAGTGCAGCCATCTCATAGGATTTTTGAGGACCAAGAATATGCTGTCCAGTTCATGGTTTGTGGATTTTTTTAATCACACTTGTTTAGTTTCTCATTTGTAGCCGTGTGGCCCGGTAGAATCACAGAATCATAGAATCGTTAAGGTTGGAAGGGACCTTTAGAGATCATCTTGTCCAACTACCCTGAAAAGTTATTTAGGAAGGATTTATGTCATGAATAGCACCAAAGAAGAATCAAGGCGAACCAGAATCATGCTAAATTGGGATCTGCCAGGATACTAAGTAATGATTGCAACCAATATTTAGTTAGAGGAGCATGAAAGTATAGCTCATGCTTGACTAACTATGTATGTGTGTTTGTGAGAGTGCAGCTGAAGTCTAGCTAGCCATGTGATAAGGAAAAAAGCTTCCATTAATGTGACTGGAGCATTTGCCTTGGCAGCTGAGAACATGTACAGACCTCTATTGTATCCTGTGCTATTTTGAGAAAGACTGGTGAGTGACAACATGGCTAATTGTAGGTTTGGTATTATTTACAAACTTACTTTATAAAAATCAAATAAATTACAGCAACTGCTTAGAGCTATTATCTACGCTTATTGCTGGCAAACATTGCTTATGATTTAGATCAGTGACAGCAATATATTTCACTTTGCAGTGTTTTAAAAAAAAAGGCGCTAATATATTCAAACTAAGGGTTATTGGAGACTCTAATTATCTTAAAGTACCTCTGCTAATTTGCAAATTAATCGCACTCCTCATACCATACAGAGCAACAACAGCCCGTACTTGATATCATATGCATAGTTCCATATAATGTTGAGAATGATTCAGTGTAGAGAAAGTTTACATGTTTTCATTTCTCACCTGAATGATTCAACTTGGAAGCTACCTATCCTCAATTGCTTCCTTTTGTGACAGCCTTCTGTTTTGCTTTGAGCAAGTTATTCTTATGCTATGAAATAGGAATGGTTGCATTTGTAATTTTGAAGTGGTGATGGGAAAAGTGTGTGTCATCAAAAGCTTAGATGACCCAATAGTTTTACAAAGCCCTTCAGAAATTCCCAGGGAAAATTTATTTGCGTGTTGTTAAAAATATGTGTAAAATGTATAGAAAAGCTATTTAAATTCCCCAGTGATGTTCACATGTAATAAAAGAATATGATGTTATAATTAGCCAAAAAAAAAAAAAAAGAGTTTCCAGGTCATGGGATGTTTAAGTGAAACTTCCAAAGGACAGAAACTTATGATTATTTCTCCACAGAAAGACAGGTGCTCACGTTCCCAGAACATAAATAAGGTGCTAGAATAGCAGGGAATCTGGTGGGGGAACACATACACATCAACTAAAATACACCTAGAAGAAAGTTAGAGAGTTAGAGGTCATCTGAAGGCTCAGTGCACCTTCAGTTTGACTGATAATGAATTCCTGTGGATCCTGAACCTGGCAGGTTTGCCTAGTTGAACTGCCATACCTGGGGACTGCAGGTATGCTGTCTTAAGAGTGTCCACCTGATAGATTGTCCCTCAGCTTGGATTTTGGTCAATGCTGACACGAAATGGTTTCAAGACCCCATACTGTGGGAACCTTCTGTTGGGCCTCTCCACAGGTGTGTGCCCGGCTGAGAAGGCTGGCAAGTACCTTTCCAAAATTATGCACAATTCATATTTGCACATTCATATGATTGCCTTTCCCTGCTGGTTTCACTGTTGAGAAGGCTTTTCTGAGCTGCTGGTGCTGCAGCCCTGCCCAGCACCTTCTCCAAAATGCAAAAGCCTCAGAAGGCAGTGTGATGGTTGTCTTTACAATGTCCGTGTTTGTGCAGTGGGGGTCATTTTATGTTGGACGTGGGGTGTTTTTAGTCTCTTCTGCTCTTTTTGATCTCTACATCCATGGAAAAAAGGCCAGGAGTGTAATAAGCTAGGATTTGTGTGTGTTGCAGCATGTTTATTTTTTCTAATGGCTTATTGTGAGTACTCTGGAGAAGGTATTGGCTTTCTAGGTGCAGTTCCACAGTTTGTTTGCTACTAATGATGTTCCCTAATTCTGAGAAAGGTTGAGGGTTCAAAAATAGTGAGTTTGCATGAATTACGTGAAAATATGTGATTAAAAAATCATTTAACAGATGCAGCGCTGCATATATTTACTGTATTTGCACATAACACAAATATCAATTTTTTAAAAAATATATGCTTAAACTTAAGCTGTGTAAAAAGATTATGTAACAGTGCATGCCATTAAAATCAGATAATTTTAAGGTAATAGGCACATTTTACATGCAGAGAGAACATACAGAAACCAAATCGACAAAGTGGATGAGGCTATTATGTAAATCTGAAGTTGTCAAAGTGATCTATTATAACTATTTCTACTGTCAGCTGTTCCACTGTGCACAAATTCAGGAACCTACACATCCTGACAAGAGATAGTATTCAGATATTATACCAACTATCTATTACTTTACTAATTTCTACAATGCTTATAGTAGTGGCAGTTTCTGTTATGGGGATTAATGTGCAGAACAAAAGAGGAAAATCAAAAGCTAAGAAAAGCATCATGTTCATGACCTGAATATAAATCCAAGGCAGTGAAGGAATGGCATGGTTCAGGGAATTGCTGCTGGAGGCCAGAGACTTTCATCAGAAGGTCATGTTTAGAAACTGGAGCAAGTGGAAGGGGACCAAATGCTATTAGTGGTGGCCGTTTGTAACCTATGAGAAGTATGCTCTCCATTTAGTTGCTAGTATCCTGCCTGAAAATGATAGTTACTTAATGGGTACCAATTTGAAACTTACTTGCATTTTTTTTTGCAAAGGATTATTTTTTGACATCCAGGACATCATTACAAAATCTGTAATTCTGCCTTGTCTTTCCCCACAGACTATTCTTCAAGATTAGTAGTAAGGCTCTTCTGATGATGCTTTGTTTTCCTTGGCATGCTAAATATGAATTTGCACTGCTAGAAATCTAGAATTTCACTACAAATGCTATTCACACTCTAACATAATATTCAGGCTGTGGTAGTTACTTTACTTTTATTAATTTTGCTTTCAAATTAAAGCAAAAAAAAAAATGCTGCTGCATCTTGACAGTTGAGCTTTTTAACACATCATACAAGAACTGAGTTTCAAGTTGGACAACTGTTCTTATGTGTTAGGGATGGACAAAAAAAGAGGTATTAGGCAACACTGTTAATTCAATTCATGTAAATTTGAGGGGATTAACCATTTTTTTGGACATGAAGTAATAGATAAAGTAATGGATCTTTGATTTCCTCTCCCTTCTCCACCATGTTTCTTAGAAAATGACCCATGCAGATTTCTTCCTTTGAGTGCGTTCCTGGTTTCAAAAAATGTGGGTGTTAGCATAGTCCAAAAAGTACTTCGAAGCTTACTATTAATGCTAAAACTTGATTAGAAATTGGAGAATGGCTCTGCTCTACTAAGGGACAAGAATGAGGCTTCCACATTTGTGTAGAAGATGGATTAGAGAGAACAAACCATCTGGGTGCAGAACTGAGCCACATCTATGGCCTTGAGTTAAGGAGAGTGACCTATTTCACTGCCTTTATGAAGACTCTTGTTTGGCAGTGGGATTTGAGGATTGCTTTTTTGTCCAGTTTCACTGCAATGGCTTTTTTGAGTCTGCAGAGCCTTCTTGATGAAAAGTTCATTGGAACAGTTTTCCACCAAAATTTGTCTTTTTTCAAGAACTGCTTTTTATTTTTCCTGAATAGAGTTTAATTGAAAACTTCACAACTAGCAGTAATTAAACATCCTTTTAAACATCTGAAAACTGTACAGACTGTTGGGGAGGGGGGGAACATCACTGAGCAGCTATATGTTACTTAATGTTTTCATTTGCTTTTGTGAGAGTTGTTACAATGGACATATTAATATTTTGAGGCTTTATCTAACTCAATTTTGTAGTTTCTATTGTTTTTTTTTTTTTTTTTTTTTTTTCCGGATTATTGCTGAATGTGGGCCAAAGTTGTCTTGATTTCTGCAAATGCTGACTCAAATGTGTTGTGTTTCTCCTTATTTTTCTTGGACCAAGAAAGTTGAAATCCTAAAGACTAGAATTTGGTTTTATAAAAGAGCAATATGAGGATCAGGAAGCTGATGGGTGTCTTGGCTGGAACCCAGGGAGGAAAATGGGCTTATCTAAGCAGCAGGCAGCTTCCTCTCTAGGAGATTTTTGGCTTTTCAACTGCACTGACCTCCTCCCCACAGCACCCTGGGATGCCTGTGATCCTGGGAAAACATTATAGCATTTCCTGATGCTCAGTTCTCAAGTTGTAGCCAACTGGCTGCCCCACCACTGGGGAGCTGGGCCTACTATCCATGTGTTGGGCAGCAATGTAGAGATTTTCTTGCCCATTACCAGTTCCTTGTTGAGAAGGAAGGGAATTTTCCATGAACACTCATTTATACGGTGGCTATTTCATAAATAGCTCAGGCTGGGGGAGAGAGTGGCAGTCTCCTTTGATACCTGGTTTTGCAACGCTGTGCTGGTAGCCTTTGGGGCTCTGACTCCTTGTTTAACTTCTGTGACTTTGCCTGTGTGGGCTGTGCTGTGTGTCTTGGCACAAGCAGCAGGCCAGGCCAAGCAGAAGGGCTGCCAGCTGTGTGCCAGATGAGAGTAAAAGCACCCAGCCGTCTGGCCACAGCATGCTGCTGAACCAAATGACTTTGTTGGCATTGTTGGTGAGTAATGTGCCTTGTTATGGTTGGAGGAGAGAACAAGCCAAACAAAAGAAACACAGAAGAAAACAGCCAGGAGAGAGCATTGTGTTTTCATGGCATTTTCTGCAGAGCATATAGACATTTTGAAAGATATCTTGAAGAGTTCATTTACCATAGGTTCAGTTAGGAGCAAGAATGGATGTCCTGTGCTCTAAGGCCTAAGCAATGTAAGGGTCCCTTTTCAAAGCTTCAAATGGGAGCTCCAGCGTGGAAGTTATATGTATTAGGTGGGGAAGGGTTACACCTTTTAGTGATTTCACTTTAACCTCAAGTGTCCCTGTGAAGTCAATCTTTTACTGCCTCCATGAGAGACAGCCCTTGATTCATGGCATCGCTTTCCTTTGGAAAGCGTTATCCACCATGCTATTGCTCCTGCATGGGAAGGAGTTCTATAGATTGCTCAGAAGTATTCCTTTGGCTGTGTCTGAATCAATACTTCCAAGTAAGACTATCAGATAAATTTGAGGTTTGAGCATTTTGGAAAAAATGACTTAAAGACAAAAATGTGCACATTAGATGAAATCCTATTGCAAAAAAACTTTCTAGTTGGTTGTAATGATTCTCAAATCATGTGCTTTAAGAACTGAAAGCTATCTGATGTGTGTAGGGGTTTGAGAAAGGGAATTTCTCAGTGAGACAGAATCCATGTGGATCTCTGGCTCTGTCAATTGATTTTGAGGGAGGAACCTATGCTGGACTGAGACCCTAGTGTTAAAAGTCTTAGGGTGAGTTCAGAGAACTTGTTTCTCTGTTTTGCTTTACACCAGTGTCTAGCCTTGCATTTCTATTACTGAGTCAAATACATGTTTTTGCAGGTTTTTGTGCAGTTATGGCTCCTCTGTCATCCACTAGCAGATGGCTTATTTCTTTAATCAAAACCTTATTTGAAAGGTGAATCTAGCTAGACAAAATAGCATACAGGATATCTGATCCTTGAAAAACAAATCATTTCCAGCCTTTCGGAAAGTAATAGAAATATTTTGAAGTCAATTTTATTATGCAAGTAGTGAATTGTACCACACTACAATGGCTCACTTGATTGCGGTTAAAAGTTGAGCTAAAAAGTTCAGGAGTCTTGCCTGCAGATTTAATGCAGAGATTCCTCTGAATATGTCTCCCTTTGATCTTGTTGTAAGAATATAAAACGTGAACATTATGATTACTTGAAATATCACTAGTTCTTATCTGGAGCACATCATTGAAATAATAGCATAGTACCCCAAAAGGTAAGTGTGAAGTATTCCATGCTTTGGTGATCTTTATTGGAGAGGGTCAAGCTGTCCCACTAAAATGTATTTCAGAACAGGAGACAGGTGTAGCTGCAATATCTTAGGATAAAACAATTCATTTCTGGAAGTCTCAAGACTGGTAACAAAGCTTGAAATTATTTTTAAGGTTATTTCTGATTAATAAATTGCTTCTATGTTGCTGCAGTGTAACTAACAATTGTTGTATTAATAAAAAGGTTCCTTAAGCTTTTCTAATTATTGAACAATATTGTCCTGAAACAGAAAGGCTGTAAAGTTTGGACAGGTGCAGTTAGTTTGTGTGAACTAGTATAAGGAACATCATGTCCTCCTAGAGGTCTACATGATACAGACTCTAGTCCAGCAGTAGGTAGTTTAAAGCATGAAGAGAACATTGACTATGGGAATACTGTGCTGTAATGTCATCAAATCCCTTTGCAAGACCAATTTTCGCATGTTGGCATCAGACTATTCTTTGCTACACTCTCAAGAATATCTAGTGCTCACCCCAGACAACCATTAAAGACATGATTTTTTCTACCATTTTAATGTTCTGATATTGGATCCATTCCAATTCCTAATCTACTGCTGTAAAAAGCCTGAAGGGGTTGTATCATCAGCCATGGAAAACTAGGAAGGAAATGCAGGGAAGCTTTTTCCTGGGAGTGTCTCTTCCATGCCAATGTAAGACTAAAATCTCCTTCTATACTTGTATAGGTAGAACATCTGGTAAACTCTATCTGTTGCTGTGATCTGAACACGTTGACTTTTGTCATTTGATACTCATTCACAATACTCATTCACCTGTCTTTTATAGTACCATCCTATTGCTTCTGTTCCCTCATGAGGTGCTTGCTAGAGAATGAGTGGGTGTGTGGGGGGGAAGTAGTGTCAAACAGCACCAGCAAGAATGACAAAAATTAGCAGAACGCACATTTTCTGACATGGAAATGTTTTTTGATACACATTTTCTGATATAAATTCCTCAGTGTCTGGAAATACTTTCAATGAATATATAGTAATTATTGGGGGACTTGGAAAAGTTATCTAACATCAGTCTAAGCTTATGGATTTACTTATGTTCTGATGTTTCTGTATTCTGAAACCTACACTGAAAGCTATTTCCTTCAAGCATCAAGAAAGCTCTCTTAGTAATCTTGTTTGAAGGAGAAACTGCTGCTTCATTGCCTTGTTAGGACTTTGGCTAAAAGTTAAAGTTTTGTTTAATCATTTCTGACTAGCATTTTCTTTCTAGAAAGAGGAAATTGTCTGGAGAACTGAACTTCCAAACAGCAATTTATGTTGATGTTTTCAATTTAGATTTTCTGTAAAATTTGCGTATTACATTTCAATAGACTACTTTTAGAAGTTGAATGAAAGTAGCTCAATTAGATGTTTCATACCATCTCTGAAAAACCCTGGCCCATTTTCTTCTGAGTCTGTTATATGAAGCACTTTCTTACAGTCTTTTTCTACTTGGCAATCCTCATTTGGTCTTCCTCACTTCTCACTTTCTCCTCCCTCCTTCCATCCATTGTAACAGTCATAACTTCTTTTTTTTTTAAAAAAAAAAACCTTTCTGACTGAATTAGATCACTATTTGTGATATATTTTGAGGAATTAATCATAAGTTGTTATATTTGGCTCCATAGAAATCTTCATGCTAAAAGCTTTTCTGATAATGACTTGCCTATGACTCCCGGTGCTTCTTTAACTCCAGACACTGACACTGCTCTATTTTCTTACCTCTTGCAGAAACTTATCTCTATAGAAACTTTCAAAACCAAAATAACCCTGTCCAAAAGGTTTAATGTTACTTGTTTTGATACCTAAATCATGATGCATCAAAAGGCCGATCCTTTCATCTTATCCATTAGATAATCTGCCAAGACAGTCCACTCATTACACAGATCTGATCTTTATATTAATAAGGTAAAGGTAATTAATAGAAGTAATGATGTAATTATATATAATAATTATTATTTCCAGTAGCAATATCTATTTTTCTACCAAAATAAGTATTTTTGAACATGAAAAATGTAAAATCTGGAGCTCTTTGAAAGAGGTAATGCTGTTTTTCTCCTTTCAGTCATTTTTTTGGTGGTTTAAGCCATCACATCCAGGCTACAGGGAATCAGCATCCAAAGTACTCATGTTTCAGGTGATTGTCCTAATCTTTCTCAGACTCCCACAGTTGAGTGTTCTTATATATTTCCTAACCTTTAGACTCATGAAAGTTGTCATTCTCACTGCTTTGCTTTCTTTCCTCTCCGATATCAGCATTTTATACAAATTGGAAAGGTTTTAACAGGAAGCAAAAAGAATCACCACTGTGGACACATTCTTGGGAATGCAAGATAGAAGTTCAAATGTTCACAATTACTTGTGTAGCTCCCCCCCCTCAGATAAAGAGACTGTGACCAAAAAGCTACTGAAATAAGTATTTCCAATGAAAGAGGGAGATAAATGAAAGGATTTGTCGCTGCAGTGGTGGTAGCTGCACCTGAATTTGGATGATTTAGTGCTTTCTGAGATGGTTCACCTGGTGATTTTACTGTCTTTCAGAAAGTGATCTAACATAAATATTTTTTGGAAGGAGTGGGGGTGGTGAGTGTAGGAGAATGCCTTGAATAACCCTTATGAGGTCAGGCAAGACATCCTTTTAGTTCTGTTCCCTCTAGTTAGGTTCTGTATACTGTGGACTCCCTGGGCACCCAAGGTTTAGTAGTTCAGCTCCAGTTCATGTTACTTCTGCCATGCTGCTTGCCTTAATCACAATTTCTGATGTGACAGCTCTTCATGGGTCCCTGCATTTGCAGGGGGCTTTATGGTGGATCTTTGTGCTTCATAGAATCATTTCTTTAAACTGAATATCCTTGAGAACTCAAAAGGGCTTTGAATCTCAAAAGCTGTATTTTAGCAGAACCATACATCATAATCCTACGGCTTCATAGCTCTGGACTCCTTCAGCACAGAAAAGCTTGGAATGAAAGCAAAATAAAGTTTTGTGAGTGAAACTGCACACTCATTCTTTTTTATCCAGGTGGAATTTTTCTTTCAGGCTCATTCACAATCTGGCAGTGTTCAGTAGCTTTCAGGTTGCAAAAAACTCTGTACAACAGAGGATTTCCAGTAGTACCTTCTGACACTGCCTTAACCTGGCTATCTGCTCCTTGCTTATTTCAGCAGTCTCCTGGTCTTTGTGCTTGCTCCAGACTCTCTCCAGGGTTTCCTGTCTTGCTCTTGGCCTGCCCTAACCTATCCCAACTTGATCTTCTCTCTATAGGAGAAACTTTCTCTCCTTGCTCCAGAAGACTACACATGCCTAACTAGACAAGTAGTCTTCCTCCTAGCCACAGCCATGTGGAGGAAGGGGAGACCTGTTTCCAAAAGCTCCTGGCATGTGAGCTGCAAACTCATGAAAGAGATACCCTCTGTAATGAAGTTTTAAGCTGAATGCTGTTTATTGTACACCTTATAAAATTACAATACTCTGGCAAACTGTTGCTGGTTTTCTGAGTCTGTCTAATGAAGGGCTCCAGTATGCTGAAAGTTCAAGCTCACAGAAGAGCAAACTCAATTCAAATAGGTTGAAAGAAAAGTAAATATATATTTTCTGAGTTCCTTAACATACAACAGAATCCTATTTCTCATTAGCTTCAGATCACTTGAAGCCCAAAGTCTGGTCTGAACCAGTTCAGCATAACTGACAACTGAAATAAAAACCTATCTCTTAAACTGGCTTTATTTTTGCCACTAGAGTTTAAAAGCTGAGAAAGTGTACTGAGGGCATTGTACAGCCACACAGTAGGAGAGGGCTCCTGCCTCAGAAAGCCTGCAGTTGAAACAGATGAAATAATGTTGAGCACAGTACTATTACTGTCTGATAGAAGGACTGAATTTAACTGAGGTGCTCCCCAGCTGAAGGTCAGAGAAAGGCTATGACAAAACTGGAAACTGAACCAAAGTTTTCCGAGTCCTAGGTGAGTGCCCGAGCCAGAAGATGATCCTTCAAACCATGCAAAACATTACCATTTGTTTTCATATGAAGTGCTCTCTTTCATGGCAGTAGTTCTCCAGTGCCTTTTAGTGTGTCTTTCCATCTCTGCCACAGCATACTTCTCATGTAGGTGTTATTCTGGCAACAGAACAGCTATTAAGATAAGCCATGTGCATCTACCCACACTGTAAGCAGCCTTCAAAAGGGAGAGCCTTTGAAAACAGCACCTTGCAGGGACCGATCCTGCTGGCTGGGTCCAGCCTGATGCCTTGCTGTGGCCATAGGGAAGTGCAACAGGAGGACTCCGTGTGCCCCAAAGCGAGCATCGACTGGCCTCTCTACCCACGCTACATCAGAGAGGCTGAGCTCAGTGGCTCAGGAAAATAAGCAGTAGTCCTGGATTTCTGACAGGAATGGGAGAGACTTCACATTGGGGATTTTGGTGAAGCTTGGAGAAAACCAGCTGCATGCCAATCAGCTGTTTTAACACCTCAGGCATGATCTATTCTCATAAGTAAAGAATGAAGAATTCTTTTCTACTCTTTCCACTCTTTTAATATGCTAATGTGAAAGCCTGCTGCATCCTTATTTCATAATTTTTGAAAATGAAGAAAGGGAGAGAAAGACTTAGATGAAATCTGGTATTTTTTGTTAGTAATAGCTCCAGTAACTTGACTTATCCGTACCTAGCTCCTGTCTGTGTGCATATTGTCACTGAATAAAATATGATATGTTATCAAAGAATATCATGAACAATACTAACCATGAAGTAGAGCTTATGGTTGCTGGATGGGCCTGATGTTATTTTCCATTCTTAAGATAAAGATTACCAAGGCATTACAGTGATTAGTACAAGCATAGATATTTGTTCTGTTATGTGCAAAATAAAAATATTGCTCGACAAGGGGAGGAAAGTAGGCAACTTCTCAGCAATAAATTCTAATGGAGAGTTTGAAACTCGTATGCCAATTTCCCCTTCCGAAAACAGGAGGGCAGTGTCAAGACTTCAGTGCTTCGTTGTGAAATGCTTTGCAGAGCGCTAACCAGGGTGCCCTCTGCTAGCCGGGGGAAAGGCAGCTAAGGGTGATGTGAAGCTCACTTAGAGTGAGATGATAAGAAATCATAAGGGAAAGAGGCAAGGAGAAGCAGTCCTACCCTTCTCAAGAACTCCGGGCCCTAGGAAGTGCCTCTGCTCAGAGACTAATGCCTGCAAGCAGTGAGATGCTCCATGGAGATGGTCTCATGGTTGTCTCCTCTTAAAATGCAAATATGGGCTGAAGGGTGATAGTGGTACTACTAGACATTATGTGAAGGTAAAACTTTTCTTCTGGCCAGGTGTGTTACCAAAGGTCCAGGTGTGAGTCATGCTGTGCATTTCCCATCAGGTGGTCTGTAGTAAGAAACTGCGTTCATTGCAGGACCAGAATTGCAGTGTTTCTGTGTAAGATCTGAACCACTAGACCACAGAGCAGTTACGCCAGGATGTTGCCGTCTTTCATGTGCTGCTGCTTTGGGACCATTTCAGTTCCATCCTCCCTTGTCTCTCACGCTTTGTTTGTGGGTGGTTTTTGTTGTTACTGTATAACTGGACTGCACATATCAACTGAACTTGTGGTATATAACTATTTACCCTCCTGTCTGAGTGGTCCTGTTCTTAACACTGTTCTTCAAGTTCTCAGTGTTTTACATCTTATTTTGTTAGGCAGCTTGAGTTTGGGAGACAAGAACTCACTTTTAATGAAATCAGATAGCAGCTTCAGGAAGTATTTCATTTATTAATATAAATTTGAAAAGTAAATGGAAAAAGTGTTTCAACTGATATTTGAATCCAGTGATTGTGTTTGGATAATCTGCATTTTTTATGAAAAGAATATTGGAATCACTGGAACTTACTTATTACAGAAGGTAAACTTTTGGGATTAGATGGCAACCTTTCTTTTCACTGCTTTCGTTCTCACTTGCTAAAGGGTTGCTCTGCTTCCTAAAACTCGGTCTGCAATCACATGAGAAGAAATAAGTGCCTGTGCAAACAACTCGTGTGGAAACAGTGGGCAGGTCACAGGAGAAAGGTTTTATGTGACCTTCAGATCCGGGATGGGATACTTTGTAGTAATTTGAAATCCGGATAGATTATCCACTAATGTGCAGAAAATCACTAGGGGAAGTTTTTGTATGATCAAGGATTAAACTGTAAGTTATTTGAGGCAGGGCCCGTTTCCTTCTGTATCTTCTGTGGAGCGGCTGTTGCAGTGGAGCGTACACTAAAACATTTGTATAATTCACAACATGACTTTTCTCAGGGTTTTGCTAGCAAATGGTCTGTAGTGTGCCTCATGCCGGTTTTGCCTTCTGAAAATAAGATAAATATTTTGAACTGACTTTGATTCCATTCACTTAACTGTTTTGAACAAAAAAGTT
The DNA here is from genome assembly GCA_013398735.1 of Nothocercus julius. Classification (NCBI taxonomy): domain Eukaryota; kingdom Metazoa; phylum Chordata; class Aves; order Tinamiformes; family Tinamidae; genus Nothocercus; species Nothocercus julius. The sequence goes on from VZSV01000025.1 coordinate 5,128,804, forward strand.
ACTAGGATATTTAGGACACAGATTTATTGTCTGTGCTGCTATCTGTAATGACCCACTAGACCAGAACATCTTCAGAAGAGCTGTCACAATCTATCAAGTCAGTGATCTGTGAAATATAAATTCTCCATGGAAGTTGTTATGGCCCATTAAGTAAATAATAATACCTATTTTATAAATTCTATATTAACTTTGTATTGCTGATATCAAATTGATACAATATAGCAAGAGCTATTCTAAATCTCCAAATAAAATCTTTCTGATGGTGAAAAAGGTTAATGTTGTCATGTGTGTTCTGGTATAAAGTGGCATAAAATTGGTGTGGTGTACTGGAAAACGCACAGAATCTGTTTTCATAGCATTTTCAGTTTTGTTTTGAGAGCAAAGTCTTTGTCTAAGCTAGCTTAGATAAGTTAAAAATGGTCTTCAGCTGTGCTGAAGAAGTTTGTTGAAATGTGCACAAAATTCCAAAACACAGCAATTAACAAAACTAATTGCACTGAATTCTCTGAGTTCCCTGGAAGGCATTAATTTGGAGTGTTCTAGTCCAAGTGCCGTATCAGACTGTTTTGTAATATTTAATGTGTTTTTCCCCCCAGGATACAGGGAAGGACTGTGATCTCCATTTTAGAAAGGAGGAATTTGAAGCACAGAAGTTAGGATTCATCTCTCATAATAATCATCTAAAAGTTAGGCCCTGAGCTAAATAGACTCTATAGTCTCACAAGGAGAGGAAATCCCTGCTGGCAGCATTCAACCTAATAAACGTATGCTTCAGACAGCTCTGTGTACCCTTTGAGAGCTGTGCTGGAGTTTGCAAAGCCTACTGCCTCCAACCAGTTCAGCCGGGCTGCCAGAAAGCTGGTTGCCACCAATGTCTAAGCTTCCCTGGAAGAGCCAGTTGCTGTCCTTCCAAATAGCTCTCAAGTATGACCCAGCATGTAGGGCAAGTAGAAATCCAGAGTGCCTGTGCTCACAGGTGAGCCCAACCTTCAGGCAAACATTACAATATAGTGACAGTCCAAGTTGAGTGGGAATGTTGTACCTCTCTCAGTTGGCATGTAGCATTTAGTGCAATAATTGTCACTCTGATGCAATGCAAGAACTCTTGAATACACCAGACACACAGCCTTTTTATTCTAGGTCCAGCTACAGTATTAGAACTTAATAGTGGGCTGTCATTCTTGGAATACTTTCTTCACTGGCTTTATAGAGCCCACGTTTGATTTGTGTGTCAGAACCCAGTATTTGCGGGAGCAGGGAGAGATTGGAAGGATCTATCTGAATTCGAAGTAACTGTGCAGAAGTTAAAGGAAAAATAGGCAAAACTAGTGCTGACATCACTAGAATGAACTGGTATTGAATAAACTGATTTGCTAGCAGTACTGCAGAAGGCTTAAGACTTCCTTGGTACCTGAAGGCTGATAGCAAATATGATAAAACAGCATAGCTGGCTTCTAAGCTTCATTTCTTTCCTGGACTAATTAGTGGTAACTGTGTGATGTGTATAAACATGGATGAGCATGACCTACTTGGGAAGAGTCATGATGACATCTCTAAGGGGAAGTTCTGCCTTAAAGCTCCTGGCCTCCTTTGAAGTGAACAAATGTGTGTAAGAATGATCCGATTAATATAACCTACTTCAACTTTCAAAGTGTTTTTGGTAAAAACTTCTAAAGACACTAAGCTGTCATTGGCTAAAGTAAATTAGCATGGATAAGTAATTGGTTAAAGATGGGAATATAAGAGGAAATACTCCTTGGAATTCTCCAAGGCTGGCTGTGCAAGGACCTGCCCTGTTCAACATATTCCTAGATGACCTAGAAAAGGGAGGTGAGTTGTGGGTTTTGAAATCTTGCTGGTGATACAAAATTATAAAGATTAGCCAGGGCAGGGGTAAACTCTGAATAATTGCAGAAAGACTTCACAAGTTTAAAAGACTGGGTAGTAAAATTTCAGGTTAAATCCAATGCAACATGTAAAGGGATACATCAGGGAAGGACAATCCTAGCTTGGGTGCATAAAAGAGGACTGAGGTGACCATTGTTGTTCAGGAGTGAGATGTGGCGTTATGGTATGTAGTTCTGGAAATACCACCTTGATGCTCGTACAAAGACAACCAACTAAGAAAGGAATGGATGACATTGTTATATCACTGTATAAATTTATGGTTTACCCAAACCTTGATGACTATGTGAAGTTCTGATCCCCATGCTCAAGAAGGCATGTTAGAACTGGAAATGTTTCAGACCAGGGCAAGGAGGAAGGTGGGTATTAGAGGACAGCCTAGGTAGATTATGGCTTTTCAGCCTGAAGGAGAGAGGATTTGAAGCAGATATGAGAGGGCTGCATAATAGAGAAATGTGTGGACAGATCAACTGTTCATGGTCTCCTTCAATGCAAGGAATAGGAAACATCAGATAAAGTAAAACAAGTAGAAGGAAGTTTCTTCATCAGAAGGCTAGTATACCTGTAGAACATATTGCACATGGATATTTTGGGAGCAGAAGCTTTCACCAGGATCAAGGGGCGATTAGTTATGTACTCATGAAAATCTGCTGCTAGTTACGAAGTAGGCAAAATATGTGAAACTCAAAGCTCAGTGAGCAGAAGAGATTTATCAACTGGGAGATTATAGAGGAGAAATGCCATGTAGACTTGCCACTCTTCGGGCTTTTCCTGAATGTTCACTAATGGTCTGTGTTAGAGGCAAGATTCTGGGTAGATGAACCACTTGTCTGACTCAGTGCAGCTGTTCATACCTTCCTTTGTTTACTTTTCATTATTTAAGACTAGTTATAACTCTAGCTGTAGTCCTCCCCTCTTCCTTAAATCTCATGGTGAATGAAGTTTTATTTTTAAAAGAACGCTTTTTATTTTATAATTAGGTGAGAATGTGTTCCGTTTGAGTGTGTACATACTGTGGCAGGGGGGAAATGGACTACTTGCCATGGGAAGGCTGCAAATTCCAGCATCAGTTACAATTTGTAAAGGTTCTGAGTGCACCATCCCCCCAGAAATCTAAAAATATTTTCTCTTAGCAGTTACAACATGCTTTTCCTGTCTGTAAATTGGAAATCTCTTTCTGAGAGAGAAATTGAAAATTTTAATTTACTTCTCTAGTGTTTTTTAAGACATCCCAGTGGAATACTTACGGGGGAAAAAGTATTTTTTATAAATTTAGGGGGGGGGAAAAGTATTCGTTTTTATAAATTTCCTTTGAAATAGCTATGGGCCCTTGAGAGATGATGTGAAGTAGTTTGTTCCCATGCCTTTATATACCAGTTTACAACATCTGATACTCAAGCTTCTTTGTATTTGAAAATCACTGTGACATAAATCTGCATTATGGTCCTTGTGTATCTGCCTGGAGAAGGCCAGAGATACATTGACTTCTGCCACAGTGCCCATGTGTTGCAGTGCTAAAATATTCTGTCCTCATAGGTGCCGCAGAGTATCTTAGGCTGTATGAAAGTTGGGCAGCTAGCTGTCCGCATCATCAGCACAAAGCAGAAGAAAAAAAAGGGCCTCTGATTTTAAAGGAGACTCTAGGTCCTTTCCCCCCTCACTTATGACTGAGGGAACCTAGAGAACTGATAGGAAATTAGACAACAAAGATCATGTGAGATGAATTTTATCCAGAATGTTTTACTTGTCAGAATAATAGAGGAAGGTGAGACACTGTAAATGAGAATTTTATTGTCAATTTTTATAAAGTTGATGGTGAAATGTGGAAAGATTCTTTTTATCTAGCTATCTAGATAGGAACTTACAGAAAAAAAAATGGATTTTTTTGTACTGTGTAAATATTTTGTCACACAGTTAATGCTTTTTTGTAGCCTTTTCCTGAATGTATCAGATGGCACTGCCAGTTTGAAAAATAAGTGATCACATCTTTCCGCCTACAGTGGATAATTGCTAACATATAACTTTGGAACTCTTAGAACGTGACTGATCATAGCTCAGGTTGTATAGCGTGACTCATCAGCTGATAATTAGATCTCCCCTCATACAGAATCCAAGTCATGTCACCATAATCTATAATGATGAAGAAAAGAATGAATGGTTCCATGCTTTTGGCAAGCAGATGCTAGAGTCTTCTAATGTAGTCACAATAAGGAAAGTGATAGGTTTCCCTTGTACCAACTTGCATACCTTTACATGTTTCATTCAAATGTATGCATTCTTGCTGTCTTTTAATTGGCTTTCATTTCATTTCAGCTTCCTGTCTTGTACCCGCATTTCCCACCAGTAAACGAAGACAAATGAAATTCAAAAATCTCATTGCCTTCAATATGGATTTTTTTGAGAAGCTTATCAAGAAAGAATGCTAGCAAAAAACATTATGCCAGAAAGCATTTGCAATGCCACATATTGCACTAAGAGGAGCCATAGCTATAGGTGCTGTTTTGAAATAATGCTGGTAAATGTAAAGGATGCTATTCTGAGTAGTGTCTAGATCTAGAGCTTGATTTATCCAAAAGTATCTAAATGAATTTAAATGTTGGGTTTAGGCTTGAAGCAGTATAGATTACAAGAATTGTATGGTTCTGCATGTGCTTTGGAATTAAGGTGGAAACTGTTAAAGCATTTTGACGTTTATTTAACGTAGGTGGTTCTTCTCTTACTACTACAATAGAATATTTGAAGTGATTGAAAAGTAGATGTTGCTTCCTGTGCAAATTTTGCGGGTCATCCCATTTGCATTAGAATTAGTGAAACAGCTAAATTATGTTATTGTAGTGAAATTTTTACTTCAGAACAACAACAGAAACAATGAGAATTAAGCAGATGAATACTTAACTACATCATTAACTTTACACCATCTGCATGATTCAGAATGTAAATACTTTATATTCTTGTAAGTATGAAGAAAAATGACCAAGGAGGCCCCTCCTGCTCCTACTTTCCTACATGCATTGAGAAATGCATTTCATCTGCCTGCATCAATCTTAATCCTGCTCCATGCACTGAGTCCGGTGGGTCTGCTGTTAAATCTGCAGCCCATGTGTGTCTGCGTAGAAGAAAGGAGTCTTTGTGTCTGACCATACAGTTCTCTTATCTGGCTGCAGTTTGGAAGAAATATTAAGGATCCTTTTACATCTGACAGCTAGCAGAAACTGACAGCTCAAATGCCGAGTCAGGAGTTTTGAAGGATGAAAAGCTTATTTTAATAAGTAACCTTCATCTGTAATCCCAATACAAACTTAAAAGATGTATCTATGCATTAATAATACTTTAATCATTCCCAAATGCAGATCAAGATGCATAATTTTTCCATAAATCAACACTGTTTTACACTTTATGAAACTACGTGTTTAGTACTGTTCTCTAGAAAGACTAATTAAAATTGTCAGTTAATAAATTTAACAATTGTAGTATTTCCTATGTAGTATTTATATAAAATAATTAGGAACTAAAAGTAGTATAACAAATACATTGAGAAAATTCACAGGTCAGAATTAAGGTTATTCTGTGATGATGAAATATGCATTTCTCTTATGCAAGTATCACTAATATACGAATAATGTATGTTTGCCATGTAGGCAATGTAAATTTTATGATCTTTAATATTCTCTGCTCACATTTTAAGTGCTGTGATTCGTGAGTAATGCAACAGGTAAGTACATCTATTTCGCTTAACAGCCTATGTAACTTGTGTTAGAATACAGCTCTAGTCATCAGTGAAGGTCACATCACAGTTGTAAAGGTCCTCAAAGTTTTTATTTTTTTTTTGTATGTGTGTAGGCAAAGATTTTAGATCTCGTGATTTGATTGGGGTCTTTTGAAATGTTCATGGAAGGCTTGCAGGAGCGCTTCACGTTTGAAATAACTGATAGACAAAGTGTCTTGTGCTGCAGTTAGTACCCTTATACATCTAACATGAATAGGCAGCTATAATATAGGCATCCATGTGTCTGTTTTCTCAGCTTCCTTGGCCTGGTTTTAGTGCTTCAGGGCTACTACAAGCAGCTCACTTTGTGCCAGCAACTAGTCAAGGGCAAAACAAATTCTTCTTCCCTGGGCTTGTGTAATGTGGTAATGTGTGTTTTTGGGGTATTATTTTAATCTGTGTGCTGTAGGAAATAGAGCCTTTCTCCAGAAGGTAACACTTTAAAGTTTTGCTGGTTTATGTTATAACGAGTTGGTTGTGAAAAGCAGGCAGCTAGTCTAAATCAGTGTCTTCAGTGGAAAGAAAAGGAGGTTTAAAAGCACATTCGCTGCTGGTGCCTTTCCCTGGGTAGCCCAAGCGCTCTAGGGCTATTCCTTCTTCTGTAGCAGCCTTCACACAGGAATGAATGGATGCAAGCTGGTAACTACTTAAATGGGAAAATCTGCTACTGGAGCAGCTGGTAGACATGCAAGGCCCAACTGCAGGGTGTGCAAAGTGGCTCAACCCATGTAACCATCCTTTTCCCCCTCCCTCCTCTGAGTGAGGAAGCGAGTGCCTTAAAAGCCTATATAGCCTTTTGCACGTCGGCCTTCAGGAGTCAATGTAGGGAAGTGATGGTAGTGAGTCAGCAAGACGCTTCGAGACTAATTTAAACTTGATTTCTGCAAGACTAGTAGGGAAACTCATGGAGCGCCATTCACCAAATATGGCAAGTCTAGGCAAATCTGAATTTTGTGTGGCCAGAGGTCTTCATTCTTGTTGCCTTGCAGATGCTGGATGCAGCATCCACTTTGCACCTGCTGTTCCCAGAGTGTTTTACCCATAGAAGGAGGCATTGCAGCCCCCCTTATGGATTTAGGGGAGTGAAATAGCTTGTGTAAGGCCATCATTAGAGGCAGGAATAGATACCAGTTTTGGGAAGCCCTAGGATGCTGTTCTAAAAGTTGTGTGTCAGGTACCAGTTTCCTTTTTGAGTTTTGCTTTTCCTGTCAATGAGCTGTTTTGGATGCTGAACTAGGCTCTGTAACTCATTGGAAGTAAAAAGGATGCCGTATATACAAACCCTGCAAAAAAATACGTGGACTGTTTTGCAGGTCCTTACACGGTTTAAAGTTACCTGCGAGTGTGCCGTATGGGCTGCTTGACTGGAAAAAAAAGCTGGCGGTTCCTTGGGGTTAAGTCAGTGTAAGATACGCGCGTGCAGCGCTCTGTCATTGCAAACAGTCCTTGTTCGCTGGCTTTTGTGAGGCTGAACACAACTGTGTGTTTTGTTTTGCTTTTGCTGCTACTCTTGTGTTCATGGTGCCAGATGCATGGGGCGGGGGGAACAAGGTCACTTTCTCTAATAATTTGTGGTGTTGGCCCTGCCGCTGTGTGCCTGTTTCTTCTGGATGAGCATTCCCAGCAGCGGTTGGCTAACTCCAGATCATTACAGACTGGTCTCCTCTTCCGAATAGCTTTGCCAGGCCTGCATTCCCCAAAAGCACCCTGTCTGGAAGTCCACACAATTATGCTGCAAATAAAATCTGTGGGTTAAAATGTTCTCCTGCATCTTCCTGTCATTCACTGATAAGATGTCTGACTTATGTAAGCACCTGCCACTGGCTGAGGTGTATGAAACTTCCTGTGGCTTTAAGTGTTGTGAATTCTGAGGGGATGAGACGTTTTCATACTTGGGCTTTGATGGCAGTAGACCAGCATCTGAACACCATAACTGAGATACTGACTAGTGCCTCCTTTGTAATAAAGAATATCTAACTGTTGCTTTATTACAGGAACCATGTTTGATGGCTTGCTTATATCCTTAGGATTTGCAGTTAGAGGCATGCTAAAATTTGACTGAATAAATTAAAGCCCAGCAGTTGGCCCTCTGTAGCATGTCTTTTAATTTTCTTGATGCTATTTTGTTATTGTTGCAAGTGTGGAAATACCAGCGTTGACACTAGGTTCAAAATTAAAACAAGACCCTCTTCATTTCCTAAGTACTGAAGCAATAAAAGTTTCTTGCCGAGAGGAATTAAATGGACCAGGTTGAAGCCATTAGTCTCCAGAAAGCATGTGTCAGCCACTTGCAGTAGCACCTAGAAAGGCCAAGAGTAGATTTTGGAATCAATATGGGCAGCTCATCTGACTTACCCTACACCTCTGGAACAAAGTGGAAGTGTTTCAGGTGCTTAAGCTGAAATCGGCACCAAAGGAGAGTACAAAACTATCTCAAAATTCAGGTTGTCTTGCTCCCTCTCTGTGCCATCACCCTTGCCATTCTTGGTCCTTAAATCCTTGACCATAAAGGCTCTCGGCCTAAATTGCAGAAGTACTGTTTGTTTAATTTCTAAACAGGATGCTTAGTTTGGAAAAGGCAGCATTTCCCATTTACTGTTGTGTGTTGCTTGTGTTTTATTGGGGCCTGGACATCTTGACAAAGACTGACTACTGTCTAAAGTCAGCAAGCTTTTTTGTGGGGCATATTACACAAACATGCTTCCTGTGTTAGTGTTCTGGGTAGAAGAAAGAATGAAGATATCCCCATTTTTACAGGTGGGGAATTCACCCAGGTCAAAGAGCTGCAGCTGAATCAGATCTTAAGTGTGGTTGCTTCATGATGGTACTTGCTGCCCAATTTTTTTAGCCTCCTGTCAGAGCTGGCAATGTATCTCGTCTCAGTTGCCTGTGCCTCCTTGGCTGCTCTGGGAGCACACCAGGGAGGGCATATTCATGCTGTTGTGTGCATGGTGTCTGCTTTCCTACTCCGAGTCTGCGTGCCCGAACCGTTCAGATCACATGAGCCTAAAGAGAGAAGACGTGTGATATTCAGCAACCTTCTTGACATTTTCTGACACTTGCTCTTAAAGTATATTAGCTTTAATGTGCATATGCCTCATTTTCTACCCCTTTTCACACGATCAGTAGATAACATGCTCCAGCATATTGTACTCTTGTGTGCTGTTAATAGCAGTAAATCTTTTGACAGCAGGGCTGTCAGCCTCAGTGGTGGCCAGGGTGTTTGATTAAAGATTTCTGCTGGTGCCTATTAAAGGAAAAGACCTCAATTACTAGGAAAAGTGCTAGCTTCCATTCTTTGGCTCTTCGTGGCAGAATATAATGTACTACCTTAACTGCTGCTCCAGACAAGATAGGTTGTTGTGATACTTTTGAAGTGGAGGTGAGCAACTTTGCCAGCTCTGATGCATTAGTTCCCAGAGTTGAAATGAGACTGAGCGCTCTGTGTTGTTCTGGTCATCTCATGTTCATCCCTGCTATGTAATGGTGCTTGTCCAGTTGCATCTGCAGATCTACTACTAGATTGAAAGTACCTTCTCCAGTACCTCCTTAGGCCACAGTGGCTGACTGAGCCCCAAGTCAGGGAGCTAAAAAGTGCTAAGAATCAGGAAAGCACCAGCCATGTTTTCCAACTGCTATAAATGCTTCCTGCTCTGTAGGTAACTGTCACTTGCCTCCTCCCCCACATTCCCTTATTTCATTTGCTTTAAAATCAGCTTGACTTTAGTTGCATTCAGCCACAGTGTTCTAATGTGGAGGACTGACAAATAATGCATAACGTGCCCTTTTTTGTGCATGTTCTTCTTTGAAAATATGGATGCTAGATAGTTTGAATATCGCATGAGATCAGGCACCTAACTCTGAAAACAGGATTTTTTTCCTCTCTAAAATTCAAAAGGGAGACACTTCTGAGAGTAAGTCTCGTACACTTGTGGGAGAAGGAAAGAATGGGAAGTGGGTTGGACTGACTTTTAACTGTAAATGTACGTACTTGAACTGATCGTACTCGTCTGTTTCTCTCCCTATGCCTCACGGATTTCTCTTTCAAACAATAACAGTTTTAAAGCTGTTGCTGCAAAAGCTGAAACAAGCAGCAGAGAGCAGTACCGAGCTGCTTGTCTTGCATGGAAGTGGTTGCCAGAAGGACAACTGTTGGTCTACAGAAGCAGCAGAGATGCAAAACGCATTGCTAATAGTTCTCTTCTGTTCAGAAACAGTTTCAGTTGTCCTCCTGATGACTGTGCACAAGCCCAGGCAATCGAGAGCTGAGGCCATGGAGCATCTTGTCAACAGCCTCCTCGCGCTCCTGGATGGCTTCTTGTCCGAGTAGAATCAGGCTTTGCTTTTTCATCAGATTATTCTTTGGTAAAAGCTTTCAGAGCAGAAAGCAGATGAATAACAAATGTCTAAAAAAGGGGTGGGAGGAGAGGGGTGGGGGGGGAAGGGTACCTTTTAATTAAAAGGTTAAATAGCCACTTGCCAAGCCATATTTTCTGTACATTTTAATGGAAAGTAATCAGCAAATGTCATTAACTGATGAAGCTGCTTTCTTTATGATCAAGGCATTTTTTTTTAAGTGGAAGTGCTGAGCAGGATTTTTTTAACTAGAGTTTTGTTTTTCATTAATGAAATAAAAATCTCCAGGGGAGGAGGCAATATAGAAAGAATTACATATATTCCAGATTTCATTGAAATGATTTAGAGCTAACACATGCTTTGTGCTTTGGATGGAATAATGAATCTCGTGTGATTTAGTACAAATGGAGTTTGAGACCACTTCTGCTTTTTCGTGGTGGGAGGAAGCTGTTTATCAGAAGCACTAGTAATTTTGGTTGTATTTATTTCTTACCTCCCTTCAGCATCCCACGTCTGTGCTGCTTCCCCTATCCTGTATAGCTCAACACATGCAAAAATAAGAAAGATGCTTGTGTTTTGCTTGTATTTTACTTGTCTTACATTACGTTTGCTTTATAAATGAACCATTTCCCGTGAGAAATTACTTTGCATAATTCCCTTAACGTTCATGCCCTACTCGCTGGCTATCTTCTAGTGTCAAAATACATCTTGTGTGAATATGTAATGAACCTGCATTTATCCAGATTGTATCTGCAGGCTGCAGAATCCATTAGTGAAAATCTTGCAGGTACCCAATATGTTTTTGTTTTTTCCATAATAAAAAAACACCTTTCCCTGGAAAGGTGGTGGAGCAGCTCATCCTGGCTGTTGTCTCCAAATATGTGGAGGATAAGAAGGTGCTCAGGAGCAGTCAGCATGGATTCACCAAGGGGAAATCCTGCTGGTCTAACCTGATCACCTTCTATGATGGAATGACCAACTGGACAGATGAGGGCAGAGCTGTGGATGTCATCTACCTTGACTGCAGCAAGGCTTTTGACACCGTCCCTCACAGCATCCTCTTGGGCAAGCTCCAGAAATGTAGGTTAGATGAGTGGACAGTGAGGTGAATTGAGAACTGGCTGGATGGCAGAGCCCATAGGGTGGTGATCAGTGGCG
>VZSV01000025.1:5150518-5166500 GCA_013398735.1 Nothocercus julius
TATTTTTTAAATTGTGTTCCAGAACTTTAGAATGGAGTCCCAAAAGGATTAGCCCATCTTGCAATTAGTTCATGTAAAGCCATCAGAATGGCTGGTAATAACATCTTCTGACAATAATGGATGATTATTGAAATAGAATTCTATCTCCTGTAGAAATAGTTGGGAATCAATAAATTATTATTTTATAAATTATTAAATCTATAGACATAAGATGACCATAAGTTGAGTTCCTTCTCACTAATTAATTAAGGACATATGGCTATTGTTACAGTCTGTCTATTAATTTAATAATTTAGTGAATAATGGATGCTGCTAATACAAAGTTGAACACAATGATATCCATCTTCAGTGTGGCTCCAACATTAATGAGCTTGACACCACATCAGCCCCATCCACCCTTCTGGCAAATGTCTCTATTTAGCCTTCTCCGGCAGAAAGTATATACTTTTAAGTCTGGTAGATCCTTTGTTTCTGACCATTATCCATTTCACCAGAAATTTGGCCTCACAAGAGGCACTTCCCCCCCACCCCCGAGGAGGGGGTGAAACAAGGCTGCAAAATGATACCATGAAAAAAAAGAAAGGGAGGGAACAAAGCTGAAATGCTTCAACAGTGAAGTAATACACTGTAAAACTTCAGAACTACTTTGGAGAATCGGTAGCTCCTGAAAGAATTACTTTACTAATAGTAGATGCAGTAATCTTAAGTGTGACAGTAGATCTCCAGATTTGTTCTTCATATAGACTTGGAGGGGTTGTTTAAACTCTCTTAATGCCATCTTTCCACATTTCTCAAAAAAAAAAATCAGACTTTGTAGCATCTAGGTTTTTGAAAAGTAGTATATTAAATACTATACTTTGAGAAGGATTCTGCATATTTCAATTGTTTACCAACTTTCCAATTAAACCAAGTTTAACTAAAACATGAAAACTGCTGAATCTAAAAAGTCATCAATGTTATTTCCAGTGCTATGAAAAGAACTTTCTGGTGAAGTCCCCTTCAAGATAGCTCTGTGCTGTTTGGTTTAACACACTAATGTGCATCATTAAAAGCTAACCCAAACCAAATGAACACTTGCATGTCCCTGTGACCTCCTGGTTTCTGTTGTATAGAGCACAGACTGGTCCTTGCAGGCAGTATTGATTATGTATTATTGCATGCACCAAATGATCTTGGAGAATCACATTAACTAGATAAATGGTCAAAGTACATTTAATTGAATTTACATGCTTCTCTGCAATAAAGTAAGGAGATGTCACAAAACAAGTTGCATCACACTTGAATTTGTTTCTCATATCTGCAGTAATTAATCACAATTTTGTATTTACTGCTAAATAATCACAGTCATAGAGTTTATGATATCAGATGGATGAGGATGATGGAGAAAACTCACTACCAAGAAAATTAACAGTTATAGCAGGCTTGGATCTAAATGAATAAAAAGATGGAGAACAAGAATGAACTATTATACAATAGTAATAACTTAAATAGAATAGTTCAGTTTTATGCATTTGAACTTCCATTAGTAAATGGAGACATGTAATGGCTGCAAATGAAAAGTGATTTCATTGTACAGTGGATGTTATTAAGACTTAATATATGGTTACCTGTGCAAGGTATCTTCAGCAATAAAAATATGTTACTTGTCTCTAGCTGATCTCTGGCTCCAGGTCAGTGACTTCAACAAAACATTAAAGTATGTGCATCGATCTTATCCAACAAGGCACAATTAAATATTTAGTTATAAGGACATGCTGTGGGACTTTAGCGTATACTTTATTGCTTTTCTGACTAAGGTTAAGTTGCAAAATCCAGGTGCTTACCACGGAAAATGTTTTGAATTTGTTCAGATATATCTGGAGCAAGATCTTCAGAATTTTACTGCCATTGTCCATGGCTCATGGTGGGTGTTGGATGGCTTCTGCAGATGTGGCTAATGGCATGATGGTAACTTTTAAATAGCTACAGCTGTGGCAACATCAGCATGATTGGCTTTATAGTCATCTTCCAAGGAGAGGTCCAATTAAAGGCATTTGGTGGGAGTTTTCCTTGTAACTGAAAGCAATGGTGTATCCTAGTTTGGACTGAAGTACTGTGACTGGAACCCATGAAAAAATAGGTGGAAATTTCAGGGAAGGTTGGAACAAGCTTGTGATGAGCAGCAAGCAATATGTGAGGAAAAATAAAAGCCAGATAAATTCCATTTTTCCCCAGATGTCAACCCAATTGATATATTAAACTGAATTATAGTGTTGCATGTTACGTAAAGAAATGTGGGAGGCTGTTTCATAACATTGACCAACAAGCTGCCATAAGAGCACATATTTTTCTGTCTGTGGCATCAGATGGTTCCACTTACCAAAAGAATGCAAACTTACATTTATATTTTTCTAGTTTCACCTTCAAACTGAACTCTCTTGCAGCTGAGCTCTTGGGGCATCTTAAAGCACAACCTGTGGTTACTCTGGATTTAAAGAAGGTCATACTTGCATCCATGAGTGGTATTTGCCATATTTAACCTATGCAGAGGACTGCTGGAAAGCCCGTGCTCCCGGTTAGCCCTCAAAGTTTACTGAAGTAGAAATGAAGTGACACACATGCTTTGTGCTGTCACTTTAAAGAAGGAGGAATTTTACCTTCTGAGCAAACTGTGCTAAATATGCAACAGAAGCTCCACCTCTAAATCAAATATGACATATTTTAACTGCAAAGGGATTAGATTTACCACTGTATATGCATTTTAGAATTGTAGAATGTATACTTCATGTAAAATATAGGACATATATATTCTATGTGTTTTAATAAAAGTAAGGGAGTTGAGGAAAAGGAGATAGTGATGCAGATACCCAGACATGTTAACCATGAACGTATGAGTAGGTAGTAACATTATGATTTATTTTCATAATGGCATGGAAATAAACTTACCCTGTCATAAACTTGTGCGCAAGCTATTTATCTCTTAAGTTAATCATAAATCACCATTTTGCTTTTATGCTTGAAAAGAAACACCTCGTAGCACCTCAGGCTGCAACTAGGGGAAGAATGGTTTTCATCCAAAGGTCAAGACTAAATGTTACATAAATTTCCATTTTTATGCCATCGGGATGCGGATAATGCAGTACAGTATTTAGATCCAGATCACTGTTAATAGCTGTAGTGACAGAAACTCCCCTAAGGGTTAGAGACGTAAAAAAGGAAATGTCAATGTCCCACTCAGAGAGAAATAATTTTGTGAGACCTAATAGTGATTTAAGTGGCCAGCAATGGGATGTCATGATACGTGTATGTGATGTATCATCAATACTACACTCACAAGTGAGATTTGTTAGGGTTAGCTGATAGCCAGATGGAAAATACTGAATTCTCTAACTCCCTTCATGAAGACTAATGAAATCTTAGGAAAATCTTAGAGAGCTCTGAAAAAATAATCCTTGGCTACTGTTAGCCCAGTTACAGTCAGCCTAGATTTTGTTCCTCTTAACTGATCTCATGTTGCTAACAGAGAAGATCAAATAAAAATGCTGTCCCTATCTGAATAGCCTGGGATGTAGCTGTAATGCAGTGAATTTTGGTTTGAAATTGGTCGGATGCTTACTTTGTGGGTTGATACGAAGAAATACTCAAGAGGGCATGTGAAGTTGCTGTTTTGTTTTGCAACCTGTTAATATTTCTGACTATCCTTGCATGCTGAAGGGAGAACTGTTGAGTAGGTCATTAAAAAAGTACATCCTTACCTGTCCTCAGAGAGAACATGTAAAATACTCCTGGAGTAAAAGCGTAGTGTTTTTTGAGAATAGTGCTGCTGTTCATTTTTAGAATTACTTTGTTTCTTCTGAGGACCTTGGAAGAGCAACTAGATTCAAGAGAGTGCTGTGACACTTCGGACCATTGCAAGTGTGAGACATACCCTTTGAGTTCACAATTTTTATTTGTTAGGAACTCAAAGGTGCAGACACATGGGAGAGAATCCATATACATAAAACCACTGTCTTCAGTTTAGGAACTGGTCCCTTTGGGTTTTTTTTTTCCTGCTTCTGCATATAATTTGGTTTTCATTAATTTTTTTTTTTTGGAAGACTTATCATTACAAATAAGCTGCTAGATTACTTGCATCCTACTACATCAGTCACAGCTGGTCCCTTTCACAACAACTCCAAATACACAATCTTCTTGGAGATTGTTTGTTCCTTACAAGACAGAGTATTTTTTCCTTCTCCTAACCAGTGCTACAGCTTCTCTCAGAGGAACTCTGATTAAGGCCACCTGCCTGGCCAATCTACATTACTTATTTAGCTCACATATTGTCAAAGAGAGGAAAAAAAAAGTTAGGTTTGTGACAATGTTTTGGCCACCTTAACAGTAAACTTGAAAAATTGAAGTTACAGGTTGGCTTGTGTGTTGTTCGCCTTCAGTGATGCTGTGGGGTAGAAGTGATTTTGGGATACGTCTTCATAATCCTGTTCGGGACTTAGGATGTTTCAGAATCATGTTCCTATTTGTCTTTAAGAGCTTCTAAAAGCACCTAGAAACTTGTCTTAGGTATGAAATGGGTATCTGTTTTACATGTGATCTGTTAACTACATGAAGAAATCTTCCAGAAGTGAAAATAGCCTGTACTGGGCTAGGAGGTAGTATGTAACTGTGTGCCTATGTCCAGTATTTATGTTCTGGTGTTCTGGTACCAGGGTTGATCTCAATATAAGCAAGTCACTAGTATGCTATTACACTAGGGTCTGCATAACATGTATAAGGCTACAGTTCACGCTACCAATATTCACTCTGGAAAAGAGAGTCTTGCAAGTTCTCCTTAATAATACTTAATTAACTCGGGGCTAACGTATTTTGAGCCTAGATTAATATTGCAAGTCAGATAGAGGAGTTAGGTTTCTTCTTTCACTTTGCACAGGCACATTAAATGTAAAATTTCCCCTCTGCATATGGGAGGTATAGATAAGTTTACAAATAAGTATCCAGGAGCAGACTTAGAAGGGGAGAAACCAGGGCCCTTTCTTCTTCTGCAAAGCTCAGTCGCAGCCTGGTGGGGACGCTATGATGCTCAGAGCCGAGGAAGATGCCCTCATCACTGCGGCCATGGGCGTCTTCCAGAACAGTCTTTCCCAGGGAAACTTAGGCTCTTTTCTGAGTTCCTCTGAGTGCTGCTTCCAGAGTAACACAGCAGGGTGTATTCATCACCTGTACTACGGACAACGTCTAAAGGTGCTGTTTAGTTCTGAAACTGTAACAGCAGTGATCAAGACCAAAACAGACTGAACAGACTAATGTTGCTGCTAACCATGGTGTAAAATGCTAACAGTCTGTAATGGTGCTGTAATTAATACTAATAATTGTTAATTAATGCACATCTTAAGTGATAGGAAAGAATGTGCTTTCAAAGTGCTGCAGTATCAACTGTCAGGGTTTTATCAGTGATTTGACACTGCAAATTCTCCCCCAAAAAGGCATCTGAGTCTGTACCACAGTAGATATCCTGAGGGCTATGCAGAAGTCAGACGACATTACTGCTATGTTTAGTCAAACCTCAAGAATATGAGTAGTAGTTTGCAGACTACAGAAGAAAGCCCATGTGATTTTTTTTTTTTTTTTTTTCCCCCCATGAAGATGTTTTGGGTAACATACTAATTGGTACTCCTGTTCATTATTTTGCAATTTGTTAAGTACCGTTTGCAAATAATGACATTAAAATGCCTTTGGAATGGTGTGAATATGTCAGCCATAGTGTCTGCATGTGCATCATATACTTGCCTTGACTACAGTGGAGAAGTGGTTATTTTTTGATTTGTTTTTTTTTAATACATTTTTATTAATAGAAAAACTCTGGTAGGCATTTGTCTGCTTCCACAGGAGAGTCTCTGAGCCACTTGAGCATGCGTGCTTATTGTTTCTATGCATCCTAATTTCTGGGCCTTTTCTGTATAGGAAGAGTGTTTTCTAGCCCTCGAAAGTAAAGCTTTCTTCTGCTCAGAGTTGCAACAGTCTTATGATTATGGCATAGCAATTATACCATAATATCTCCTGTGGAGATGGCTACTCCAAAGCCAGTCATTATTCTGAATGATTGTTTCTGCTCATTAACAAAGCCAGCTGTGAACTACATGTTTTAATCTGAATTATGTGATTGCATAAAGTGTGAAATTGCATATAATTCTGTAGCATGTAGAGTGTGAAGCAGCTTCCGCTTGAGAGTTAATGCTGCCCTACCTGGCAGGAAGGAGTGTTCTACCTGACCATAGTTTAGCAATTTATTTAGGACTTATTCTGGTGCTAGAGTAGACACTGATTGCCTTTGTTACCATCTTTACAGGGCCATGCCCAAACGTTAGTAGCATTTCCAAAGCAGTAGGCAAAGTCAGTAAGTGGGAGGGAAAGGAGTGATCTTTTCATTAGACCCTCTAACTACTGACGTTCTCCTGCTCCTTTGGAAAGGTTAGTATCTCCTAGGAAGAAGAAGAAATGGTATTACCTGCGTAGACATTAAACAGAAACATGAGTAGTTAGAACTACTTCTCAGCAGCTTTGCAATAAAAAATAAATAAATAAATAAATAAAAGCATATAACTGAGAAAAGAGAGTCTTGTTTACAATTAACATCCCCAAAATGGTGCGGGATATAAAGGGAAGGATGAACATCCAGATCCTTAACTGCACATGTAACTTGATGATATAGGATGCTGTAGAACTGGATCTCCACCTCTGAGTGTGCGAAGCATCCGCATCAGTTTACTGGTAGAGTACTCAAGAGAAGCCTTTTTTTTCTTATCTAATCAATAGGTGGCTATAATATACGTAGTTTTATTTTTCATTTCTGTTCAGCAGTTTTATAAGCTTTATTAATGTGCACTGTTTGGTTTCTGCGTATACATGCTTCTGCTCTTTCAAGGTGTTGAACAACTTTGCGTTTGTCAATTCCTTTGCATCTGAGGAAAGTTGAAATTGCACCTTGCAATAAGTCTGCTGTGTCCTGGGCTCCTGTACGACACTCTGGGATTCCCAAAGGCTAGAGGACAGCTCAGGCTAGTTTAGGAGCTGATTGTGACTGGGGAATTAGTATTTTACAGCCATATGTGAGCTCCTGGCGTGAGGCTCATTCTCAGGAATCCTAGGGGAACAAGCAGTAAATGATAAGGAATGAATGACACATGGGAAAAAACATTATGAACGTACTCAACTTATGTTAATTATAGGTTAGCTTAAAGTACTGACCAAAAATGGATGGTGGAAGTACTGTTTTTGTGGAAATAATTTTGGAAGCTGTTCAAAACTGCTTGTTCCTTGCACAAAACTGAAATTTAAACTTTTTAAACTACCTGCCATATTTATTAGAAATCTGTAGTAGGATTTTGTTTTCAGTAGGGTTTACACATTTTCTGTGAGAAGTTAAATGCTTAGAAGATACTAGAAGTGCTTTTAATAGGAGAAAAAAAAAGTAAAATCAGAAGAATTGCACAGTGAGATAGCTCCTTTTTTTTTTTTTTTTTTTTTCCTTTCATCTTAACCAGGCTTGGCTGCTTGCTACTTAACTGAACTTAACCTGCTCCATTAAATTAAGAGTGACCTTCCTTTGAAATTCCTAAAAATTAATCAATGCAAAACTTTAAAACAACGTATTTAATTGTAAATTTTAGTTTGACACTATGTTTACCGGCAGCTATAGAATAAAACAAACTCTTCTCTGCCAAAGAGTTTTTAGCTCAAAGGAAAGGCACCGATTAGACCAGTGAGAGGTTGTCCACCGATTAGACCAGTGAGAGGTTGTCTTCGGTTTGAAAATAAAAATGCAGAGGATAGAACCAGTAATCTCAGTAACAAAATATAATTCTCTCATGAATAGTTGTTGCAGTTCCAAACAGGAGTTCTGCCACCACTTCTGGATTTCTGTAATGATTTTCTGAATTTCTGGAAAGGGGAGAGCTGGATCAGTCGGAGAGCAGAGGGCCCTTACTGATTTGCCATCGCAGCTCCGAGCTTGATGGTGGCGATGCCTCGCGAAACGGCTCACGCTGAGCCCGAGCCGGGCACCCCGGTCCCGCTCGCTGCTGCTGCATTTCCAAACCTTGTCCACCTCACTGGCAGCTAACAGAGAGCCTGGAAGCTCTTCAGTAAGTATTTCCCTTAGGAACCTTGGGCATTGAAATACATTGACCTATAAATCCCTTTTATGTTTCCGATGAAATACTTCAGTTACGCTGAACTGAGTTTAATCCTAGGATCTTGGCCAGAGGGGGGAAAAGGGATTCATGTTTTCTTCATGGAAAATTTTGAAGGCACCTTCGGACAAATCTCTCTGGATGAGATCGACTTTTGCCTATGTTCAGGGGCACGGGAGTGCGTAATGCTGGTTGTGTCCTAGTGCGGCTGGCAGGATGGGACGGATATGTCGGCAACCCTGGTGGGAGGGAAGCGCTGCCCTGGGCAGCGGGTGCAGGCTGGCTCACCGTTCCGTTCGACTGCCCTAAAATTCCTCTCCGGCTGTTGTTGGACCCTGGTGGCTGTGAGCGCCTGTGACTGGAATCAGCCCAGCGCGCTGGGTGCAAGTGGAAATGTGGTTTTGTTCTTTAGGAGAAGACTGAGCAGTAGAAAAGGGGGCATAAGCGTTTCTTTTTTATACTATATTTAACGAGCTAGGGGAAAGTGGTCAAATGGAGGTGTGCTTTTTTTTTAAAAAAAGAAAAACTTTCTTCATGTATTTACCATATAAACACCCGAACCAGCTTTGAATTTTCTTTCTGGTGTTTGAATGGTTCAGGCAGAGATTGCTGAGGCTCTGTTTACCATAGCTCAGATGTAAAACAGCTGTTAAGCTTCGGGATTTTTGTGTCATTGCTAATATAATTAGGCTGCATACAATTCATCGTTCCAATCTAATTTTTGTAAGGATGCTTCTTTTGACATTCTTTAGAGAACATCATCTTCCGCCTGTGTAGTTGAAGTTTAAACTTTTTTTTTTTTTAAACCACCTGAATGATTTTCCGTGTGCATTTCTTTTGGAGACACATTTCTCATTTTATAATTTTAATCTCCCAGGAAATTGCATCCCCCAAACAGTCCTTGCCGCATACACATTCAAAGGGTGCTCTGTTTGGAAGCAGAAGCCCAATTCTGAGTGAGTCACTTGTAATGTCTGATTCTGCTAAATGTACTCCAGATGAGATCTGGGCAAAGATAAAAAAAAAAAAAAAAAAAAAAAAGGGGGGAATTAGAATTATGTATTCAGAGAAAGAGCTTTACATTAATAGCTTGTCCAGGCAAGGAAAGAAGCCTTTTCATGATTTGCACATGAACTTATTGTTTTAAAATCTCCTTCCAAAAGAGCAAATTTCACTGTTTAATGTAAACTGCACTCTGGTTGGGTTTAATTCAGGATAAATGTTTTGGCTTTTTCCCTGCAGGCTTCATTTGCTATTGACACACATACAATAGTTTGAATGTTGTTATCCTGTTTTTTCTTTTTGTTCTTTAATCACCTGCTGATCTAGTATTTCCTCCATTTTTTTTTTTTTTTCTTTTTGGGTAGCTTATCCCTGACCTCAGCTCACCCCTCCTTGCGGGCTGCAGGGCACCCGGAGGATTTAGGAGTGGTGCTCTGCTCTCCCTCGCCTGCCCCACCTTCCCGCAGCTCGGTGGCACAGCCTGAATGCTTGTTAATGACATTTACGTGTTCATGAAAATAGGCTTACTGCATTAATATTCAAGTTTACATTTTTTTTTCTTTTTTTACAATGGGCAAACTGTTCTTGTTGCTATGTCCGTATTAAAGATTAGCTTTCTGACAGTGCAAATGTGCTTTACGCACCGAATGTACGCACTTTGTATGTATGTTTCACCTGCTGTCTAATGATCTTAGACTACTTACGAATTCGAATCAGATACGTTTCATAATCGTCTCCCATGTTGTATGAGTGAGGTGAGCAGCACTCTCCTCGTTTTGCAGCTGCAGGCAAATGGAGCAACTGGTTTGTGAATGTGCAGTGGTTCTGCTGCAGTACCAGAAAATGTCTTCTCTCTGAACCCAGTCCTTAACAGTGAGACCGGGGAGTACCAGAGAGAGGATTTAGCTCGAGATAACATCTTCTGCAGAAAGCTTGTGCAGAGCTTCCACATTTTCAGATTACATCTGATTACATGCTGTGGCTTGCATGACTGGTGCAGGGGGCAAACACTCAGACTGTCCCGGATCCTGTTTTCCAGGCATTCCTTATGTTGATAGAAAGTCTTAGAAATGGAGCTGAAGGAGGCTTGGGAATTTATTTAGTCCCTCTCTTTGACGCGGGAAGAAGTGTTCCTGAGAGATTTTTGTCTCACCTATTACTTAAAAGTCTCCAGTGATGGATATACCACAACCTGTATTTCCCAACTGTCTTAAACTACCTAAAACATATCTTTTTTTTTTTTTTTTTTTCACTTGTACTAGCCCAACAGGCATGTGAAATGGATTTTTTTCCCTTACTCTGTGCCTTTTTTCCTCATTTTCATATTTGAACACAGTCATAAAGTCACCATTCTTACAAAATGGCACAAGTCCTTCCCTTATTCCTTGGAAGCTCTATTTCCAGTTTTCTGTAACCTTTCTTCTTTGTTATCCTTTGGCGTATTTCCATTTCAGATTCATGCAGATGGCCTCCCTACTAATCAGTGTCCCCAACAAGGTCTTTCACTCTGTAGTTGCTTCATCATATAATTTGGGACATTGATATTGGCCAATATACAAACTCCGAAACATCCACGTCCTCCGAAACAAGGAATTGTTGCAAACTGTTTCCTGAATTTCATTGACACCCATTTAAATATTCCAGTTTTGTTTCTGTCTGGATATTTTGGACCTGTTCATACTTCTGTCTATCCTATGGACAGCCCCCTCCTATACTCTGTGTAGGTCATCTATCTTGTTTCTTGTTTGGCTTTTTATTATTAATATTGCTTTTTGGTGTGAAATTTAATGTATACCTGTATGTTTTTGACTTTCCATATTACTTTTTGATTACATCATCCTCTTTAATTGTGTCTCTTAACACAGCTCTACCCGCTCAAATGTGCCTAATGATAACCTAAGAGCAAGCCAGAAACACATTGACAGTGAAAACTCTACTAGCTGGTGAGTAACATTTTCATACCAGTGTTACCATCCCTTATGTTATGAACATATGGAGAAAATCTTTTAAGAACTCCTTCCGAGCACCTTCGGACGGGCTCCCTCTCGAGCCTTTTACATGCTGTAGGTGACCCTGCGTGTGTAGGGGGGTTGGGCTAGATGATCTCTAGAGGTCCCTTCCAACCTTAAGCATTCTATGATTCTATGATTCTCTGCATCTCCTACCATCATGAAAAAAACTTCCTACACCTGCTGCTTTTTTGGTGAAAATCTCTGTTTTGGTGAAACTCAGAGGATGTATCTGTGCAGAAATATATTACTTTAGCTAATGCAGTTACGTTCACAGTGCAGTCTCAGAGATCTAGGCTTCTGGCAATGAGTTCAAGTTGTCTGTCCTTAACTGCTTGTTTTCATTATATTTTGATAGTATTTTGTTTGTTCTGAGAAGATTAGAGTTAACATGAGGGTGCTGCATTGTGTTACAATGCTCTTTTGCTATTTAAGCGTAGTCTATAGCATCAGGAAACAGAAATTTCTATCTCTAGGATTGTCCGTTATCTCCATCTTTTTGTTTATCATTAGTTTCAAAAAGACAGTATATGCTATCTAAATCTCCAGAAATATTACTCTAAAATTTTGAAATATAGCATATGGTGTTGTCCTCCTTATGCCCTATATAAAGCCTTCATGAATTTGCCTGTTTTCCCAGCAAGCCTTAAAATAAAAATCCTGTTTATCATATGCTCAGATCATCAGCAGTGACCCGTCTGCTGCTTTCTCTGTTATTATACTACCCTGTTTTTTAAGATCTCTATATTCTAATCTGTTGCTTAATAACATAAGTTCTATTTCTTGAGTAAAATCAATATTATCTCTCCGCAACTCTTCAGCATTGTATGCAGCTTGTTTCCCTTATCTCCATTTCAATAAATTAAACATCAGTAACCTAATCTACTATTAATCTACTATTGTGTTTCATATTCAACAGTCTGAATTGATATGGCATGGAAGGGGAGTCAAGAGCTTCCCTTTATCGCACTCTTTCCTTTGGTCATATTTGTTCAGAAGAGTAGAGATGATTTTAGAAGGCTAATGGTCTGTCTTTCACGTAATGCGGTTTGTAACTGATTTTATCTGATAACCTATCTTACATTTCTGCCCTGTAACTGAAGTCTCAAGTAACATTGATGTTACCTGTGCACCCAGGTGAGCCACCATGGTGGAACGCAGTACAAAACAAGCTAGCTTCACCATCAGTGAAGGAAACTTAGGTCAAAGTAATCTCTTGACTGCTGTGCGTTGGACATGAGCATAGATAATTACTGTTATTCAGCTGATTCACGGTAACATGTTAAGCTAGGTCACTTAGTCATAGCTTGATACAGAAGAATAGAGTGCTTGGAATATTAACATATTCTCAAATAGTCATGAAACGTGTGTATCTTTGGCCCCGGTAGTGAGATCAGTTGTTTCTGAAGTCTAGTTTTTTTGGATAACCACCAGCCTAGGCACCTCATCAAGTTCAAGTCAACTGAAAGTCTCATTCCCTCTCTCTTAAAATCTGTAATATGGAAGACAGGTTTTTAAAACAGGCAGATACTGTAACTGCAATATGAGAAATAAAGTCCAGAATGCTGTGAGAATCTTTTCTTCAGTACAAGAGGTTAATGGGTTTTTTTGAGTCATTTTGTTCATCATGTTGTTTATTTATGGTAGCAATGAATTGCAGTATGCTGTTGATCTTAGTACCAGCAAGTTAAAGGTATATATAAAGGACGTTTCTCATCATTAGTTCAGCTCAAAAGGATATGCATGATAACCACATTTCTAATAAGGACATTTGACTGTAGATAGAATAGTATTTCAGATAAATAAAGGAAAGAATTAGTGTGCAAATGTAAAGGGAGCTTAAAGCTTTTAAGGGCTTAATAAGATTAAAGTTTCTTTTACTTATCAAGGGACACAGAAGAAATTAAAAGAATGGTACTGAAGGGGGGGGAATGTGAATGTAGTGAACCACATTAAAAAAAAAAAAAGACTTTATCAGACTCTAAAGGCACAAAATGAAAAATGTAGTAGAGAGAATAATTGATGTGTAAGGGAGCATAGTGAGCCTCAAAACAACGTACTAGTTAAAAATCAGATTATTTAAGTAAATTAGACTAGCCCCCTCTTCATGCTTTTGTGCTGCCTGTTAGATATTTGGAGAGGGAGCATATTGTGTGGGTTTTCTTGGTTTTTCTTTGGTAAAAGAAAAAAAAGAATCAGTTGGATGTCTTGTGTGTAAACAGAGCTCCCTGTCCTCCCTCATGGAAACTGTGCTTATTTCTTTTATTAGCTGGGATTTAAATACAATTTACAGGGATATCTTGGTATAGAGTAAAATGCACTCTGACTTCTTGGGCATGTGCTTGCTGCGGATACCTGTGGAATGCTAACAACGGAGGCTAACACTGCGTGCAGCGCATCTGGGCTTATTTCACGCTCTTTGGACAAAAGCCACTGCTTTCAGATTGGTTCTGGCAGCAGCCTGTGTTTTTTAAGGCCTTTGGTAGCGTGAAGCCGAATAGGCAGAAACTCCAGCTTCATCATGTCGCCTTCAAAGGGATATTTTCTCCCAGGAGCAGCGGCCTTACTCTGTCAAGGGTACTAATGAAACAATGTTGACCCTTTATTAACTAATTATAGAGGTAATTATAGAACTAAGATCCCAGGAGCAGCGGCCTTACTCTGTCAAGGGTACTAATGAAACAATGTTGACCCTTTATTAACTAATTATAGAGGTAATTATAGAACTAAGAGTTGTTTTTTTTTTTTTTTTTTTTTTTTTTTTTTTTTAACTATTGGTGAATAGCAAGTAACCAGTTTGTGGCACACAACAGCTCTTTATGAAAACCTGTGTATTTTGGTGTTGTGGGTGTAATGAGGAGTGCTACCACTGCCATGGTCAGAGACAGACCTTTCTGTTTGTCCCTTCGTCCTGTTGAAGCGAGCAGAGAGAAGCACGGGAACCACAGAGCTGAGCAGAAGATGGGCATGCGATAGTAAGGAACTGCTGCAGCCCTTGCTGCTGTTTTCTGACTGGTTAGAGGCACAGGCAGCTTAAGCGCTGACAATTTACGTGGTTTGGTTTGTAACGGCCGCTTTTCCACCATCATAACTAAAGATGGCAGATGTTTGCGTCAATGGGGGAATGTCTGAAAGGCAAAGGAAAAGCAGCCCTACTTGCAAGGCAGCTGCCTCTCAATGGGACGTAGCACTGAAGCTGTGTGCTCTGCCGGGGAGTTCCTTGGGCTGACCTGTTGGGAAATGCAAACGTAGGGTTTGAATTGCACAAAACCATATGGGAATCTTTCTCTGCTAGTGGAGGTGAAATGAAATCATGCCTCTGAAGCAGACCCTTATGTCCCTTCCTTGAAGATTAGAGCAGGGCATCTCTCAGCTTCGTTTAAAAACAGAAGCAGATGGTGCTGCCCACACCTCTTTTCAGCCCTCCTTATTCCTTAGCCTTCTTATTAGCAAACTTTCATGGCACTTGGACACCCAAACATGTTTCCCTCTGTTAATCTCAAGGGAATTCAAACTTCCATTTCCTCTCAGGGGAGTGTCTCACCTGCCAGGTTTAAAGATAGTCTGGAAAAAGGGGAGAATCTGGCTGGCTTGTGGCTGGCATAAACCTGTACCAGCAGGCAGGACAAAAAGAAAAATATTTACAGAAGCAACATGCAAAACACTGTAGTGGTTAAAGTGCACAGTTCCATCTTTTACTTGTTGACTAGAGTAAGTGATTCTGTATTTCAAGTTAGGAGTCTTATTTAGCCCCATGAACTGTAAAAGCAATTTTATTTTTATTTTTTGTGTAGAGGAGACATTTCAAGAAGAAGTACAAACAACGTTTCCATCCAACAGCAGCCACTGTCCTGGTGACTTTAGCACTAGCTAATAGGTTGCAATGGGTTCAGACCGAAGGAGGAGTGGAGCTTCTCTCTCATTTCTCCTCTTTGTTATTTGCCTGTGGTGAACAATACAAGATGAAAAATGGCAGTCACATCTATCTCTCAATTCAACAAGCTCAAGGGAACCTTAGGATATATAAGCAGAAAAGAACATCTTAATTTCTGGATCCTGGTCAGGACTGGGTCTTCAGGCCAAAAACTTAGAGAAGATCTGTACGTGCCTATAGTAGAGCCTTAGGCAACCAATATACTTTAAAGTAAAACTAAGATACTTAAAAATATTATGTGTTTTAAGGGTTAAATATTGTCTTTGTAGACAAGTTTCCTAATCAAATGAATGATCATGTCCAGACACTGAGGTTCTGTTTACAATGTGTTTTATATGTGTGTGTGTGTGTGTATATGTGGGGTTTTTTTGTATCTATATGTGTTTCCTGTTTTACCAAACTTCTGACTTCAAATATGGACAACACCAGTTGTGTGAAAATACCCTAGCTTTATTTTGAGAGCCCCTGATGCTTTGGCTGCCTCTCAGAAATATTGTAAATCAGAGAACAGTTGCTGAGAAGGGACAGTTCTGAGTACCTTTGAAAAACCCCAGAATAAAGTAACATTGAGAAGGATGTGGCAGATTGAGGCCAAGCTACTTTTATTAGACAGAACTCTTCAGTGACCACTTGCACACTCCATGTCTTCGGCCAACTCTATTAGCTACTTGCTCTGAGGAATAATACATTCAACTGAAAAAAAAAAAATATATATATTCCTTGTTCAAACATCCTGCAAATGCCCATTTAAATATATTTCTACACAAATTCCATATGTTGACAAGTTGGTATTTGAGCAAAAAACAGCATTTCCTAATCCTGTATTTGATTTTCTCTGTTATGGACTAAATCCAATTGCCTAGATGGGAATA
>VZSV01000025.1:5166560-5193215 GCA_013398735.1 Nothocercus julius
GGGATAATGCAGCCTCAATATCTATCCTAGCAAATAAATTCTAGATAAAACGGGCCCCATGCTAATAGGCAATCAGATCATTTTCTCATGCAGGAAAACCTACAGCAAAACTTAGTAGGGTGTGTTTTTTTTTTTCTTCATGACTTTCTTGCAGAGATTTTTCACCTATCTTTTCAGAAGGTGGGCGAGTGTCCTTACTCCCCCATGAGCCCGCATCATTTAAACAATTTGCATAGTTCATCAGTAAGCCTCGTGACTTTCCCATTTTCCTTCACAAAGGTGACCTAGATATTTCTCTGTGGTACCTGGACCTTACTGCAGTTAGCTGTGCTAATGGGCAGTCATTCTGCTGCACCTACCCTGGTGTGAGTTGTGTCCCACACACCAGAGTTTTATCTTTACCGTGAAATTAACTGGCGAGAACAGGACTTTGAGGGGCTGTGTTAATAAATGCATTCCTAGCATGCCTTATCCTTCTCGGTGCTGACTGCTAGACCATCTTTAACATCAGCCTCAGTTAAGGTAGCTCTTTCATATTGTGAGAGACTGACCATCTTTATCCTAAGGAAAGCAGTGGCTCAGAGGAGTAGTGTTTTCACAAAGATGCAATTGCATGGGAAAACAAGTGCGGTTCTGTACTACTTTTCTGCGTGGAGACCGTAAGTGTTTGTTTATCTGCCTACCCTACCACCCGGTGCAGAATGGAAGGTTGCTGCATGGAAGATGACTAAGTTGGTGTCTAAGCTCTGAAATGAACATGTCCAGTTCCGTGTATTCCCTTTGCTGGCTCTGGAGGCTCGCTGCAGGCCAGCAGTTAGTTGGTAGGACTGGCTGTCACTACGTAACTTCTTTCAATATCATTCCTTCCCTCTTAGTGAAAAAAATGCTTTACATGGTATACAAGGAGACGATAAACTGAGGATTCTGCTTTTCATCTTGTTCAGTTAATAAGCTAATTAGCAATATTGACTCACATACTATGAACACATGAGTACATTTTTTTTCTTCCTAATTCTACTGCTTCTATACTATGGTCTTTTTTCCTTTCTAACTCAAATTTTGCTTGTTTTAGGACAGATTTTTGTCCATCAAGCAATGTTTTGCAAAGTATTCTCTTTAAACTAGGGTTATCTCTGTCCTAGAGTTATTTCTTGATGATGAGTGGACCATCATCATTTGTGTAGACCCATGCATCTGAAGTAGAAGTGGGTAAATTGAAAATATGTTATCTGATTAATTTTTTGAATCTGTTGGTGTTTGCCTGTTCTTAAAAAAAAATCAATTTTACTTTATCCAAATAATCTGTTATTTTCAAAATCCATTTGCCTTTATGTAGTAAACTTCTTTAAAGACTTGCTGTAGGTTAAAGCAACTTCTACAGTTGTATTAGGCAGGACAGAAAAAAAAATAAGCAGAAAAACACTTCTGCACCAAGCCGCAAGCTGCCTGACTAACTTCAACACTTTGGCAGTGGTAATTCTTTTTTATGTTAGCGGAAGACATTTGGCAAAGATGCCCTGTAGTACTAGGATATTAATTATGTTCTGTCATAAATGCCATCTAAGAATCTTAAACAAACAGACCTCCTTTCAAATATTATATCCAAATCACCTGTTTGTATCACTGGTGATGTTCAGTGACCACTGAGGCAAAGATAGATGATAATAATAGGAAAGGAGGACTTTATTTTATATCTCTGAGTAGCCATTCCTCATTACTTGAACTGTAGGTTTATTCAGTTCCTGTCACAGAATACTTTCTCCTTGGAAGAATTAAAATAGAGAAAGCTGAGTACTGACTTAAAAAGAAATGTCTTGTAGGATTTTAGAAGGCTCAGAAAGTTTCTTGCAAATAGATCACTGATGAACTGAGTATACATGAATGACCAGTTTTGACCTTATTGAATAATTATAGAGCTATCTTGGTGCTTTGTAGGTATGCTAATGAATGACTTTTTGCACTGTTTTAGTGGATCCAATATATAGCTTTCTTTCATGTTCCATTCAGCCAAGGTGCTTCTCCCTCCTAAATGTAGCTCTAAGATTATCCTTCCCTTATAATCGCCTGTCAAAAGAATGTTGTGAAAGTGTGACGGAGAATGATCTACTGAAGTACACTTAATGGAGCTGTGTGCAACACTCATTGTTATATTTTTGCGTTCAAGTACAGTTCCAAATCTTTTTTTAAGAGAATTGAATGCTCAGAAGAGGTGCTGTGTTGCCTTTTTGAAGACTTTGCTCATACAAATAATACCATCCAAACAATAAATGTACAATATTTCAGTAACTGTCCAACTAGTGCATCTCAGTTGTGGCATAAGGATCTCTCTCTTCTCTCTCTCTCTCTCTCTCTTTTTTTTTTTTTTTTTTTTTTTTTTTTTTTAATGAATAAGAGCACACAGTTATATGAAATCTGATGTAAAATCTAGTTTTAACTGCAATGCTTCCTATAATTTCTGGAAACTGCTAGAATGGAGTAACATTTTTATTTCTGGTTTCACCCAACACAATGCTTTGCAAAATTTATATATTTTGTTTTGCGGACTTTAACAGTTAGGGTTCTTTTTGATGTTTCATTTGCAACTCTTCTCCCAAATCAGGCTGCATTCACAGTTTCATTAGGGTAGCTTTTTTTCACAGTGAAAAATGCCTAAATGCAAATTGCAATGTTTTTGATGGTAAACCCATGTTTTCTCAGAAAAGGAGTCTATTTTTGCTTGACACCTGTCCCATTTCTCTGGGAAAATAGACCAATTTGTGAATTTTTAATGAAATCTGAAAAACCTTGAATTTTAAGCTCATTTTGTTTTGTTAAATACTTCTGTGATGCCCCCTCTTGGAGTTGGACCAAGACAGAGAATGTATGTTACATACGCTGTTAAGTCATTGGAGTTAAATTCTGGCTGGCGTAACATCAATAGTTTTTATTAATTTTGGTGAGACAAAAACTATCCAAATGTCCAGTCAGAGAAATACTGGAAATTCTTTCTGAAGCTCTCTGCTCCCTCTGTGACTTTCTATGGCCACAATACCAGATAAATGATTTATTAGCATGTTCGTAGATAGAGGGTGTCTCAAACACATTTATATGAAGATAATTCTTCAGGAATATTTTTTGTAAGTCCTGTACTTCAATTGTATTTTATTTTTAGCACTTTGGAGTTATCTAGAAAAAAAAATAAAGGCAAGAAGAAAGAAATTTGCTAACAGAACAGTGAAAGCCTATACTGCAGAGCCTATACTCTAGGATTTTCAGGGCAGACTTTGAGTCCACAGGCTTTACACATGTCCTCTGTCCTCCTGTGTGTCTCACTCCATGAGTTCTGTGATGAGCTGCTTGTTGAAATGTTGGATGCAATGGAAGAGGGATGCTAGGAATAGAATTCCAGAGAATGCCATGGTAATAGAAAGGACGTGCATGCTTCAGGTACGGGTTTCGTAGAAGAGGGCGTAAATAATAGTAGAATTATTTACAAATGCCCAGTGACAACAGATAAGGGTTGTTCTTTTGGCTGAAAATCTTTCACTCTCATTCTCTACTGCTTTCCAAGCTCAATAACTTGTCTCACA
The DNA here is from genome assembly GCA_013398735.1 of Nothocercus julius. NCBI lineage: Eukaryota > Metazoa > Chordata > Aves > Tinamiformes > Tinamidae > Nothocercus > Nothocercus julius. The sequence continues at coordinate 5,170,130 of VZSV01000025.1, forward strand.
TACTAATGACTCCCTCATGACTTTTAATCCCACATTGTGCCAATTTCAGTTCATAGCACTTGCTTGCACAGGAAATGTAAATGTATGTGGATTTTTACTCAATCTTAGCTTTATCATACATTTCCTTGCAATATGTTCCTTGTTAGTTACATCCCTGTGATGCTATGATGCTAGATATTCTTCCCTCTTTGCTTGAAAGAAAAGCCCTTAAAGACTGAATTATCTCTATCCAGGAATGTATTTCTTTGGATCAAATTCTGTTCTGGCAGCAACAGCGAACAACTTTCACCACAGAAGTATTATTTTACTAGATTTTTTTTAAACAAGTACATAACAGATTTTTTTTTTTTTTAAGTTGTATAGAATGGATACAGAGCTTGTGAAAAGAGCAGTGTCGTACTGTGTAGAATTGGACTGGGAGGAAATTTGTGGTGCAGACCACAAATTATGAAGAGCAAATAATTTGCAAACATTCCATAGGATGAAAGGATATATAAAACATGGATTTATAAATGATTAAATCACGACTCATATACTGTAAAAAATGATGTATGGAGAATACAAAACCAGATAAATTTGCTAGCATTAATTGATTGCTGTAGATAGTTCAGATGCTTATAATTTGGAAAGGATTTAAATTGGTAACTAGTATCCTAGGTTTTGGATATCTGTGGACTATACCTCCAGAGCATTTGGTCCTTTTCCTTATAAGAGTTTTTAATTTATTATGTTCATTTCAAGATTGGTTTATGTGGTCACTACCAGGATTTGCAGTATGGTTCTGATGACATTTACATTTATTTTGAGTAAGAATGCCACCTTAGCGCTTAAGTGCAGCATGCCCTTATTTATTTTTATGTAGCATGATTTTTATGGTTAAGCTTAATCTATATTAGTATTTGTAACTTTCCTGCAGACAGTACTGAGCACGTAATTAGATTGCACTGCCTGCTGTTTCTTGTTCCAACTGATGATTAGAAGTCATGCTGAATTCAAAACATTTCCAGCTCAAGGAAAAAAAATCATTCATAGACTAATATGTGGTTGGATCTCTTGTCCTAACTTTTTAATGCTCCCATTAGATGCCTTAAGGCAAACCAAAAGTGCTAATAAATAGGACAAAGAAAACAATCAAAAGCCTTTCAAAATAGCTACAGAAAAGCAATAAAAAATATTTCTAGTGCTCTGGACTATCAGACATTTGTTACAAAGCCTCTTCACAGTATAACTGTGAAGCAGTTAGATCACTTACCTACAAAACTGAATTGCTTCATAAGGCTCCATTTATAAACTGCACGTTTATATAAAGGCCAAATATTTCCCAAAGAAGTTAAATTCACCTGGGTCCCAGTCTCTGATGTGACTTCAGAAAATGTAGTGTACTGATTCACAAGTGCTACAAGATGCAGAAAATAAGCCATGATCTGGCCTAGCTAAAGGTGCTAAGAAAAGATGAAGATGCTGTAGTAGAAAGTCCCTCACACTGGCAAAGTAGTTTGGCTGGCCCAAAGGAATAAGGGTATTTTGTATGAACTAGAAACCAGTGTGCAAAGGGGCTGGGGACCCTGGCCTTTACCTGCGCTACCAGCCTGGTTTAGATCAAGTTCCAAGAATTTGTGGCCCTTAGAGCCTGAGAACAGACTGTGGGGCAAGTAAGAGGAGAAAACTCTTGTGTTGAATATGAGCAAGCAGTTAGTGTGAGCGTGAAGCTCACAGTTGCTCTGGATGCTGAGGCATCCCGGATCATTTTGTGACAGTAGTAGTGCGGGAAGGAGCAATATCGAGTAGGGAGATGTGATGCACAGTGATCACGGAAAGACCTAGAGAGGTGGCAGAGGGATAAAATAGGCTTCCCAATTCTCAGTATGGATGCTAATGAGTGGAAAGCCCACAAGTCCAGTCCAGGCTGGACGGGTAGGAGCAGCAGTGAGGAGGCTTTTAATCATTTTAATACTTTGGTCTCTGCAAGTGGACGGCTTTCTTGGAGGGACAATATAGCAGGCTGTGAAGCTGTGCAAGACTGCACAACTTTTATAGAGGATCATGACCACTTATGAATGGCCTTCCTAGGCCATTGCTTCCCATCCACGTTGCTGGGAAGGCTTTGCAGGTATTGAGGGATGCCAGAGGACGTTTTGGCTTGTGGGCATTTTGCAGCACGGATCCCTGCATGCATGATGCCGACTTTGTGGCTTTTGTGTCTGCGCTCAGTTTTGTGTGCGGAGGAAGACTGACAGTGAATTAGTGCAGGTGCTTTGCAAAACCTGGAACACAGTGCACTGTAAACCCTTATGGTGTTGCACATTTATCCTGTCGAGTTACATGTGTCTATATACTCTCTCCTGTTTGGCTTCTAGCATGATGTCTCACACTGGCAGAGAAGCAGAGAACTGGAGTCTGAGGTCTCTCCACTCCCCTTTTCTCTGTCTTATGTTAGTATCTGTAATAGAAGCTTCAGTAAGTTATATTTAGAAAAATTTCACCTTGTACAAAGATATGTAACTTTATACCTGTGTATGTGACTTTTCTCTTTCATTCTTTCTCCATTTTCTTATCGTACCTTCTTACTTGATTGCATCACTTAGTGTGTTAAGAGAGCTATTTATAACCTTTAGAAAGAGTAGGTGAAATTGCCTTTAAGAGATTCTTTAGTACACAGGGAGGTAGATGGCTGAATGTGTGTGCAGAAGGAAGGAGAATAATATGGTTTTACTTGTTTTATTAGATGACAGAAATGTTTTCCACAAAATTAAGTAACTTTCATTGCACACACAAATCGAAGTCTTTTTAGCATTATTTGTGTACTTTGCTCTTTGTGTCCTCAGTGTGCTGGGCAGTGGTGGAGGCAGCATTTGATTATTTCACAATACCAAAAAAAAAAAATTGTAAGGCTGCCAAACACAGAAGTACTGTGAAACCCGGAGGTTGGTGGAATTTCACAGGGACATCACCCTCCTAAGATGGTTGGTACTTTAGAAACTTCGAGGAATTACCTTGTCTCCTTTTAGCTAAAGCCCAGGTAAGAGCCTTAGGGAAGAGGAAGGTGCTTGATTTGCAGTGACCTGCAAAGGTTTCATGCGGGGAGGCAGAGGAGAGGAATAGTCTAGGGGATAGCTGAGGTGGATCTTTGCCAAACAGGTATCTTCCTTCTGTGATAAGACAGAGAAGCTAGAGAGTGATGAAGGAAAAGGATAAGCAGAGTGAGGCTCTGAAGGGGCAGAGAGAAGGAAGTGGCAGCAAGCAGGTGATTGTGATCCCTTTCATGAACCTATGGGGCCTCCTTGTTCTGCTAGGTCTGCTGCTTCCTTGGAGCTCAGGACTGGGTCCTTTCAGTCATTCATATGCAGAGCTTTCCTCCAGCAGTGCCAGGAGGGCTCTGCGAGAATTATTTATTTATTTATTATTTTTGCATTTTCTGGAATCCCAACTCTTAAATATGAGCCCAGCCATAACACTTAAGGAGGCTCTGACAGCATCAAAAACTAGAGAAAGTGAAGATAGCTGGGCAGTGTTACTGCAATGCTGTTGTTGTTTGGATTCTTGCTTAATTTATTCTTTTATATGTCCTGGACATCTGTAGATTTAGATTTGTAGATTGTAGATTAAATTCACTGTAAGACAGGCTATAGTGCAAGTGCAGAATTAAGACGGGGAGGAGGATATCAGTTAATTAGGTTTCTGCCGTCTTTCAAATTGCAGCTTCGTTGCCGCAAGTGATGCGTTTTGTTTTGTTTTTCTCAAACCCATGTGCTTCCACAAAAGAATCTGAACGCACGATGATAAAAGGCTCCCCAGAATTATTTGATTCATCTTAAGAATCTAGTTGTGCTAAAGCTATGTTTATTTAAATCATGTGATAATCAATATTTTCACTGCTGACTGCTCCAAAACATGAATCTGGAGTAAAAATCTCCACAGGTATTAGGCTTGTGAAGGAGGCAAAGGTAAAATTTCATAGTACCCCAAGTGTAGCTCAGAGCCTATGTTACTTCGCAATCTTCTCTCTACGTGCTGCCCTTATCGTGCAACTTGGTGCTTATTAGATCTGAGTGATTGTAGATCCCCAGAGCTGCTCATTGCCCCTGAATCCTGACAATTCTTGTCCTGTCTCCTCTGTTGGCATGGAGGTCATTGCTGTTGCATAGAGGAAGTTGAATAAACTCTTCTGAATGATGCTTTAGAATTTCAGCTTCTTTCTTAACAGTTGGAATATCTACACTGTACAAATTCGTTTCACCCCTTGTATGTTTGTCCTCTTGGGCTGCCATGTTTAGAAGACCTGAATAAAGTACTTCAGAAACGTGTTTCTGTGTGCCTTCATTCATGTGTGCCTCCAAACACTCCCCTAAAAACCATATATGTCATAGATATATGAAAGCTTTGCTCATGATCAGAGAGCAAGGGCATTTTGTCACAGTATTTTTCTATTTGTCTCAAGCATCTTACTGGTGGTTACTCTTCAGGGGGCTGATTCTAGCTGTGGTTAAGACCCCTCTGAAGAGTAGCATCAGTCTCTGTCTGTTATAGGAGGAGTCCAGCACAGGTGGGCTCCTAAAGCTGGAATGGTAGTATGAGTCCAGGCCTCTCTTCCTCAAAATACAGGTGTAAGCACTAACACAGCATGTGTAATATAATTTCTTTTTTTTTGTAAATTTATGTCTGATGACATGCACTCCTTGGTGTTGCTCATACAGATAATGAATATTTAAGCAAAGTTAAACAGAATGGAGCTATATAAATAGAACTGACGTACACTGGAAAATCTTGGATCTGAAATTCTATCTATTTAGGGGGAAACCCTGAACAATTTTTGCTTTGTTTTTGTTTCCACTTTTTGTTCTGCCCATAAAAGGATGTGAGTTCTGTTGGGTTGTCTTAGTTTGGTTTTATAGTATTGTTACTAATACTAATCAACTTCTGTGCTTTCAATCACAAGCCTGCAAATATTTTCCCAGAAGGCTTTTCCCCATGATTTTGAGTTTTTTTTTTTTTTTTTTTTTTTTTTTTTTTTTTTTTTTTTAAAAAGGCAAGCAAAAAAGAATTTTAACTGAGATAATTGCAAACCATGTTAAAGGCATATGGTACTGATGCTCTGTTAGCTTCAGGTTACTTTTGCCATTCTGTTATATATGTACAGTTGATATATCCAGCTGTATACCTGTGTTTTATGTTGTTCTCTATCCATAGTCAATCTAATTTATATTATCTATAGTGTCTAAAAAATACTGACCTGTTGACATTACTGTGTGAAAACTTAATGTGAAACTGTTAAGGTACAGAATTAAAACTATATCTTGATACAAGCAGGTTAATTTTGATTCTGTTTAGATTAATGAAAACTTACAAAATATTGGGGATGAGGGAAAGGGATGCATGCTCGTGATATGGTAACTTAAACTATCCCGCTTTATTAATAAGAACAAAAACATTATCTCAGAAGAACCTCTAAGTGAGTAAAGAATCTCTGAAATAAACAGGGATTTTTCTTGAGTGGGTGCATAGCCGAAAGGGCACAGACTTGATCTGGCTACAGCAGTGTGTCTTTTCACAGAGAGATCTAATTCTTATTTGTTCTCTCAGAGAAACATCTCATCTTATTTAAAGAGAGCATAAGACAAGAGAATGCAAGAAAGAGATTCTTCCTCTTGAGCAGCATCAAGCTGAGCACAGGGAGGAAAGTAACCCAGCTGTCTGCAACTGCCATGAGTCAGAGCTTGTAATCATTTTATAAAAGCATGGGCCATTCACAGTGATACACAAATGCTCCTTTAAGATTATTCTGTTGCTGCATGACCTCTGGATGACCTGGCTGAAATGGCCAACACATTGAATTTTTGGCAAAATGCAGTTATTTTCCCACAGATGTGAGCAAGTTAACTAGATATGCACTGAGCTTGGGGAGCCATGAAGTCACTGTGAAAATGTCTACAAAATAAGAGAGTCAGCCTTGGAGAACAGGAGAAAATAAAAACATGAAGAACATGATAGAGATCTGAAAGGTTGTTACTGAGTTATATTTCAATCACAATATTTTTACATTATCTGACAGGGTTTTACAACTCTTATAGTAAAAAAAAAACAAAACAAACAAAAAAAAAAACTTATATCCAAGACATATTTCAAGTTCATCTCAATTGAGTAATGTCATGTAGATGAATCTTTTAAACATAAGAAAAAAATCATACAAAAAACAATGAATTTGTGGTGTTTTGAGCATAAATGAGACATTTAAGCTGTCTTTCACCTTGAGGTAGATTTCAGCAGAGGCCTATTGGACCTCAGAATTTGTCACCATTCGGTGACTCTGATTTTGTGTTGTAGAATTTGGCATGGTCCAGATCTCGCTATTCAAAGTAAAGCGAAACCACTCGGCCTGGAAATCTCTTGAGCAAATTTTCGTGTGTGTTTGAAGTGTTGCAGTGTAAACCCTATTTATGAGATATTCTTCTGGTTCCATTTTTGAAGCACCAACAATTAAGCAACTCAAAAGAGCAGTCACCTCCCTCTATTCATCCCTGGACTACCTACTAGACAAGAAAAGCAACTGCTCCTCTGAGATTGGTTTCAGTTTATGAAATGATTCCCTCCCTTGATGGCACTGGGGAGGGGAGGAAGTCACAGGCTGAAGGACAATAGCGTTCGCATGAGGGATGCAGGAGAGATGTCTCCAACTTCCTCTTGGGATGGGAGGCAAGGAGGAAAACTTCTGCTTTTGTGGGTTATTCCACAGTATGTGGTCTGGTCCACATAAATGAATACCTGCTAAGAACTGCTCAGTCTGCATGGTGTTACAACTCAAGAGACGGAGGCTGAGTAGCTGTAACCACCCAAGAAAATCCCTAAAGACTATTATGTGTAAAATGCCTTGTTAGTGCTATGCGATCTAAATCCTAACAGTTAAAAGCAGGAGTTGAGGAATATATTTGGCTGAGCGTGGCAGCCTGCTGGAAATTTCATTTTCACCTGAATTATTATAGCCTATTTCTGAGTCAGGAAGAAAAAAAGACAGAAATTAAGTCAACTGAATTATGGAATTATGTGTTTAAGAAGAAATTGTGTTAAGATCTTTGATAATCTTTGATGCAGCTTTAAACCCAGAAGGAAATGGAGACTTGTGTAATTAAGTGTATCTTTCATTTACATGTTAATATTAGTATGTTTCTATCTGTCACACCAATATCACAACTTCAGATGCATCTTGAAGAAAGCTGCTGGGTCCAGATATAAAATCAAAAGCTGTTTGAGAGCTGTGCCTTAAAAGGTCATGCATTCGATACGAGCATGAACATATTTTTTGTCATGCTATATTAGTTGCCAATTTTATATTCTATCCAGCATGCTATACTCATTGAAACTATTTATAAATATACATGTGCACTGGATTTTTAAAGAAGTCTGAGATTTGAGTTTTAACAGCTTATTTGAAAGTAGTAGAAATTACTTCTTTGGCTAACTAAACTAGCATTCATTACTGATAATTGTGGCAAGGGTACCATGTAATTAAGGTTGTAAAATGTTTCCATTTAACCCTAATCCTGTGTTGGGATATGCCAGCTCAGGCTCCAGTCTGTGTTTCTGGAGAGATCTGCTGATTTCAATATGGCCCTAAACGGGGATGTGTGTGAAGTAGTTGGCAAAAGTGGGGGAGCCACATGTGCTCTAAAGCAGTAGAACAGCAAGGAAGTGATTGAGTGGCAAATGAAAAGCACACACATGCATACGTGTGCTTGTATGCACAGCGCAGGGGAAATGGACAGCTGTCAAATTCCAAAGCAAAGTCAACTTGACAGTCAGCCTCCCCAAAACATTGTATTTTGTTTCCCATGACCGCTTATGCAACGAAATGCCTGTCTGGTTGAGGAGAAATTAGCACTCTTCTAAGTGGTTTCCTGTGGGTACCGAGACAAACTGAACACTTGCAGGTCACAGCCTGGAAGACTGGGGCAGTGAGCTCAGTACAGATGGTGTGCTGGGGCTAGTGAGTGGTAAGAAATAAAAATAATTTAGATAACAGAATAATTGCAGATCCAGTGATAGGGAGGAGAATGAGCTGGAGTGATCCTGATAAAAGCATATGATAAAGCAATGTGGTAACATAATCAGACCTGCGGCTCAGCAACCTGAGTGGCTGAAATTGAACGAGGCTCTATGTATGACTGGCCTTCACAGGCAGGTCTGGGGGCGTAGGTATGGAAAGGTACTGCTTTCCCTATCCGTTGTGTTGCTTCATAATGTGTCCCCTCGCAGGGTACGCTTCAATCCTTGGGCATGAAAAGGTAATAAAATCTAAGCAGCTAAAATATAAATCTGTGTGTGGTAGAAAAGATGAGATATAAAAATTGCTGGGTCTGGCTGCCTTCTGCCACCTGGTTTGGTCTATGGGTGGATGGGTTTTTATTTTCCTTCCATGCTGGCATTTGGCTAGCACACCAAAGTTACGAGGCGGCTATCCCCTTATTTCTCATTTGGTCATCTATTAAACGTGTCCAAAAATAAAGAATTAAGCTCATCCAAAAATAGGAGCGAAGGATGATTCTGACAAGAAGCCTGAATATTCTGTTTTCAGTCTCATTCGGTGGCGCTCCTTGTTGGATGCTGTTCCCTCTGTTTTCTTTCTTTTCTATCTTAGAACAGGTCTATTTCCTTGACAATCATTGGTCCTAATGATAGTAGAAGTTTAGGACTTGTTATTATCATCTCAAAGAAGACCCTTAAATAAGGAAATGGTAACACAAGTAACTGTAGTCATTCAAATAATGGAAGTTGTGCCAACACTGGCAACCTTCAGGCATCACTTGAAAGTGAAACCGAGCTCCTGAGGTACATTCCTTGATTGAAAGAAGCACTCAAGTTAGTTTTTAACTGATGACAATAAATGACTGGAGAAGGCTGGAGCTGAAGTGTGAAAAAGAGGATGTTGAAAGCTCAGCATTAAATTTTAATGTTTCTCTGCTTTGATTAATATTTTTTTTCTGTGTAAAATATTGGAAGGTGCTTTTTTCAAAGGAAGCTGCCTCAGTTTCACTAATAACATATTTTAAATGCTAAAAGACCTGTATCTAAGCACAAAAACATTAATTAGTCATGCATTTTGAGAAAGTTGCATGCCTCACTAAAGTGATTGTGCTGCCTGGAACCTGAAAAGATCTGCTTCTGGGATTCTGTCTCCTGAATCCCAGGCTCCTGAGGCAGGGAGTGAAAATACCACCACCTGTATTGCTGTGTGTTCTGTACAAGTTGGACTGTCATTTTTTCAGAGCTATTGGACACCTTCTACTTCCCTTGAGCTACAGAACATCTTAGTTTAGATTTGACTTTGTCTTCCTTGTGATTCAAAGGAGTCCTTGTTCAGTCATTTGGACCTCACTGTAGTGTTTATTACATATTTTCAGATACGGATTCAGACTCAGATTACAGACTCCCCTTAGCCTTCAAAACTTAGATCTGGGGAAATGGTTTGTGTCTGCCTTTTGGAAAGCATCTCTTGCTAATACCCACCAGCAAAACATGCTTGTAGGAGCGTGGTTGCAGGTTTCAACGCTCTTTGATTTATAAGCCATTATGTATGTGCGTGTATATATATATATATATAAACATTACATTTGATATACTTTTGCAAAATGCATTTTGAAATACTTTATATCACCATTTGCAATAATATCCTAATAATTGCAATATATACTCCCAGCACTAGAGTTTAAAGGACACACCATAGGGATATATCATAAGTTTAGAGGAAATGCTTAGATTTTATCAGACGCTAACATGGTAAAACTTCAGAAACTTTTATTTATACCTGCATCCAGGTATGAAATTTAAAAATTAAATGAACTGATGCATTAGTTTAGTTTAGAAATGTGGTGATACTTTTGGGGTGTTATTTTTTCTTTAACTATTAAGTGTAGTGAACTTGATGCAGGGAATGTGTGACACCACAATTTTCTTGGTGTTTGTAAATTTCAGAAAATGGAAAAGGCTTCTTACATCATCATCTCTGCAGTCCTCAGGGGATAATGGAAGGTGATACCTTTTTCCACTGTCACGTCCAGATGACTGTGAAAGCCTTGGCTAACAGAACTTCCATCACACCCTGTAGCTCGAGATGTCTCCCTGGAAGAAAAATAAATGCATCTCACAGTGTGCTCAAATGCGGAGTCTCCATCTTATGGCTCTTCTGCTACAATAAGTTTGCATGATAGATGGGAAATGTGGTGGAGGGGGAAAAGGATTTTATGACCTGGCCAGATCACCACAGGGCAACAGTTCTTTTTACAAGGGCCCTCTATCCCGAGCGTGCATCCGACCCTAATAGAAATGCAGCTTCAACAGTGGGGTTGCCAACTAGAAGGGAACTGTCAACTCCAAAGTAAAGCAGGTGGGAGGCAACCTGGTAGAAAGTTTGGAAGCTGCTGCCACAAATGGTAGGGCTCTGATCAATGTGCTTTTTAACAGCAATTAAAAGAAGAGCAATATTATGATAATACTGTTGAACTCTTGAGAAGAAAAGTGAGTAATACCAGATTAATGAGGTAGTAGGCAAAACTGTAATACTGTTATTGATGATCACTGTTTTATGAAAGACCCAACACTGATGATAAAACTTCTCCTGCGGTAATGGAGCAATTTTGGGGCATGTGTCAGAAATGAATATATGTCAGAAGTGCATATATATGTCAGAAATGAGTGATGTTTTGTGCTGCTGCTTTATTTTCAAGCTTTTGTGATACAGTACGAAACATCCTTGTACTCATTTGCTTCTTTTAGTATTTGGAGGGATGGTGGTGGTTAAGAACAGGAGGTTTTTTTGGGGATAAACAAACAACACTGGGAAAGAAATTTGAGTGGTGGTGTGACTTTATTCTGGGTGATTGACAGTCTATGGTGCGGTGTTCTGTGTACTGAGGGAACATCTCAGCAAGAGCTCCACCTCCTCTCTCCAAACCTGGTAGTTAAGCCAATTAAAACTGCACAGAATCAGCTGCCACATGTGTTTCTAATGTACACCTTCAAATTGAATTATTATCCTTCAAGCACTCTGGGGCAGCATGCACTGTGTTAATCAGGCACCAAGTAGCTGTGGACAACTTTGCTTCTTTTCTTGCTCATGTCATTTACAAGGAGAAATGAAAAGGTTTCCCCTTGGGCAACTTAATCAAGGAAACTTTCAGATGCCATAGGATGTGTCCAATAATTTCATTAGCACATTTGTAATGTGTTGTGTGGTGTCTAGGAGTTTGGACTGCTCAGAGTTATGAACATAATGCAGGTAGTATCAGAGAAGAGCAAACCCACACAGGTACGCAGTGCGGATAAACAGAGGCAGCTGCTGGTGTCCAGACTGGATAAATGCAATTACAAGGGCTGTAAAACCTGGAGCCAGTGATCATAGTGGGTAGTGTTTTAAGAAAAATGATTTAAGGCAGGTCTTTTCTGCATCTGCCAATTTGCAGAGTTGGTATTTTTTCATTTGCAATAAGCCACTGTGCCACAAAATGGTAAGGAAATGAAGCAGGAGAAAGTGAGCTGAGATTTGTGAAATGGACATATACTAAAATTAGTAATGGCAAAGAGTTCAGTGTTACTCTCTGAAATGTTATATATATGGGCAAGTATTAAGCTAGAGGCAAATCTGTTCCTGGGATGCGTAACATGCTTCCAGATTCAGAAAATGAGAAAAGCAATCTAGTATTGCCTGGTTCTACTCCCTTTATGGGTTTATATTCTTGTATGAAAATACAGATCCTCACGTTGTAGTGATGAAGCATTAATTCATGGCTTTAAGTGTGTTTGCACCAGTTTATTCTCAGTGATACCTTGGCCTTCAGTTACTGAAGGTAGCAACATTACCATTTGATCTTCCCTTTCATGAGAAATGTATTCTAACAGCTGAAGAAGCAAAGTCATTTGAAAATACAAATAAGTTATGTCTGCCTCCAGAGTTTATGCATTGCAACCACTATTGTTACTTTTGCTGCCTCCTTCTCCGTGGGAAAACATGTGCAAGTTCCCTGATGTAGATAAAGCCCAAGTGAACTCTGATTAGTAACATCCAGTATTTACAGTCTAGTCAAGTTTTGTTTGTTGAAAGAAAAGAAAGTTCAGCTCACATTAGAAGGTTTTGGTTTTGCCGTATATGTCTGGGTTGGTTGCTTGATTTGAGGTGTGATTTTTTTCTTTGTTTGTTTGTTTGAGTCAGTTCTTACCAGTCTAAGGCCAATTAAAACAAAAGGCAAACTGTGAATGTCCTTATTTTGCCGCTGATGACAAAACTGCCAGGCAGGGTTCCCAGTACCTCAAAAGGAAGGACAAGTTATCTGGAATACTACAGCCGCTGCTTTGCTTTGGCAGACATTTGCATCACTGCTGTTGTTTCAAATGAAATAGGTCAGGGTCAACAAGTTGGTGTTTTTCAGTGAAACTTTGTTTCCTCTAAGAATTTTCAGATAGCCATGCCTTGATGTGCCTGGAGTTAAAAGGGCTAAACTATCACCTTGCAAACTCTATTTCTCTTGCGAACGCCTGATGAAAATATAGTACCACAGGTGCTCTGTGCCTTAACCAGAATATTTCAGAGCATTGACATTCTCCTGTTCACTTCATGCTCCATTCCCGTGTCGACGGTCCTTTTTAAAGAAAGAAAGAAAGAAATTAAATAAAACAAGGTGGTCCTGCAGCATCTGTGGAAGGGAATTTGTTGTGTACCCAGGAAAGCACTAGAAGTGGTGACTGGAGCTTTCCTCGTGGGAATATTTGCAACCAGTTCCTTCCTCCTTCCCTCCTACTTGCTGTTGGCTTGTGGGCAGCATCTTTGAAATGTGGTCAACTGGTCTGCAGCATGATAGAGTAGGGCAAGCACCTGGAAGGCAAATGGTCCAGCTTCTTTATGAAAGGAGCCCTGAAGGCTGGTAAAGGCAACCTCAAGAAAAGCAACACACTGGTGGGAACTCTGGGGGTGATTAGACATTTGTCTTCAGGAAATCATGTCTTCTACAAATTATGAAAGACAAAGGGAAAGAAAGCTAATTTTAACTTCCTCCATGGAGCAAAGCCTCCTCCTCTTTGGTGGATGTTCGAGGTCAGAGCACACGTTATATCCAGTGCAGTCCTGTCCCTGGGAGACCTCTATATAGCCATGGGACAAAACAGAAAGACTATTCCTCACTCCTGGGCAGGTGTATCTACCTTTGCTAAGCCTCCTGTGAGGCAGTAGCTTGTGTGTAAAAGCTAGTTATAAGTTAGTCCTGTAAAAAATAATCTTCTGAACTCACGCACTTGAGCCTAAGATAACATGAATTTTCCAGGCTGAAGAGGTGTGCTTTGTTCCTATATTCTTGGTTTGGTTTGTATTGCATGCTCCAAACTATTACAAGATTTTCACACACACACACACACACCATTTTTCTTATTCATCTGTTCTTGTTTTATATAGAGACCCAGATAAGTCTTGTTTCACCTGAGTCTTCTCTGACCTTTCTTTACAATAGAAATGTAGTAAATGGTTTTGTATTTTTCAGCTTTATGCCATTCCTTCTCCCCTACTGTCTTCATGATTCTGCTCCAAATGCTCTCCAATTAACTAGCATTTTACCTTGGCTTTCTTGGCTAACTGAGAGCAAATCTTCAGGCATGCCTCCCATGCCCTTGCACTTCCCATGCAAAAGTTTCTGTTGGAGACTGAAGCAATAGCCAGGCATGTCTCAGTTGCTGAAAGCTGTCTTCGGACAGGAACTGGTTAATAGGTTTCAGTTTAAAGGCAGGCAGTGAGGAAATGGAGGTTGGGTAATTTCCTCGTTTGGTTCTGTGTAACTCGTTTTGAGTGGTTACTCTGTTTTACGTGTGTCCCTTCTAGGTATTATTGTTTGCTACTGGGTGGATATAACTGGCTGTTGTTTTCTACTGAATGTGTTTCGTACGAATGACAGCAAATGTGTGTTTTCCCATGTGTAAATGAGTCACGTAACGTTTGAGCTCGCACTAAAGATAAAATTATATTGTTATATGGAGTATGTAAGTATAAACTATCAAAGTGCATTTCTCAGAAACCACAGCTCACTGACTCTGGTTTGCAGATATTTACATACAGCAAGATCTGACCACTCGCTAAAATTGTGTATCTGGCCACAGAAAGCAGCTTCAATCTGCCGCTCAGCCTCAAAGGAACGTTATCCCTCTTAACCAAAGGTGCAGGGGGCAATTTCACGCTCTGATGTGCAGTGATCAGCTGGACAGATCACACAAATGTCGTTGCCCTCGTCTTTCTTCATGGTTCATCTTTCTGAGGCTTCATGCCTTTTGTAAAAGGTGTTCACATGCTTCTTCAGACATGTTTCACAGTGTGAGGTCTCCTTCGGTCAGAGCTTAACAGTGTATGGAAGATAAAGGGAGTGTGTGCTGGCCCAGTGACAATGCACAGGTAGCATCCAGAATTGTGTGATAAGCTGCAGCTTATTTTGTCCATATTATAGCTGAAAGTGCCTATTCACTAGCTAATGTTTTTGTTTTGGAATATGCATACCATGGGTGTAATACTCTGATTTTTGCCATTTTTGTTTTGCTTGAGTTTTGTCTTTGTACTGTTGAAAGATGTACAACTCGAAATGGGAATAGAAAAAAAAAGCCTGCCTATATATTCAGTTTTTGGAGTGGGGTGTTTTTATCTATCTTTGTATAGAATAAGGCATAAATATTTGACCAAATTCAAATGTCAACTTTGTAGCCTGAATACCTCATCTCCAAATTAAGGGCATAGTCACTTCCCCAATTTATCATACAAGGATAGAAGCATTGCCTCAAAATCTAATTCCAGCTTTGAGCTTCTGCCAGAGATCAGGCCAGCAGCCTTCCTGATCTGATCAGTCCAGCTTGCCAGCCACAGATGGGCCCCCATCACCTCCTGTCAGGCTATGCATTAACATTGTCAGTCCCAATATCCAATTAAATGAACTCCACTGGGGCAAAACAGCACAGGAGGCAGTGTGCTCTTGATACTTTTTTCACATGTCTAGGTGCAATTACTTGGCTTTGAGGAAGAGACTGTGCGCAATCGGGATGACAAATTTCATTATTAGTATTTATAATAGTAATAATCATCAGAACAATACAAGTCAGATCAGAGCCTGATGCAAACCCACTGAAGCATCAAACAAGCTCTTAATATGGAATTAAAGCTTCCAGAGTGGTGTTTTGTGAGGCTTAAAACGACTACAAAGGGCACAGATTTCAGCCTTGCCAGCCTGATCTCTGTTACTTTAGCATCATCCTTCTCACAAAGCAGTGAGGATCCTCCTTTTTCTCTTTCCAGTCAGCAGAGCTCTCCTCCCTCTGGGCCCCAGCCCCCTTTGTTTTCTTACATGCTTAAACATCTGATGTAATTTCTTACACATATTAATATTACTGAAGCCTGAAGAAAAGAAATCAGCCAGATAGTGTTAAAGTTGCTTGTGTTCTCCTTCAGTACTCATAGTAAAGGGGATTTCGAATTCAGCTGAATGGGAGCTTCCATTAATGTAAAAGCCTTGCAGCTCAAAATCATTTGGTCGTATTAGGTAGGAGCAAGGAAGGGAAAGGAAAGGAATGAAAAAAAAAAAAAAAAAGTGATACAATAGCACTTTGCACGTAACTGCATTCACACACTTGACATGCATTTAGTTTTGAATAATGTTCACAAGCTCCAGCAAAGGGAATAAAAAAGATGAGAAGCTGTTGCCCATTTACCAACTGGAGACTTCATTTTAACACATTTAGGAGCCATTGTTGCACCTCCATTTCCTCCATGTTAGAAGCTTGTTCTCTTCAAAGAGGGGAAAAAATGTGCATGTATTATTTTTTGAAAAGGAGTCCAAGGTATAGAAAATCTGACTGTACTCGGGGCTGCTCCATACTGCTTCCTTAGCATGCCTTGGCCTGAAAGTTGATCTAGCAGGACTGGGATGAGGCTCTGCTTCTGCTTTTCCAGGTAGTTTGTGTTCTGTCTTGTAGCAATTAAATTTGGTGTTACTTTTTTGTGTGTTCTCATTTTCTTAAACTTCCCCCCCCCCCCATATTCTTGAATCCACAGAAATTAGAAACCCCACGAATTAGAAAAAGTTGTCCATTCTCTTGTATTGTCACTTTTACCCACCAATGATTTTTTGATATAGGCCAAAGTCCACCATTTGGGACACAGCGACCCCATAAAGTTCTTTAACTTCACTTGTATTCTGAATTCAGTGAGAAAGTGCTTAAATCTAGCTTTCTAGAAAACAACTTTCAAATTTAAACTGTGTTCACATATGTACTGTGTTAGCATCCAGTTAAGGCAGGCAACGCATGGTGGTTTTCTTTGACCTAAGAAGTCAAGCAGGAGAGCCCAGATTCTAAAGCGAAGAAATGTTGTTCTGCTTTCTGAGTGCAGATGCTATTGAATTCCCCTTGATGCTCCAAAGTGGTTTTTCCTAGACAGGTACAAATGTAAATTTGGGCAGCACAAAGGTGACAAGTTGATGTATGGTTCTCCGTGTGTATTCTACAGACAAATGAGGCCGTTAGCCCTCATTATTTTAAGCAGCCAGTGTTTGGGTCTTAAAGTCCGTGTTTTCATTCCTTAGCTAAGGAGACGGCTTCCCTAAGAGGCTTCTGTGAGGGTATCACATAGGGAACCTTTCCATTTTATTTGGTTCTCTTTTATTTTGTTTGATTGCAGGTCATTAGCACCCAGGATTATTTTTCCTGTTGCAAATGCTCCAAGTGAAGTAAAATATGACCCTGCAAGCTACTTGGCTGGGCTTCTGATGGCAACAGTTTTATTTCAACAGGTGTTACCAAAGACATGGAGATCAGGAATAGAATGGCTGTAAGGGCTTTCCAGGAGGATGAACAGTGGCCTCCATGTGGAAAGTCTGAATGTAATGTAATTCTCAGGGTATTCACCCTGGCAAAGCCTTGGAAGTATGAAGGAAAAGAGAGTCCAGTCTTTTTCCACCTGACTGCTAAGTAAGCCTATTTGAAAACACATTCAGCAGGGGGATTTCTCCCTCGTAACTCTCTTCTATTTCGTGAGCCTGCAGCAAAACTGTAATCCTTTCCGAATCCCTCCTTTAGTACAGCTGCCTATGGGGGGAGCATAAAGCCCGGTAGCATTTTCAGCAGGAGTTCTGGACTAGCATGATGTTTCCGCAAAGACCATATTAACATCTGTTTATCTGTGGCTCGTGGTTTAAGTCTCAGTGGGAACTCATCTGCTGGGGGAAAGTGTTTCAAGTAAGGTCACACGAGAAATACAGTCTGCTCCACCCCAGGTCATGGAGGGTTTATTTTCACTGTATCTTTGTTGTTTTTTCTCCAGCTAAACTACAAAGTCATCTGGATTGAAAAACACATTTTTTTTATTGTGTGTGAGAGATGAGTATACCATGTGTGAGCAGCAGCACTGCTTTTCTCCTTTTCTGTCCTTCCAGACAGTAGTAATGCCTGCCATGAATCCTTCTCCAAATAGAAAGATTATGCTAATCTATAGGCATATATATCCTGCATCCTTTGCCTGTGTATACGTGCCTATATTTTTTATATACATTTATATATATATACACACACATAAATATATGGCATTCATGGGAAGACCTTTTGTTCTTCTTGCTACCTTCCAAATACAAGCAGTTATCTTTTGCCTGTATTAGTGATTTTGCCTGTATTGGAGATAAATCATTTCTGCTGAGCTGCAATGGCCTTTCGCCTTAAAAGAACAAGCAAACCCTGGTTGTGGGTTCATCTGATATAAAGTTGGTCAGGTGGCAACTTCAATTTAACCAGAACATTTGTAATTGAGAAGCTGAGGCTTGTACTGAGAGTGTAAAGTTTCATAGTCTTTGCATAAACTCCAGGGTAGCACAGAGCGGTATTTATTTTAATGTTGTTATTTCTACGCATCAGGAAGTGGCTGTTTGTTCTAAGACAGCTGAAATGGAGTTAAGCATTACTGTTAATATTTGCCTTTCAGCAGGTTAGACCGTGACCTTCCTTCCCCAGTTCACCCAAATAAAATTAAAAGATGGAAGGAGAAAAGTTGTAGGTTCTCGAAAAGGACTTTCTTCAAAAGTCATGCAATGAGGTTGGATTTTAAAATGGCGCTTGTTAAATTTATGGTCGCTAATAACATTTGTAGTTACAGTATGCACGCAAAGATAAGGCCACTGTAATTTCATGCTTCAGGAGCTGAGATGATTGCCCACGGGGGGTCAGGATGGATATTTTCTCTCCATGCATATACAGCAATGTACAACTGATTAGGACCTGTAATCACCCACACACTTAAGGACATGCCTAGCTTTAAGTACATGCTTAAGTGCCAGGCTGGTGCTAGGCTGAGCTGGGGCTACCAAGCTTTCTTATAACTGTGAGCAATATTAAGTGTTCATGTAGCATTCTTCAATTTCTAAATCTAGAAATATTGAACCAAGTTCTGCTCCTGCAGATACAACTCTATTCAGTTCTGCCTGCTGTCTTTAGGATTACCAAAGACTGTGTTGCCTGATGCATTATGTAACATGTTTAAATCTGTAATCTTCCTGAAAAGGGCTACAAACACAAAACATGAGTAATGCAAGACACCCAAAATACTCTGTGAGTAGAGTCACCAATACCAGTGGCTTTCTCTAATAATCTTTTTCTCTAATTATCTTTTTTTTTTTTTTTTTTTTTTTTTTTTTTTTTTTTTTAATTTCTAATGTAAAAAATCATTGGTGATCAAAGATAGGGGTAACACACTGGTGTGAAAGGTAAACAACCAGCAAATTAAAATGGATCTTTATCCTGAATTACAAAATTTGTGAGAAGACCTAGTGGAAATGATAGTAGAAACTAGTCTTTGGTGTCAAAGAACTTGCCTAGATATGTCAGGAATTTAATATAATGAATAATTTTTAAATTACTGTGAGAGAGAGAGAGAGAGAGACGGGAAGTGTTGCACTATTCCCATTTGACAGATGGAAAAATTAAGGCAAAACAATTAAGCAGCTTAGCCAAAGCCTTAGAGTGATTTGGAGAGATTGTGTCATTTGCCCGAATGAGAAGTTAATTATTTGATATGTCTTAAATGACTGGTCCTGGCTGTTCCCATGGGAATAAAAACAAACTAATCAAGTTACACATGTATTTGTTTTACACAAAGATGGTCTATTGTGCTCTGCGAAGGTAAATGTTTTACACTGCAAGTTATATTCATATAACTGTGAGGAGGAAATTTTAGTGATTCAGGTAGGGTTGGATTTGTGGTTGGTGGCACGGTATTTAGAAACTTTGACATCGTTAATAAAAACAGTACTTCTGCCAAATATTACCAGGCTGTACTTCCTTAGTGGCCCAGACTGCTTGCAAATCACAGGATTTTCTTCCTTATGCCAGTCAGCCTTCAGACAGGAGAAGCAACCACTTCAGCATTGCAGCCAGAGACATGTGCACCTTTTGCAGGTTTCATTTGAAAGAAATCCATTTATTTTGTGGTGGATTGTTTGATGTTGGGTCACTGTAATTTTCTCCCTCAGCCACATGCTCCTGTTGGTTCTCCCCTGTGCTCCTCCATGTAGTGAGAGTACAGTTTAGCACTTTCTCATTCTGTATGTTTTGGTGTTATTAAAATCCAATGTTTACACATTTTAAAAGCAAAGATTTGCAATTACAATACGGGTTGTTGGCATTTGAGTGAGACTGGCAAGCCAGGTGCCACAGACAGAAACGGTGTATGCAATTTTTGCTCTATCCCTGAGCAGCAGCAAGAGAGTAACACCAAAGAGGGAAGACATTTGTATGCCCTCAACCTCTGATCAGTCTCTGGGTATATCCTGTCCCTACAGCATGTGATGTCAATTGTATGATCCAAACAATATAGCTAGAGCTTGCAACAATAATAATCTGAAAATAACTGCTTCATCCTAGCAGAGAATTGCACACAGTGGGAACCTGACTGGTCCAAAACTCTCTCTCTCTGACTGTTCTCTTACATGGTGTTTTATTAAATTTATGATCTGTGGTGGGTTAAGAAGTGAACTCTTCTCCACAAAGTGTCATATTGATGCAGTATCAGCAAAGCAGCACTTCAACAGGTATTATACCTATGCATTTTGGCAAGGATAAAAGGAAGGGGGTTGGTGAGCATACTGGGGCTATTCTTATGGCTGCCTTGCTAATAAATGCCAGCCTTCCCTCCATATTTGTGATCTCTGTGTCTTGAATTGGAAGCCAGGAGATTGACAAATCTCTGGCTGAGATGTAGCACGTCCCAGAATTTCCTGCGCGAGAACTGCTGTGACGGTGCCTTCTATGTACTGTAGGTGACAGCCTTAAATTAAGCCACACAAAGAAATTAATCACATCAAAAGCTCAGTGTCTCCCCAAATGTGTTGATTCAGGCTGGTCCAATTTTGAGCAATTTTCTTAGCAAGCAGCAGTGTTTATTCTCAGGAGTGGCCATTCATTTGTTCCCATTAGGACAACATGGGCTTTGGAACTAAAAAGTAGTAATGTGACAGAAGCCATTTACCCACTGCATGCTTGGCTACATGGGTACAGGGAACACATGCTTCCCAGCTCAACAGTGGTTCTGTCCAGCAATTTATCCCTAAGG
Source organism: Nothocercus julius (assembly GCA_013398735.1). Classification (NCBI taxonomy): domain Eukaryota; kingdom Metazoa; phylum Chordata; class Aves; order Tinamiformes; family Tinamidae; genus Nothocercus; species Nothocercus julius. Next base: position 5,190,726 of record VZSV01000025.1, read on the forward strand.
AGGAGGGTTATAAAAGGCACAACAGGAATCTGTTTAGCAAGATCTCTTTTTAAGTGATTTAATTTCCAATAGACAACTGAGAGTGGATTTTTTTTTTAATTATTGTTATTATTGACATCATAGAATTTCTTGTTGCTTTTTTTCTTTTTTTTTTTTTCTTTTAGCTGTGGCTTTCATTTTTATATAATGTAATATCTAGCTTTGTGTGTCTTTCATTTTTGTATAGCTTAATATCTGGCTTTTTGTATCACCTTATTGCTAAACATTTATAAACAACTGGAGATTTTGAACAGAGATATTTGGAATAAAAGCAGTTGCAGACAGTCTGTGAAAAGTGGGTCTTAAAACTTCCACTTGAAATGTGGTAGGAGTAGGTGTCCCACATCTGTAATCATGAGTCTAATTATGCCTTTTTTACAGTTATTGAAATTGGATACCATGCAGCAATAAGCAGCTAGGCAGGAAATGGAGACTTTCATTTTCTCTTTGGAAATTGACTGTATTCAAATTTGAAGAAATGAATGCCAAAAAGCTTTGTATTTAGAAGTAGCAAAGGTCTTTATAACTTCTGTCCTTCATTATTTTTTTTTTTAAAGAACTTTTTTTGTAATGTTAGGATGGAATCAGTTCTTCCTGTTTTTATGATTTTGTCATTACTTCTGCTTTAAAAACTTATTTTAGTGCTGCCTCAAGACTGCAGCATCCCTGAGGAACCGAGCACTTAGCCTGTGTTATATTGTGTCATAATACGATATAGCACAGCTTGAGATACACACTCCAAGTCCGTGCCCTAGGGAAGAGTGATTACCTAAATAAGCACGGAAAGAAAATAAGGAGGTTTCAGAAAGCTGGAGCTATCCATCTCCTTGGGGCCAAACTGACTTTTCCCATCCCCTCCTCGTCAGCAACAGGAGCCATGAAAATCAACTCTCTTGACTGTACGTGAACGTGTTGCGCTCTCTTTGTCAGTGGAGGTGGGATAGGTGGACTTGGGCTTAGAAGAATGTGGAGTCTGCTTTCAAAATCCTGCCTTTATGAGAATTTATGAGAAATGGAGGACAGAGAGAGTTTTGGAAACCAGAGAGATGTAGGGTGTACCCAAAACCAGCTGTAGCAATCCCTGGCAGAGTTGCCCTTGAATTTCAGTTGCCTGGTGTTGGTAGGTTAGGATATCCCTGCTGCTTGTTTTTTAACTCTCCGAATCAAGTGCCCTCCCAGCAAAGGCACAGGAGCTTTGCTGCAGTAACTCTTTGGTGACAAAAAGAAGGATTAATGGAAAGTTGCTGGAGGAAGGAGAGCTCATTTGTATGCACTCCTTGACAGACGTCCCCTTTGCTGAGCTGCTCTTCAGAGCACATCGGCAGACTCTGTGCGTTTGTTTCAAGACAAACCTGACTTGTCTGACATTGGGCTAGCAAGAGAAGAGCAAGCTGGCATGTATTTCTCTCTCTACAATATAGCCATGATCCTTGAGGTTTTTTTTTTTTTTTTTTTGTAAAAAACAGAAATGAACAAGAGGGAGGAAAAAAAAAAAAAAGGAAAAAGTTGATCTGATCTTTTTGCAGTACTTCCTTATCCCAAAGGGCAATAATGTTTCTCAGGATCTCTGTGTACCCACCACAAGTGAAAAGCGGCTTCCCAGGTAGTGGTTAGCAACCAAACAACTTCAAATGTAACCACCATTAGGAAGGACATTTGAGCTGACATTTGCCCAAGGACATTTAAAGGAAACCCCTGCTGTTTCGAAGAGCGACGCATGGGACCATTACTCACCAAGACTCAGAGCGAAAATGCTTGATTGTTCACAGAAGTCTATGTCAGTAAGAAAAATACTGCATTCTCTGATTTTTCTGGAGAAGTACTCAGATGCGGGTTACAAAGAGCAGGGCGGGTAGCAAGAAGATTCTGTCAAAATTGGATGTTCCCCACCAGACTTCCTGAATAGGAAGAATTACTGATACATTCCTTTTAAAAAAAAAAAAAAAAGAAAAAAAAAAGCTAGGAAATGTTAAGCCAACAGATTATCCACAATTTTGTTAGTGCCATCTGTAAAAAATGGATGAATGACCCTGTGCTAATGAATGGCTTTGCAGAGGAAGAGACTATCAATCACTGACCATTCCTTAGCTATATAGGCATTTGTGAAGGGGGCAGATAGCTTCAAAAGGGAATACTTGTTCCTTCACCTTGAATGACCTGATTTGGAACTTCACTTGAGTTAAACTGCACTTAATAATGTGATTTATTTAGTTAGTTTTTAAAAAAGAATAAAAATGCCTGTTCCTTGTTTTAGGTATCTCAGTAAGATTAACCATGCAAAAGCTCAAATGAAATAGTGTGTCAACAGCATTAAAATCCATTCCAGCTGCTCAGCCATTCACTTTTTCATTTTGTTACCTCAGTTGCACACATGCTGTCTTAAAGAAAAAACCCTCTGGCAGCAGTGACAGTTTTGCCCTGGCAGGCCAGGGATAGAGATGAGGCAAAGTT
>VZSV01000025.1:5193260-5244237 GCA_013398735.1 Nothocercus julius
ACAGGATGAAGGTATATTGCATTTTTTCCCATAGTTTCTGTCTGAGGCCTGAAGAAGGGCCTTATTTTCTGACAGAGTGGAAAAAGGTCCCCTCTGTAGCTCTTCCTGAATATTTCCTAACTACTTACTCTATTTGTCATCCAAACTGAAGGCTCACTCAGACCCCCGAAAAAGGTGCTGGGGAGGTGCCCTTAGGTCCTCCGCAGCCGGCGCGCTCGCCTGATAAGGGCTTGTGGTGCTTGATGGGCTTGTTGCTTTGGCACACACAGTGGATGCAGCCTAGCTGCATCCATCTGATTTTACTGGTAACCTTCCCACTGCCACACATTCACGCTGCCAAAATTTATACCCGAGATGCTGCACCTGCTTCCTTTAATTCTCTGTTCAACTGTCAGAAGTAGCTGTGGTCCTCATGGTAGTGAGGGGTAAGGTGAACGCCAGCAGGAAGCTCCAAAGCGGTGTTACTTGCGTGGCGGGCTGCCACGTAGTGGAGAGAGGGACAAGCCACTCTTAAAATGTACAGCACACCAGAGAAGAGGACTGAGGTTCTGTCTTACACTAGATTTATTTTATATGACCATATTGACTTTGTTGGATTTATTCCTGGTTTACATAAATTTCCATTTGGAGGTAGTACTGGGGTTAGGTGCAGCTGGGGATAGCTGATCAGTTAGGTGTTTGATGCCCACTCAGATGGGTTTCAGTGCTGAAATTCTATCTTTAAATAAAACTTAGGTACACTGTTAGATTGCACAAGGTATTTTAAAAAAGGGGAGAGCTACTGTAATGTTTTTGAGCTGGATTTGCTGCTTTGGGGATTGTCTGTGCTATTCTTTTGCCTGGTATTTTCATAAGCATTTTCGTTATTACGCTAGGCAGTAAGGAGTTAGCTAGTGAGAGAGAGAGATTTGAGGTTAAATCTGTGATATCTTTAAAATCATGAACAATTGTGAGGTATAATTAAGTTGAAAAGGCCACAATGGAAGGGTTTCTAATTTTAACATAAAATACACAGCTTTAGTTAAAAAGAATAGTTGGCAAATTTTACAGAAAGCAATTTTAGAAGCCACATAAGACTCATAACTAATACATCAATTTTCAGAAGTCATAAAGATTGATTTTTTTCTTAGAGGACTTTCTAAAAGACTATTTTAGTTTGAGTAAGTTTTTCTCTGTATTTCAAGTCTTAATTTTTTAGTATATTTAATGTTTTGTCTCATACTACTTATCCAGAGTGAGAAGTATAACACACTGAGTGCTTGTTTTGCATAGTTATAAATTTAAGCATTAATCATCTAAACCGTTAAACTCAGATTGACTAACATTAACGCAGATAATATTTCTGGCTACAATATGGCTGTGTGTAAAGTCATGCTTTTTTGATTAACTGTAAGGTCCGGGTTTAGGTCGTCTTTCGCAAGTGAGTCAGCAATCCATTGCCTGTTAAGTTGTACAAAATGCCAGCTAGATCTAACAGTAATGATACAGTAAAAGAAACAAACGTAGGCATTCATATTCAATTAATCTTTGTACAGTGTATTGAAAATAAAAATGAGTATATAGATGGTTTGTTAGGTACAGTTGACAGTGTTGACTCACAGTAAAGACAGCCATGAAGCCAAACTCTTGGGATTGATTTGGAGTTCTTGTTGCCAGGCTGAAAGGGAGAGGCATATTTGATGCTTTGGTGCAGTGGGCATTTCCATCTTTGTCTGTGTTAAGATGATGGTTTTAATTCTGACACTGTTTTAGAGGTTTTTTTTTCTTTTTTCTTTCTTTTTTGGTTTACAACGGGAGAATGGAAAGGAAATCAATATTTGAGAGTTTTTCTAAAGTGTGGTTTCAGTTAAGACTGCAGCAAAGTAATAACAACTTTAGTAGTATGGTTGGTGTGCGTCATTAAAAATACAGTAATCAAAACTTGCTGCACTAGACCTGCAAAATTCTTTTCCTTAAAATACAGCACCAAAATTTAACCGTTGTAGATGTGAAGATTGATTTAATGATTAGTGGTTTTTTTTTTTCCCATAATGGTGCCTGCTTTTACATGATTGTACTTATCTGAACCATTAGTTCACAGTTAATGTGTGATGTGTAATAACACTAAGTTCAAAATTATCATTTTGAAGAACAGAATAACTGCACTGATCCAAACCAAATATCAGTCCCACCTAGGATCCTGACTCTGATGGTGATTAATTGTGGATGCTCAGGGAAAAAGTGAAAGATTAGGACAAATACCTCCCTGGTATACACTCCCAGTTTTTAGCTATCTTTACAGAATCACAGAATAACAATGGTTGAGGTTGGAAGGGACCTCTAGAGATCATCTAGTCCAACCCCCCTGCACACGCAGGGTCACCTACAGCACGTGGCTCAGGACTGCGTCCAAGCGGGTTGGGAAGATCTCCAGAGAAGGAGACTCCACAGCCTCCCTGGGCAGCCTGTGCCAGGGCTCTGGCACCCTCACCACAAAGTTCTTTCTGATATGGAGATGGAACTTCCTGTGTTTCAACTTGTACCCATCTTTAGTATGGGTACTCCTTAAGAGAGGTATCTATTTCTGTACTCAATAGTACTTGCTGTATTTTTATTTTATTTTACTAAATGACTTAGTTGAAATGAAGTAAACTTTCTACTGTATGCAATATCCTGTGACAATGAGATGTATTCTCTTCCGCTGATAAATAGTACTGTTCTGTATTGTTTGTGTTTTGCTTCTCTAAATTAAATAATGGTATGCCAAATGGTTAGCAACTCTGGATAGCACACAGACTTCCACTGAAAAAAACAACTGGTATGGCTTGTGTTAAGACTCAATTAGCCTTCAGCTACCTGAGTAAGGTAAAGGAGAAGTTTGATGCAAGTTCTCTCAGAAATGCCTGTATCAATTTATTAAGGAAAGGGTAGACAACAATTTTTTAACACAGGTAATTGCCTTCCACTTGCTTACAGTTTCTTTTGCGATACTGTATGCAGTGTCTTTAAGGACTCCCTTGTTTAAATTGTATAAATCCAGAGCAACTACTGTTGTGTTTCAGAGGTGTAACAGAGACCCAATTTGACCCAATATCATTTTTATTTTCCGACCTCATCTGTAGCTGTCTCCTGCTAAGCAGCTGCCACATTTCATCACAGCAGTGGGTGATGTTATCTCTGCATAGTTTCTGAGAAATACACAGCACTGAAAATATTATATTATTATGCTTCTCGGAAAAACAATGCTCAGGCAACATTGGTTTCTCAGCATGGATGCAATTGTGCAGGAAAGCAGGGATTGCAGACTTGTGTGAGGTTACCAAAGTCTGCTCCCTCAAATAATTCACTTTTTGGTTCAGGTGGAAATTCTCAGTGGTGGATATATCAATTCACTGAAGGCCCTGAAGCATCCTCAAGTTAAGACATGCTGCCTAAAGTGTCCACGTCACAACATAATGTGTCTGTTTAGTGCCTTCTTCCTATTGTGTCTGTCTCTGTAGTTCTCCATCAGTGCAATGTTTTACTGGCAGGGTGTCAAAATCAATTTGTTGGTAGTTTGTCGTTGGGTTCTTTGTTTTTTTTTTTTCTTTTTTTTATTGTGTGTGTGTGTGTGTGTGTATAATAGCAAAAACAGGGTAAAAACCTCAGCTAATTTTCAAGAGAAACCTGGAGGCTAGTTCAGTTTGCTACTGCACAACTTTAATTTATGTGGGCAACATTAACTGTGAGTGACAGATTAAAAAACTCATGCAGGTACTGATCTAGGAAACATTTCAGCAATTGCATTCCCCATGGGTTACTTGTTCCTGAACAATTTCTACGCTGTATTCTTTTAGACAGAAAACTTTCTGCTGTTGGCAGCTGCATCGTCCACTTAGACTGCTTGGCTGTGCAATATGTCTGCTGATCAAGGCAGAGGAAAGACTAGTCCTACTTATAGATTAATCTCTTCAACCCAGTGTACGCCATGTATTGTTCTTGGCTATCAACGGGGATTCTGAGGGAACTTCTTCCCTGCAGAATACCTCTTGTGTGCCGTCAGCCAGGTGTTGGTCCAGATCTGTCTGTTCCACTAACCAATGGCACGGATAAAGGCTTTGCTGCCCAGTTGGTCTGGATATGCTACATTGCTCTGCTTCATCATTCCATCTCTCCTTCTTTTTTTTTGACTATCAAGTTTCATTGTCTGGGAGATCGCTGGAGAAGCGTGCTGTGACCAGTCTCACCAAAACACCGCTAGCTACGCGCTCTCTAAGTGTCCTTTTCTTAGTGTTTTAAATGCACATGTTACTGAAAGAAACCATGGGGAGCAGCCGAGTCCCCTGGGATTTCAGTTATTCAGAGTAAGACAATATGGCAGGAACATAGTCGCTGATCTTCATTCCCCTGAGAGCCTGCTAGTACTGTGCAGTTAATGGTATGGGTGGTTTGAAGGCTTCTGTGAGAATAGTAGGCTGAGTTCACGTATTCTTTATGTGCTTTCATCACCTAATTAACCAAAGATTTTATTATGGCGTAGGAACATTCCTTACTGACCAGTTTGTACCAACAATTCCTGCACACAGGGAATAAATCTAGTTCTCCTACAAATGTAAAAATAGTCTTTGTCCCCACGTGTCATTGTCTAAGGCAGTCTGAGATCACTGCATAGAAGAGGAATTTACCTTTGTTACTTTACGTCAGAAGTCATGGCTGAGCTTAAAAGAGAAATTAAAAATAAGTGGTCAAAAAACAGTATGGATGGACAGACTGGTTTTCATCATTCTTACAGAGTCAGACTGATCTGTTCCAGAGGAGCTATTATAAATTATTTGCCGGGAAACCTCTAATTAAATAAAAGTCCTTTCTGTATTTTGTATACCCTGACTCTAGGAAAAGCTTTACCTATGGACAGAATTACTTCTATTTGGGAACTCACCTGCCAAAGACAGCTGGTGGTAAGCGCTAAAAAATGTAAGGAAGATGGATTTGGGAAGGAAGGGTTAGACCCTGAGGAAGAAACTACTTAAAACCTTCGACCACTGTCTGCTGCCTACCTAAGACAGACTCTAAGCGAGCTCCCTAAATCTATTCTCTAAAGCCCCACCGTGTTATCAGCAACAGAGGGAGTAATCTGAGTCCCCCGAGTGACCTAGTTACAGTACTGGGATTTTCTGGTGATACTATTTGTTGGATTTTCTGTGCTTAAATCTGGAGTTATGACCCTGATGGCATCAGTGTGGTTGGGCCATTATGAGGGAGGATATTTTTTCCCTCTATACTATAAAATATTAATGTCTAATATTAATTAATGTCTAATATTATTTTAAAAGTGGTGGCTTTCCACTGAGAGTGCAGTCAATGGAAGTAGTTTACAGTAGTGCTTTGACAGTGCATGTTATTATTTCTACTCTTGTTTTATGGTTGCAACCCTGCCATCTCCTTCCAGCTGTAAGACTGCAACTTCTCCTTTTGAATTTGGCCCTTTATGCAGTTGCCTCCATTCCTATCTTTTGATTGAATGTTAAAACCTTCCTTTATGAAAAGGTTGTAACTTGAAATGATTTGCAAACTGCAGTAAGGGAGGAATTCAACTATTTGTTAGGGGGGACATTTCATATGGTCAAAAGTGATACCAGTGCTCTAGACACCATGGGGGCTTTAAGCTGAAATTGAAGTTGTTGGCTTTAAATTGGGACTTGATACATGGCAAGATTTCTTCTCTGGGCCATGCTGTAGCAACTGTAATCCTTAAATTGAAGCTTTCTCATTATGAAAGACAGGAGCAGTTATGACGGTTCTGAGCAAACTGAAATTGCTGCCTGTCCTAGGGTCAAAAATTGCCGTTCTGTGGTGGCTTTGCGGACTGTTACGAAAGCCAGCTGTTTGAGAGAATTTGGAGAAAGCTGTGGGCAAACTTCTCCCAGCAATGATGGGAAAAGAAGGGATTTCTTTAGGTTGCTGTATCCCCATTGGAATGATTAGTTTAATGCTGCTGGATTTCACTGTATTGTATAAATTAATTAAAGTGCTGGGGGAGCCTGAAGTCATAGATATGTCTTTTTATTATTTTAATTCTAAATAAATTCTGTGCATGTGGCAGCAGTTTGTATAAATGGCAAGGGAAGTGGTGAAATTTGACAAGACTGCCTTCGAGCTACAAAATGTCAGCTGCAGGCAGAGGAGAGTTTATAACAGAGATTTCCAAGCACTGTTTTTCTGTCATGCTGGTATCGAAACAAATAGTCTTTTGTCAAATACGCATTTTTATTTCTATAAAGAGTGGGGGAAAAAAGGTATTACCTCAGTCTAGTGTAATATAAGTAAGTTACCTGTGATATACCTGCCAAAGGGTTGCATCGTCCATGACCACAGGGACGAGTGTCCCCATATTGCAGGCAACACCCTGTAACGCGCAGCGCCTCGTAGCCGCCTGGCTCCTGGGAGGGGGCTCCGTGTGTGCAGAACACGGTGCTCCTACGCCAATGGAAGGCAGTGTAACCCAGGGAGAGCAGGCTGGCGAGACGGCCGGTTGCTCGGGGGACGTTTGCCCTGGTTTCCTTTGCTGCAGGAAAGGGGCAGGCGCTAGCAGAAGTAGGACGGAGAGAGCTTTTTTGGTTGGGAAAGTGGTCAGGATTTGCATTATCCAGAAGATGTGGCCACAGGGCTGGATTTCTGTCACCATCTCACCTAGGCAACCCTGCCTTGAGGGAAGCTCAGGAACACCAAGCTATGTGGGAAGAAACTTCAGCTGGCCTGAAGCCAGGCAGGGTAATATTGCAGTCATATACACTTTCATTTTGTGTGGCAAATTACTTTCCCTTTTAAATAAAAATTACTGAGTTTATTTACTTTCATGACTACAGCTCTATCCTGTGCCAGGTCCTTTGTTTGCCAACTGTACATACATGCATACGCACAGTATAAAGTTAAGCTGGCAGCAAGCAGTGTTGCATGAGTGAGACAGTGATAAAAACCAGAAGCTCCTGACTTTGGTGAAGATCACCACTCTGGAAGCATTTAGTAATTCCTGGCATCTACGTAACGGTCAGATGCTTGGCCAGGTCTTGTAATGATTTGCGTAATGCTTATGCACCCTTGTACTTTACAAAATTTGCTAGAGTGGGTTATTAATGCATTATTTATAAGGTGGAAAACAGGGCAATCACTCTATATTCTGCCTATCTAGCTGGGTGTACTGGAGATTCAGTTAATAAAAAGCACTCTCTAGGCCTTGTTGCCGAGAACTGATGCTCTTATAGTGTAAGTAGTAGTAGTGTAAGTAGTGTCCAAGTAGGAAAAAAAAAAAAAAAGTATAATCAGAGCATTTCTGTATAGCACCTTACAATGCAAGAGAATGCTTTGCACTGCAGATTAATTGTTGGTATTTGCAGGTTTAAATGCCAGAGGTTTGAATTTTGAACTCTACATTAGTTTAAGTGTGGATGGCTGTGGCTGAGGCACAGAAATATGCAAGTATAACAAATGTAGACCTTCACTACAAAGACAAACTTTTGAGAGGGGGGGGCTGAACCGCTTTTCACTCACTTCAGTGAAAAACCGAAGTGTCTTTGCAGAGGGCAGAATATGGTTTTGGTGTCTTTGATTATTTATAAACTTTCTGAGAAAGAAACATTCAATACAAAGAACATCAATGAAAAAATAATGTCCACAGCAGCTGTGCAGTGTACCAGCTCTTCTTATTTCCACATTTCACCTCATGATTACATGGACATGACAGAGTTAAGAGGTTTGCCAGGCATGCCACTCGGAGAAGAACAGCTTGGTGCAACATATCTATTTTCTCAGCAGATAAACATGATTTTTTTCCTAGCGGGTGGTTTCACAATTGTATTTGGGCAGTCAGCTTTGCGTATGGATCCCAGAACACCTGCCATTCAAGAATATATTTATAGAAACTGTAAACTAATTAATTCCCTTAAACATTCCAGTGGTTTTTAATAACATATTATGATATTCTATCCAGTGGGGATTGTATCGCTGATTTTCTGCAGCTAATTTGCTTACCTGCTTCCCTCTTTCTTTCTACCTATTCTTTCTTCACACCTGCCTTTAAAATAAAAGTAACATAAAACTGGATATATCCCTAAAAAAGAATACATGACAAATCCTACTCTCCTCGGAGACTGGGGGTCTTGCAAGCAGGTGCCTCCCTTCATCAGGAGCTCCTAGGTCTGAACCTGGGAAGCCCTTTCTTTAGGAAACAGTTCTACAAGACACAGCGCTTGAGGTTTGCTTTCCTGCAGCTCTGCGTCTGCTGGCCACAAACCCTGACATCATTTAATAATAAGCATGCTCCTTCGCAACTCCTTTTTTTTTTTTTTTTTTTTTTTGTATATCTAGGGCGTTTGTAGCCTTCCTCTTTGTATGGGATTCCTGGTAGCTAATAAAGAATGAGCTCAAACTGCAATCTCTCCCTTGGTGAGAAGGACAAATGTGCTGCTGTTTATCTGCATGAAACCTGTAGGAACTGGATACCTTTGGGACTGCTGCCAGCCTGTCAAATTTGGCAGAAATTGGCCATGTTCAAGCAGTTGTGAAGAGGGAAATGGACAGGCAAACAAATAATATGACTGCATAAGGTCATTTTCATAGGCACAACATATGCCAGGATAAAATCTGAGGAAAATTGGAGCTTTTCTTCCAAAGATGGAAAAGTATTGTATTCTTCCTCCACAGTTGTAATCCGATAGTTCTGTGGCTCACCGCATGTATTATTTCTCCTCTTCCTGACCCAGTATTAAAACCCATTTTTCATTCCTAGTAGGAGACCACCCTAACTTAGCTTACAAATGTGTTGTGAGTCACTGGTCCTTCAAATTTTCCTTTGGAGCACTTCACATTGTTTGACATTAGTTATGAATTCGATGGGTTAATGTGAGAGTCGGCATTGGCTCTCCAGTCTAGCGAGCATGACGTTTCCCAGGGAATCAGAATATCCTGGATCTGTTCCCATTTCTAGTTTATATAAGTACAGAAGTGAATTTGTGAGGAGAGGGAGAAAGGAAAAGCAAAGGAAGGGAGGGCTTTTCACTGGTACATACGCTTCAGGTTATAGTGCTGAAGCAGCAGTGCTTTTGTCCATCCTGCATTCTTTCTATTTCCATCCTTCCAACACAGTTACACTCACACACAGCCAGATCCTAGCTGCACCCTTATGTAATCATCCCAGCTGAGAGCTTAAATCTTTTTAGATTGTTCTTGGTATCTAAAGTATGATGCAGAATTAGCCCTTAGGGACTTGGATTCATTGTGTTGCTCTACTGTGGGATTTCTGTTTACTGCTTTTGGAACTCCACTCCTCAGGGGAGGTCTTTGTTTTTCTTTGTGGGCTACACAGAGGGAAAGTTGGCAGCCTAAATAAGCCAACCTCAACTGATATCTTAAAGCTATTTGTTGTGAGGGTCTTCCTTCTTCAGGTCCTCTGTGGATTTAGTTTCTTCTTCATAAAACAGGCCTTCTACTCACCTGATGAATATGTTACAAGACTATGAGTTGTTGATATAGTCCAACTACAGTAGCCTTGTACCTGACATGCATAGTATGTGTGAGCACTGGATAAGCATCTTCTGTGGATTTTTCTAGAATAATCTTTATTATGAGCTCTTTGGGTAGTTGTAAAATTCAGTGAATAAATTAGGCTTCACATGCTGACTGAGCAGGTAGCAATGACATCAACATTTACATACATAATAATGCTAAAATGCCTGAGATCTTAATGAGACATTATCCTACTGCATATGACTCCTTGTAATCACATAATTATTTATTTCATGAATACTTTTTTTTTTTTTTTTTAAGCAGATATGGTATCTGAGCCATAGTATTTAACAAGCTCTAGTGAACACGGTCACATTAGATACATGACCATAATGGAAATGTGCAAGTTTCACCTCATTTTTACCAGCTAGTAAAGGCAATTTGTTGTCCTGATGTCAAAACCAACTTCAGAAAAAATAGATTTAACACCAAAATACATACAGAATTATTTCTGAGTGGAGAATAAAGTGTACAACTGGATAACAAATACAGAGCATAGCCTTTTGGAGGAAAACGTATTCTGATCAGAAACAAGGGTGAAAACTAGTGGATAGAAGAATGAGCCTGTTACATTAACAAGTAAACCAGGATTCAGATACTTGGGCTTGTTTCTGAGCCCTGTTTCAGATTTTGTGCATGACTGGATGGCTGAGCTGAAGATATTGCATTGCCATTTTACTTGAATGGGGATAATGCTTTCTTGCTTCCTTAGCTATGGCTAGTTAAATGCTAAGCTTTTTTGGAGAAAGACTTACTCTTACCTTGTGCCTATACAGCACCTTGCACACCATGCATAGCTAGGGTCCCAGATTAATAGTGCGGTATGAACAGGTCTTGTGAACCCGAACTGTTCTCCAAAAACAAAAGTCAGCTGAACAATGACTTTACCCACACACCAAAATGGTTCAATACACTAAACTATGAGAAATTCAGTTTACCCAACCACAGTAACCCCATCAATCTAAGCCCAGTGCACTTTTAAAGGAGAAAGAGAATATCTTTATTTTAGCCATTCTTTTTTCCTCAACAATTGCTGTGAGCAATGATACACATCAGAGCTGTGACACTAGTCTGCAGCTCTCATTCCTAGCTGACATTTGTCTTCATGCTATCTGTGTTTTTATGTCCAGACATACAAGTCCCAAGAAAATTAAATTAAAAGCCTATACTGTTTGATTTACTGTTGCAGGTTGAAGAGGGGACTAATTTGGGAAGAGTTGCCTCCCCTTGCATTCCAGCCTGTCCTCAGAGGTTAGAGGGACTGGGAGCAGCTGGACTCATCTCATAATAGGGATACCAAATACTGTGGTAGCTATAGGGCCAAGTCTGGCAGCACCGGAATCATGAACAGTCTGTCAATTGTAGGTCCGATTGCCTTCAAAACAAGTAGTCGAATAGCATGATTTATTCAAATGCAACAAAAGCAAGTTTCAGATGCCAGTACAGGAAATTACTACAGTGCGGGGTTCTTAGCTAGCTCTAATCTACAAATGCCCAATCATCACTCACCCAAGAAGATGGGAGAGGGCTCTCAGTCTTGAGCAGTCTCGTCAGGCAGTGTCCTGACCTGAGGGCAGGAAAGGGGGTTCAGCCGGTCAACCGATCCCAGAAGTTACCATGGAATCTTCCCTCCAAATTCTTTCTTCCTTACAGAATCACAGAATGGTTAAAGTTGGAAGGGACCTCTAGAGATCATCTAGTCCAACACCCCTGCTTAAGCAGGACACCCCGAGCACGGGGCACAGGGTGGCATCCAGGCGGGGTTGGAAGATCTCCAAAGATGGAGATAGCAGGCTCAGTGAGGAGCAGTCGTACCTCATAGGCGGGTAACTTTTGTGATGGAGGTACGTGTTAGCATTATAATGAGATTAGAATGAGCAAAGTTCAGGTAAAGTTCATCCGAAATGAGTGACTTGCCACCATTCCTGGCTCAGCACTGGACACCTTTTCATATATCTCCCTTTGGGCAGCTACTGTGCGGCTTATCAGTGGCACGGCGCAGGGAGTACAACAGAGTTTGGCTGCGGTGTCTTCACTCCGCTCCACTCTCCGTTACTCCTCATTGCAGCTGTGAGGAGGGCAGATTGTGCTGCCTGGGGGACCTTTGAGGAGCAGAGTCCGGGCCTACCAACCATCCTGGAAGTGGCAACTGTTTTCTCACCCCAAGCAAGCTTCTGTAATGCCATGACTGCTGTTAGGCCCTAGTTTTTCTCTAAGTTCCCCCTTTTCAAGCAGTTGATCCGTATTTACTTTCTGGTGTCGCTCCTTATGGTTTGGAATAGTACACAGGCTCAGCCTCTCCTGCATCTGCAAGATTAATGAGGAGTTGTTTTCTCAAATTTTTCTGTATATAGCCCTCAGTGATTGACTGGTCTGTGTTTACCTTAGCTCAGCAGAGATGCAGAATTTGTGTTCTGGATCAGGTACCCAACAAGGCTTCTTCATGTACTATGACATACTTCTTCAATAGATTAAATTGTTCTTCCTTTGTTTGTTAACTGAGAAATTCTCATTTCAAACATAGTTTTCTCTTTACCTAGTATATTAAAAATTACAACTTGCCAGCTTCATATTTGCCATCAGTCTAAATCCTAAGATAAGGATCACCTGTGCTGTTAATGGGAAAAGTAACTTTACAATCCACAATATTCTGTAGCGCCATGCACAGAAGTATATGGTTGTCCCTTTCATATTTTTTAATCACTTTTTGGATCTCTGAAGCAGCATTGTGGGTATTTCCCAATACAAGTAAAGCATTGTGAAGTTTTTATCAATGCCTTGGAAGTAACTGTAAGGTGTTTGGGTGCATCAAAGTCCTATCTCAGATCTATCAAACTCTTTATAATAAGACAGCAGAACACATTACACTGAAGACATTTCAAGTGCCTCAAGAATAATTGTCAGGTGATTTCAATCTGTTTCTGTCTAATCTTTTTATATTGGCCTGGTTTATAAATACCTTGCATAGGTTTTTGGTGTAAAACAGTGTTTGTGCCTCATTTTGAATTTCAGTATTTGAGTGACAAATAAGAATTCTGACTTTGGCCACCAATTCCAGTGGGTGAGATGGGAGCCTTTGGACTATGTGCTCCTTTGTGAGATGGACTGTTGTATGTAAGCATATTTAAAAGCATATCCATCTGATCTGAATTCACATCATTCTCCTTCCCTTGTCCTCACAGACATGCAGATTTTTTTATTTTCCTTTTTATTGTGACAAAGAAGTTATATACATTTACTTATGTGATATTTACATGAATGTGTGTATAATCGCGGTCTAACCCAGGCCTTCCTTGCTATATTACTAAAGTCTTTTCTGATATATATGTCCAGTTGCATAGGAATAGACTTCTTGTGGAAGACAATATGTTGCCAATATGCAAGAGTAGTTGCTTCTGGCTGGGCCTTCTGCTGAATAAGCTATCTGATTCAACAGAGGCTTTCTTGTCTGCGTGCCCTGTCCATACAGTACAAAACATGACTGAACAAGGGAGGGCATGCTAAATTTTTAACAACCTGAGCCAACGTACCTATGAAGGTGGAATTTTGAAACGTAGACATTAGCAATAGGATTAAATATTTAATGCATACCAAAGAGCAGGTATCACTTCTGCAATTTAACAGAATAAACTTAGCTGTTAGTGGTACTTGGCCTAGGCTAAGCATCAAGTTGGAGGAAAGGTGGGGTTAGACTTGGAAAGTAATTTCTTCATCTGTTTTCTTCCTTCCTGCTATACCTTGTACGTAATAGTTCTAGAATTAATGTAATTTATCCAGGTACTGTTTCATACTATTTTGATGCTGTTGCTGTATAGCCTGGAAAGTAAAGATGCTGACAGAAATCTAAAATGCTACCCAGAAAATACAGTACTACACCAAAATAATAATAACATACTACAAAGTATTCATTAAAGTACTCTTCTGACTTGATGAGTTGCCAAATGGAGCTAGCTGGCAAAGCCGTGCCTAAACGACTCTTGCTGGACTTTCTCATACACTGAATTTAAAATGTGTCATAGGTAAGGTTTCATTTTAGCAAAGAGTCTCTGAGACACCCAGCAAGGTGGTGGCTGGTTCCTTGCCACATCCTCTGTCCTCCTTCTCAGCAGTCTGCTAAGAGAACTGCTGTCACATTGGTAATCTTGGGGCTGTGGAGCAACAAGTCACTTTCTCCCTGACTGGTCTAGAGTAAAGGCACCTGTTTCTCTGCTGTTTGGGGCTTGCTTCTGAAGGCAACCAGATTTCAAAATACAAAAATCCTTAGAGGGACAGAATTTCCACAAAGTTCTATTACCAAGGCAACTAAACTATAAAGAGTGGTTCAAAGAAAGCTGTTTATTTACAATAGAAAAGAGATCAATAGGAATATCTAACAATGAAGTGGCAGGAATGTATTGCTTTATAATAAAGCAATTTTCAATTTGATACATTGAGAAATGAAGGTAAAATGAAAGCCTTGAAGGTTAACTTAATAAAATGTCATAAAGCCTGTGTGATCACTAAGCCTGATCAACTGTTTGAATGGCACTTGCACAGACAACTTAAGAGATGAACAGATCATACTGGCATATTGGAGTAAGGAAATGGGTGAAATGACCTTGTATTGCTTCACAATGAATAGCTAAGCTACTGCAGAGCTATCAAACAACAGCAAGAGATTTAAATAAAGACACCTTTTCTTCAAAATGCACATTTCATCATCCAGCAGATAGAAATGCTCATGGAAGAACTGTGTCTTGTGGAAAAGATGTAGAATTGTGCCAAGTTTTATACAGAGAGAGGGGCCCAAGGAAATCAGCTTGCTCAGGTAGGTTTTTGGCTGTAGGTAGATGAGCACCTGCCTGCCCAACAGTGCTTGGTACAAAAACTACATTTTTTTTTTTTTTCAAAGGCAAAAGGCAATATTACACGAATTCAAGGAGCAAAGATTGCAATTTCTGTTTGAGTGTGAAAGGATACTTACCCTGATTGGGTTAAAAATGTCTTATTTCAACCAGAAGCTTTACATCATTGTCCTGGGAGCTGGCTGTTCCACCGGCAGAGAATGTATAAAATACTCCTTTCTATTTAATGGGTCGCTCCCTGAAGTGAAAACATTTGACTGAGAGATGGCTGAAGCTCTTATCATACAGCCAGTGAGGGTGCCTCTGGGTTGGTGGCAATTCAAGCCTTGTCAGTGGCAAGCAGCCTGTTAATTGCATTTCTTTGGAGTCCTATTTAGCGAAGGCACTGTGAAATCTGGAAATAAAACAGTAATATAGCTGTCAGCATCTCAAATGAAAATTACCTGAATGAACTTCTTCTGTTCATTCAATTACCTGAATGAACTTTTTCAAGGAGCCAGTCGCTGAAACTCTAAAACTCACTCCAAAAGAAATGTTTGTGTCACAAGCATAAGACTTGTTTTTCACAAGTGAATCTTTTGTTAACTTTAAGGGAGATGCTTTTCAGAAACTGCATGCCTGTGCTAAAGGCTTTTAAATAACTGAAAAAAATATGCTGAATACTTTTGTTCCACCAGTAAAAGTAATGTTTAGCCTCAAATCATCACAGTGTTTAGATAATGAAAACCCATTGATTACCCTGTAAAGGACTAGAGGAGGACAGAGACTCTCAGTTCTGATTTCCTTCCACTTAAATCATAGCTATAAAAAGTGCATTCACAAATTGCACATTGGAGGCATCTTGGCTTGTACATTTTATATTGCTTTCATTTTGACTTAATGGTCATGCTGCTAAGGCCAAGCTCTCGGTGGGATAAGAGATGTTTAAATGGAGGCAGAGAATATCCTGGACGAGGTTTAGAGAGAAACCAACAGCAAGGCAGGTGAGCAGGCAGCATTCTGGTCCGTACTCAGCTCTCCTTAGTACCTTCTCTAGGGCACGTACTCTGGAGAACAGATCTGAGCCCCTTGCTTTGCATTAAGCTTACAGGGTGCTGTAGGGGTGTTGTGTTCAAGAGAGTGATCAAATTATGGACCCATTGCACTCAGTCTATTAACAGTAAAATGTGTTCATCAGAGAACAGCCACACAAATCAGTAAAATGTTCAAAAACAAGCATTATGGTCAAAGACGCCAACAGGCTCGATCTGCTTATTCTAACAAAAAGAAGGTTAAGAGGGGTCTTAATCACACTTTTCAAGTAACTAAATAGGTAACAGCAATTTGGTAATGCAAAGCTCATCGGTCGAGCAGATGCAAGTGTAACAAGCCAACTTCTGAATAATGAAACAGGATCAATTTAGACTAAAGATCAGGTACAAATATTTAGCAGTGAGGGTATTTAATCTTTGGAAGAATTTAAACTTGCCAAGAACTGTGGTGGATTTTTCATTGCTACTTATTTTTGATTCTAGTGCAAACATAATTCAAGGAATCTCTATAGCTTACATGACACAAGACATGAAACTAATGAATAGGAATGTTGCTTCGGGGTGTATTGTTCATGAATCCATTCTGGTGCACAGAGCTTTCTGCCTCTGCAGAGGCAGGACACTTGTTTAAGTACCTGAGTATTTGAGAATTTTTCACCCAAATGTGAAGTATAATTTCCAAGCCAGGGAAAAAAAAAAAAAAAAAAAAAAAAAAAGTAGCAATTTTTGAAGTGTCGTATTTCTCTGATGGAAAATTAAAATTAAAATTGCTATTTTATTTCATATTAGTTGACCTGAATCAGAGTATTGATTTTTGCTTTGACACTGATCTAAATTATTTTGCCTCAGATCAATATTAAATAAATATAAAATAAAATAGCATTTTGCCATAGATAAATTCCACCTTCATAGAACTTGTTTTCTTCTATAGGCTAGGATTTTGGTCAAATGAGTGTTCTATAAGGCACTTGCTGGAATCATTAGACTTGTGAGCTAATCTATGCTATCAGTAGTTTTATTTCACTCCCTGTGCCTTCTTGTCTACCTGCCATGGAAACTGGAGGCACAAGTGGATTAAAGGAAAAAGAAGATGAAGTTTAATGTTAAAATAAAAATGAATATTTAAACCATTGGTTTTCGCTATATTCAGATGTTTTGACTGACTCTGTCAAAATTGAAGCCTTTGACGTTTTGAATGCATTTTGTTCCTTGGAATTTGCTTGATATTCTTGCCCTGCTTCGGGATCAAACCAAATCTTGTAGTAGCAGACTTATCAGAGAGTTAGAAATTCTTCATTTTGGTCAGTTCCTCTTTTCTGTTTTGTTGTTTGAAATTTGTGTCCTTCTACTTTGTTACAAAACAAGTATTAAAGCCAATGAAACCTGAAGAAATAGGTGAAACTTTGAAGGCTGTGCTGCTATAAGCCGTTCACATAAAAATCAGAATTCTGAAATCTCTTGGTTCCTCATGCCTGCTCCCTGTTTTACCTGGAAGGATCCATTTCACTCCCAAAAAAAAAAAAAAAAGAAAAAAAAGTTGTCCCAGCTAGCCCTTGAAATTGTTGTTGTAGGCCTAAGCAGGCTTGGCAGTCTCTCCAGGCATTAAGTTGGAATTTATGGGGTTCCAGGGAACACGGAAAATTAAGTGTTGTTGGACTTTCAAGCCATTCTTCTGGAAATAAGAGGTGAAAGTAAATGAAGTAAATTAAATGAAGTAAATTAAATGAAGTAAATCTTTTACAGCAGAGAGATTCACAAGGTGGATATAAGAAGAATGCAGAGAGGAATTAAAAAACATTGTTAGAGAACTGTGGTAATATTACATCAGAGAGTGATGACCCCAGCAGAAAAGAAGGTGTAAGGAATAGTTTTATTAGAATTAGTTTAAAAAGAGGAACTATGAGTATAGTAGCATTTTTAGTATTTTAATTTTGTTTTTAATTACAGTGGAGGAAAATATTCCTTCTTAATCTTTCGTTTTCTACTAAAGATAAGAAAATGAAATACTTTTAATAAAGTAGGATTTAGATTTTTCCATATCAAGAGAAAATGGGAAAAGTATTTAATTTTTTTTTTAGTGAAGTTTGCATTAAAATGGGAACATTGCTTTTTTCTCCTTTTTTTTCTTTTTTTTTTTTCCTTCTCCTGAAACTATAATTTAGTCAAAATAACATGTTTGGCTATTTCTTTTCAGTTGACAACTTCAATTAAACAAAAAGTGTAAAAGAATTTAGAAATCATGTTCTCACATGCAAGACAAATTATGTGACATGTTTGTTGACTGTCTTGATAAAAGTGAATTTTTTCAGAAAAGTAAGAAGCTTCAGACAAGTAAGAAAGTTCTGTGGTGAAGGAAATTCTACGCTCTTCTTCTTCTTCTTCTTCTTCTTCTTCTTCTTCTTCTTCTTCTTCTTCTTCTTCTTCTTCTAACGTGTTTAAAGTGCCAACATTTTGAAATTTTTTATAAAAGAAAATCTTCTGAAGATATTTTTGTACTTACACATTATCTTCCTTATAATTAATAACTTAAATCTGCAAATTATTAAGAAAATATTTTTTTCAATTTTAAGAAAAGTCAATGACAATGAATCCTCAGGAAAAAAGGTTTTGGATAATAAATGGATGCTTTTGAACATTTTCCAAAAAAGATACTAAAAAAAGTAGTTGTTGTTTTAAAGAAATCTATTCAAACCGTTTTAAAAAGGCATATTTTTCAGAATTTGTCAGCAGACAATAAACAGCATGCATCTCTAGAACAATTTAGAGTGGTGAAACAGTATATTGATCAAGTTCATCACTAGATAGATTATTATTCACAATATGTCTTGTCATAGGGCTACCCTGTTTTTCTTGAGATGCTCTGGGATCTTTATATAGTGTTATGTAGTTACCTGGTAAGCAACTCAGGTAACTATTTTTATTCAAATAAGATTATTTTTAAGAGAGTTGATTGAACTATTGAACTAAGAGAGTATTAATTATGATTTCAGCTGTTTATTCTGTTTGTGAATCATTCATGGAATAGTCTTGATTTCTGTGAATGCAATTTTTATTTGCCAGTAGTCACCAATTTGTCTCAAAGAATAGCTTAAAGCTTAAGGATTTTTACAGGACCGTTTGCCTGGACAGTATTCTTTATTTATGTTGAATGATTAATCGTATGACATGTTTTAACCAGTTTGACTGGAAGACTGGCATCTCTTAACTAGAGGGAAAACAAAACAAAACCCAAAACAAACAACCCCCCCCCAAAAAAAGCTATCAATTAATTCTGATAAAATGCTTCAGTACAATATACTCAGATACAGAATGGTTGAGACGGTTAAGGGAGTGTGCATCTGGCCTCAGAACTTTTTGCTTGAGGATTTGTTAACTTCAGCACAAATGAAAACTCAGCTCATTGAGCCAAATAAATTGCTGTAAATCAGCTGTGCATACTTGCAGATTTTATTTAATGGAACATATAAAATATGGAAATATGTTTATGATGATAATCAGAAATATGTTTATGATGATAATCAAACGCCCTATTTTATA
Organism: Nothocercus julius; assembly: GCA_013398735.1. Lineage (NCBI taxonomy): Eukaryota > Metazoa > Chordata > Aves > Tinamiformes > Tinamidae > Nothocercus > Nothocercus julius. The sequence goes on from VZSV01000025.1 coordinate 5,212,192, forward strand.
TGACAGTGCTGATTTTGGACTCCCCTGAAGATCCTTTCGGTTCTGACATTTATTGTATTAATGTAAAATGCCTTCACCTGTTGTTCTATGCCTAATTATTCATTCAAGGTGTGCATTATTCAAATGATGGCTCATTGCTTTCAATTCTGCTATACTTGCTTATTTTCTGGTTAACAGAACCATGGCAGTTTTGCCCACACAGAAGTCCAGTTTTGCCCACCGCCTCAAATGCAAACCAAAAGCAGGTGCCCTTCAGACCTGAGCTTTATGTTCTCAAATAACCTGGAAATTAATCTGCACAGAGGATAAAATGTTGGTGTTGTTTCTTGTTACCCCATTTCAAATGCTGAAACCAATTAAAAAGAAAGTTGTAGCATCCAAAACTTGCTGCGGATGGAGTCTGCTTCAGTGCAACAGATGGCCTGTTGAGCGCTGACCAGGTTATTTTTATAACCCTTGAGTGCTGTTGGAGGTTCATTAGGCTGCATGCAGCATCTGCCAACGTCTGCCGAGATACGTACACACATTCACTGGGCTCACAGAGAGCCTGGGTCCAAGAACAAATCTGTTGACTGTTTCATAATGAAAAACAAGTCTTAAAAAAAAAAAAAAAAAAGAGAGAGAAAAAGAAAAAAAAGCTTTCTAGACGTGTAAAGCATTTGTCTGGTATCTGATATTTTGGGGATGTTCTCTCAATGATTTATTACTTATTGGAGAATTGTATTGGAAATACCTATTGAGGGAAATAAATAACTTTCAGGTAATATGAAATAGGGTAGTATTTCTTTGTAAGGATTGGATCACAGTGGGTATGGATTTTTCCAAAGTCCTGATCGTTTTCAGTTCCACCAGAAATCAATGGAAAATGCAGCTGCTCAACACCTCTCTAAAATCAGACCCTCTAGGAATCTGAATGGTAATGGCAATTACGTTATCAAGGGCAAAATTACTAGACCTATAAATTTCTTGCTTCACAGTTACTCTCTGAAAAGTGATTTTCTAAAAACGATGTCTTGGGGTTTTCAATTTTCATGCAGCTCAGAGACTTTGTAGATCACTTGTTCATTTCAAGAGAACGAAGGATTGCAGTTATACCAGAGACCTTAAAGTTAATCCTTTCCCCCTCCCTTCCCCTTTCTTTTCTCAGAGTTTATCATAAATGAAAGTTTTTTGGGGGTAAAAGTCAGTCTTTCAGTTGGCCTACCTATTGCTAGCTAGTGACAAGAAGAAAGAGATAGAGAACTGTAGTTAATCAAATAACAAATAACTATCAACAATCTCATGCTATTCTGCGAAAAAAAAAAAAAGCAAACACCATATTGAGTATGTAAACAAGACTAGTATTTGTAAGGCACATGATACAATTCTCTCATTCTCTTCAAAAGTGGCTATGGCTAAAATACTCGGTTTCATTCTGAATACCGCAGTTCAGCAAGGATTGGGATTAGGAGAAGAGAATACAGAGGGAGGTGAAGAGAAAATACTCATCAGAAAGACTGAGGGAAATGGGTTGTTAAATCTAGATAGGTTGTGGGATTGCTACAGGTTGAGAATGGGCTGCCATCAGGATTGGGCAGATGCTGTACATCCTGGCAGCATTACTGGGGTTAACCAAACTTTCATAGATCCTTTCCAGCCCTGTTTTCATTGATTCCATGCTTATTTTTAAAAAGCCTTCCAAAGATCTCATTGGCTTGAACAAAAACATTGCAAGAGAGGTTCGATGCAGCAAGAAAGTGCAGGTTCTCTTCCTCCTCTGAGCCTGCCCCCAAACCACTGACTTATTTCCTCCTCCTGGGCAAGAACATTTTCTCCCTTTACTTCATCTTTTTCACAAAAAGTCTGGAAAAGCTTTGGCTGTTTGAGTTTCTTTTGTTTTTCTTTAAAACAGATAAACAAACAAAAATAATTAAGCCTGCACAGGAAAACGAATTTCTGTTCTGTTCTAAAATGGTAAGAGCCGCTCTAATAAAGCAGTCTTCTTTCAAAACCCAGGCTCACGGAGCTGCTTCCTGTAGATGTTCAATGTGGGCAAACATTGCATTCACAGACACAAGGGAAACAACAGAGTGTAAAAACAGATGTGCCTGGCAAATAGAAAATGACAGAAAAAGATCCCTGATAGAATAATTGAAGTAGGGCTTCCTATCACACAAGGTTTCAGACTGATTTCCTATTCTGAACATGGTTGTAATGTTGAAGGTCTCAAAAATATTTCTAAAGTAAGGTTGGAGAGGAAAGGATGTGTTCAACTGAATTTTGTAATTGATTTCATAGCAATTCAGAGTGCTGGGTACTTTTCAGCCTAGATTTCTGAGTGTTACAGTGTTTGAGAAAAGTTTATTTGAATTAGAATACCTCAATAATGATAATTTTAAAACTTTTATAAGTTATACATGAGGGTAGTTGTAGACCCAGATCCTTTTCCTGCAAAGAGGTTCAGTTTTGATGAATTAACAAAAACTAATTTATTGTGGAAAGCTCTGCTCATAACCCTGGAAACATTTTTGAGTAAGATGGTGTAACATAACACTATCTGAATATACAGGCTCTCTCTTGACAACAACTGTATTTGTCACCTCATTCATTTCAGTAGACATCTTGTCAACAGGCTCTTCATTTCCAGATTTTTGCTGCAAATTACAGCTCTCCAATGTCAGCTTTAACCTCACTTCTGCCTTTTTGTATTATCTGTATTCTTCTTAATTAGGTAGCAAAATTCATTCCTCTTAAATCAATGTGAGATGGTAAGAGGTCTGTATCCCTATCTCATGCTCTTTGGTGCCAAAACTTTATTGGTAAAACAGCATTTGTGTTGTCTTTTGTCATGGTGTAGTCTGTGTGATAGTTCAGACAACATCTTTGCTGACTTTGTGGTTTGTTATGACAGCTTGTTTGTCCCTCTGTGAGACAGATCCCAGCCTTTTCCGCATATATAGTTATTCTTTGGCATTTAAGAATTTAGAAGGCAGCTGTGTTAAATACACTAGGAACCTCTCCCAACTGTTATCAGAGATGTAGAAGTACTTGCTAAATCAGTATCATTTTGCTGTCCTTGGACATGGCCTGCAATTTACTGGATGTTTGGTTCATTTCTGGAAGTAGGCAGATATTACAGGAAAACTCATTCCTGAATTGTATTAATACAGAACATCATTTTACTGCCATATTTCCAGGACTCTTGTATTTCTTATTGGATCAACAGATAAGAAAGGGAGCAGAAGAAATTTTTAAAAATGCATTTGCATTTTTCTACCATAATGAATGCATTAAGAAAAATTAAACCAGCAACAGATGACTCAGAAATGGTGTAGGGATCTCACAGCAAGCTATCTCTTTTGAGAAGGGCTATACTGGTAAAGCCAAAATTATTTCTGTGTGTTGACCAAGCTTAATTTGAAATTAGGATTTATTTCAATCATTAGCAGGTATGCAATCTGAGAGAAAACGAATTTTTATAAAATCATTTCCAGTATTTCTCACCCCATTATGTTAGGCCATGATAGGTTGTGCTGTGCTTCATTGAGTTACATAATAACACACTGAATATAAAGCCAATATTATTTAATGCTAAATTGCTTGGGAAGAGTGGAGGAAAAAAAGGGGACCGTGCTATAAGTGATTCCTAAACAAAAGCTTTTTCAACACTTAGAAACAAAGAATTGCTTTTGGTGTAGAATGAGATAACCATATAAATTAGTCACCAGAAATCTACTAGCAGTAGTTCATTGATTGCAAAGGCATTTGAGGACTTCTTGGATCTGGGCTTCACAGGTTGCTCGCCTGGGAATGCCCATAAAATGCTTTACATGCAACTACTTAGAAGACTTCTGCCAGCTTCATTAGAACACTGGATGTGATACCCCTAATTAAAAAGTGAGATTACTAGGAGAAAACCCTGCTGAGATCCCATTATGATGGATATTGAGATAGTGAAACAATTACAATGGTAATCTATATGAGTGTCAAAATAAATGAATGAAGTCTCGCCAGTGGAAATTATAACACTGTTAAACAAATGAGATTAAATCCTGAAAACAAACAGCACACATAAATGTGTCAGTTCTGCAGTTCTGACCAGAGTCAGGAAACTGAACTGAAACTACTGGAACAGTCTACAAGTGCATTTAAGAGATAAGAGAGCCACAGGCTGTTCAAGTCTGCATCTGAGTTTTTCTAAAATGGACCCACAGGTTCAATAATATGCCTTGTTTTATTGTTCTACACTTTTCATATCTATTTTAAATTGTTAGAATGCAACCAACCTGGGCTGATGGAGCATAAGACAATCTGTACTATCTCCTTCTAGCAGTACTGCAGAGAAGGTGGGTTTGGCTATCGGAAAGAACTTCAACCATTAGCTATTTTCTCCTACAATATAGATTTCCAGGAAAGTAAATCACTGAGGACCAGATTATCGATGCCTTAATTTAGCAGAAGAAAAAGAGCAGCGTATGTATCATGGTGTAGGGAGTCCTGTTGAACCATTTGAGCTAAATAAGATTGCACACACCTTTGGAAACCTGCTCCCACAAGTTGTACTTAATTATTTATAGAAGTTCCACTGCTTTGTAAGATGGCTTTATTTTTTTCTCAACCCACTGATCTGTCATGATGTGATGTAATATGTAGGATTCCACAATTACCACAAATTTGGGAATAGGGCTGAGGACAGCAGTCCTACACTAATGTAAAACCAGAAGCCAGACAGATTTCAGTTTCAACAAACCACCAGTTAGTATAACTGGAAAGTTAAAATGTCTAAAAGAGAACTTTTAGACTTTTAGGGCAAAAGGGATACAAACCATTCCCTCTCTACACTTAATCTTATCTAGCTTTCTCAAATGCAGGGAGTCTTAATGGGGTGGGGCACCTGGAAAAATCAAGGAAAGATTCTGCTTTCTTTCAAAAGACAACTGAAGGAAAGAAGTACCTATACCAGTCCTTGTTTGTCCGATAGCTTTGTAGGCAGTGCACTAATTGCAAGACAAAGAAAATAAAATCGATGCATTTTTTATTTATTTATTTTTTTAATCCAAGGGGTTTCAGACCTTCATCTTCCAGGAAAATGAAGTACTTGGAACACTGGTGTTCAGCATCTTCAGTGAGCCCAAAATGACTAGTTTACAGATAGAAGTGCTACTACTAGGTAATCCCTAATCTAGATAATTAGAAAAAAATGGTGGCTGATCAAGTAGGTCTGTTTTAAAATTATCAAAGATGGTGCTCACAGTTTTTGGCTCTGAGGTTTTTAGCACTGATGTATTGAGAAACAGAAAACTGGCTGCTTTGGAAATTCTTGTAAAAGTGTAAAATCGGAGATTTTAGGTGGCAAGCAGCAACTTTGAAAATGCCTTTTGTACTTCGTTGTGATATCGGTACCTAAATTATTTTTGTGAATATGGCTCATATTCAAGTAATTTACTGAATTAGCTCTTAATTGAAAATCTGAGAAATGTAAATGCATTAAGGGTTAATGGTGCAACAGCTTCAAATAATGATCCAATACAATTCTGCTTAGTTACAAACACATTACAAAGAAGATGCAAAACAGCAGTTATATGCAGGCACATATAATAGTGTTATTTAACGTGTGACCCAATGGCTTACGTTATCTAGTGCAGATGTTTTCAACTGAAATAAGCACATAAAACTTCCCATCTCCTGGCACAACTGGCAGAACATTATTTCTTCTGGAAAAATAAATTATGTGCTGCACAGACATTTCATCTGTCACAGACATGATCCATAAAACTGGAAAACTTTTCTCTACTGAAAACTTGCCTAGGTGAAAAGAAATGAGAAGGCAGTGCATTTTTCATCATCATCACCTAATAAAAATTTTAAATGTCTCTGACATATTAACATATACAGTTGTTAGGTTCTTTTATTATTCCTTCTATTTGGTAAAAGATCAAATACTATGAATTTTGTCACAGTTGGTTTTAAATATTTAAATATTTCATTTGATAAAAGAAGAGACAAGTATAAATACTAGAGCTCTGTTCCCCACCTGTGCAAGTGAACTTGATATATAATTAGTGTAAATTATATAAATAGAAAACTATTAATTGCCCTACTATCAACAAAATGAAACACTGTAGTTTTTAATTTGCTTACAATTTTCAGGTACAGTGTTATAGACAGTCTCAAGCATAGAGAATTGTTTTTATTTTTCCATAATTGAATTCCTCCTGTAGTTTCAAATGGATAATCTCCTCATACTTTAGCTGTAGTCTGATCCATTAAGGAACAGATCTCACTCAGAGGTGACTGTGTTTTGGGGTGGGTTAAGTTAAGTCTAAGTGCTCTGAAACTAATTTTGGGATCATCTGGGACATTTGGGATCATTTTGGGACATTTTGGGATCCTTCTGACATCAAGGTAGTGTTTAATGTTGAAGAGTCATTTTTTATCATAAAAAAGGAATAATGAGTGACTTGAGAGAAGTGCTTTTATTTTAGTAGACAATAGTCTTATTACAAAATATCAATGGCAAGTTATTTAAATATAACACCAGTTAAATGTCAGACATCTTTGCTCTTAATTATTTTGCTTCATCCCACTGGAGCAGGAAGCAGCTGTGTTACAAGGCAGTCAGCTACTCTTCAATAATAAAGATGCTAACTGTTAAACTCCTGGATTTGTGAGGACTTAAATCAAGATGTCTGAGAGAACAGGAGATGTAAAGAGATGTAAACATGTAAGTGTAGTTTTGGATCCAATAAACTTTTTACAAATTAATAAGCCTATTGATCATAAAGCCAAACTTTCTTTAACCCTTTCTACCTCTTAGAGGTCTATCTCTCAAAGAAATGATGTAGCACCCCTCTTAAAACAGGGTTTAATGATAAGTACTGCATCCAGAGAGCAAAAGATAGCTACAATTTCTGTTTTTAAGGAAGAGGGAAGGCTTACTATTCCCATCTGTCTGCATTTAATTTGGAGAATTTTCCTTTCAGTGCATTGGAGATGACATTTGCCTGTGATACCACAAAAGGATTTTTTTTTTCCCAACCTTTTCTTTAAGTTAGCAAAATAAAAACAGACCTAGATGTTAACTAAACATTGCGGTTCTTTGAAGCAGAAATGGTCTTTTTCTTCCTGTTCTTATGTGGTCCTTTGCCCAATGTGGTCATGACACACGTAGTAAAATCACAGTCAGTGGTAATCTAGAGTTCACATCGACTTTCAAAGATTGTCTACAATGCTATATTGGGTGATATGAAAGGTTTGACTAACCCAACATTCTGTGCCTAGAAATGGTCACTAGAGAATGCTTGTAGCACACAGAGACACACTTCAGTCTTTGGCATGGAGATTATTTTTCGGTGTGTTTTCCATATCCAAAGTATCCAGCTTTGCCTGCTGCTCTTTGGTGGTTTCCTCTTACCTAGCCTTCATTTTCATGTTCTGTCTGCTCTGTAGCACAGTTGAAAGGAAGACAGGGACAGGTGAAAGACTTAGGTGGCTAATCATGTGCCTCATATTTTCTGCTTTCTGTTAAACTGGCCTCTTCCTCCAGAGCTACAAAATCAAGTATGGAACATAAGTGCTGATGCCTCTTTATTTACAATATGAGTACCAGTGTTGTCTGATTTGGTGGTCTGATGAAAACCCTGGTTTCTGTACTCAAGTAAAGGATAAGGAAACATATTTTTTAGTCTGTTTCTTGGGTGTAGGGTTATAGAGAGGAAAAAAAGAGAGTGGTGGAAGCAATTTTTAGAAAATGCAGAGTGAATAATGAAAGATAAAAAGTAACAGCAAAGATTTTACTGACTAAATATATACCTATTTTACAAACATGTAGGTAAGATAAGAGAATATTTATACATCAAAGTGTAATGCAATACAGAAATATGTGAAAATTTTAGCTCAGATATCGGTAGCAATTTAGACCTCATAGCATAGAATTCAGCATGGGATAATACATCCTGACAAAATTTTAAGTGAGTTCACTTAAGGCTGAATGGTGTATTTCTGCACTGCTCTGCAGCACAGGCATCCACAGAGAGCATAATGTTATGATTTGGTTATGAGGCATTGATTTGTACGAATTGTGCCTCATTTCATGCATGCATTCTCTTACTAGCTTGGGCCACCTCAGTCGGAATTGCAGTACTGCAGTGGTAGCATGAAAATTTCAGAACACAGCCTGATCTCCCGTCTTGTCTGTCAGGTGCTTGGTTAAGCACCATTAGGACATGCCGGGCAGACTTTCTAAACCTCAGATACCTGTTTAGCTTGCCTACCTTGAGAAGTTACCATCTAGATCTCAATCCAGACTTGCAGAAAACTGAATATTAGTTTTCTGGTGACTGTTTCCTGGGCTTTGGGGAATAAACAAGACAAGCTCCGGCCAAAATTCTTTTGTGAGGTTTGGGAGTGTGAAAGATATGGGGACTTTCAGGAGGAAACAAGTTGAAGAACAGTGATTTCTGTTTCCTGTATGATACATTTTTTCTTCCGAGCAGGCTCCATAGATCTGGAAAGTCGTGCTTCACGTCAGGGATAGGTATTTAACAGCGCTATTAGCCCTTACAGAAAATAGTATGACATGAGTATGTGTAAGCACTGCAAATCAGGCTTGAAATTCCCACTGATCTCTATCTGCCACTGTGCTCTCAACACCTATGACAACAACTTGGATTGAGCCTCTTGGTTTGCAGAAAGACATTACCGTGAATGTGAAGCCAGGCAAATGTAGTGGCAGCTACAGAATTCTAAGTCTTTTCTGGTTGAGGCTGTTGTCAGGTCCAAAGATGCCTATTTCTGTTGTTTCCTTGTTTAGTATTTTAGTTTGCTGCATAATAGACCTTGTCAATGCCTCTGTATTCAGACTTTCCTAAATTAAATAGAAAGCATAAATGGAAAATACCCTTTTTGGGATAAGTTGTTAGGGTGGTGAGGGCTCACTATCCCTCCATTATACAAGAAATCAGAGGATTGTGGTCAAAGCACTGCATAAGGAACAAAGACTCATGGTTATATTCTTAGTAGTACAAGTGACCTTTGTACAGGTATGGGGATTTGTTTGTTTTGAAGGATAAAATTTATAGTGTGCAGTTCTCTTTCTTTGCAATAGGAATAATATAACTTCTCCTTGGACAGTTGCATGGAAGAGTATTCAGCGATGTAACAGTGATGTGGCACCTCAGAGAAATCATTACATATAATTTTAAAACCCTGAAGATATATTATTCCTGAGAACAATTTTCAGTGAGAAAAAGCAATTATTTAAAAAATAGTAAACCTTCTCATTTAAACTCCTTGAAAAAAATCTATCAGTTCCTATTGGGGCATACTAAGATGATATTTTCTGTAAAGTACTTGCAATACTATCTATTGAAGAGCAAAGCTACTCTCCTAGGGCAAGCATGCGTAGCCAAGGTTGTCACACAAACGTCTTCCCTCTCTCTAGCAGCTTCTCCAGGATGCAAAATTTTACCAAGGGTATTTGAAGTATGTGTATGACCTCAGAAACTGCTCACAGTCAAATGGACTGGTGACATAGGAGCTACTGCCTTCGAACAACAAGGTTTGAAAACAGTTTCCATGCCAGTGAGCAAACTTGAACAAATGAGCCACTATTTAACAAAACAGTGTCAGGATAGATAGAGTTTTCCATGTCGATAGGAGGGGAAAGTGTACATCAAATCATTACTGCTTTAATATCTTCTATATCAATATCGATAAAGATAGTTAATAAGCTGACCTGGTTGTTCTGATAAAGGAGCTGAATCTTTCATGCATGTTTGCTGGGAGAGGGGGATTTTGAAGGGGAATATTATGAGGCTGTTGAAAACACAACCTTATTTTCATTTTACTTACAGCTGAGGTATGAATATAAGCAAGAGCAGTATGGTGGGGATTTAGATATTGAGCACGCACTAAAGATGAGATCCACCGTTGTCCTGTAGTTGCTCAGTCAATGCAGCAGAAGAATGGGGAAGTTGTTGACACTGCGTGTCTAGCTGTTTAGACCCTCTGTGGATGTCCCTGCTTCCCTGCTATCCATCCTGCAGCTTTGTCCCAGGCACAGATTTGGTAGGGGCAGAGAGGGAGCTTCTGTGTTAAAAACTGAACTTGATCTTATATGGATGCTTAGGGCAAATATATGGTATAGGAAACTTTTAATCTGCCCGGTAGGTGGGTCAGGTCCCTTCTAGGAAGTCTCCTGGTGGCATTATCTGTCTAAGAGAGAGAATGAACCCTGGTCCAGAGCGTGTACTGCTCAACAGTTGCTGGGACCGTCAAGAGAGCATAATCTGGCTGCTTAAAGGTGACAGAGATGCCACTTTTGCCAGGACACCCTGTCAAAGGACTGTTGAGTGTTTCAGAGATTTCCTATCAGCCTTCCTCTGTTGATAAGAAGACATATGATAAACTCCAGAATTTGCCTTTTATTGCTTACAAACATCCTGGATTCTTTGGTATTCTGAATTTTTAACATATCCTCTGGATTTTCCTCTCATTTTTTTTTTCAATTCAGAAAGCATGCAGCTTCCCTCTTCAAGGTAGGTTGTGTCTGAGGGAGCACAAGGCTTAAACCTACTATCAGTGAGGACACAGAGGTCCTGCAGGCAATTACTCATTTCTGCTGGTCTTTTCTTTTTCTTTATTTTTAAACCAGATTTTATTTTCCTTTTGGTATTTCTTCTTATTCCACTCTCCTTTTCCCAGTATATTTTGGTGTTAAATGATTAAATGATTATCAAATGGGCAGAGGATTTTTCAATACTTTTGTTGCCATAGCGACTGGAATAGAGGAGGAATAGGAAGGAATAGAATTTGAGCATCAGAAATAAAAATGAATCAAACAACTTTTGCTATTAGAGAACTTTGCCCACAATACAGCTTCTTTTCCCCATTGAGGTTATTTATATGAAAAGGAAAACAAACTCTTGTGGAAAAGAGGGAAGGGAAAGAAAACTTTCATCACCTTCACTAAATCTGTTTCGTTTTCTGAATCTGTTTATTGTAAAATTTTCTAAGTTTTAGGGTAGCAATTTGGGACGGTGTCTCTAGTCAGTTTTTACTTGATGACTCCTGTGTGCCTTTGAGTTTTAGAGAGGTTTTCTCTTTCAGCACTGAGAGGCTTGTGTATCATGCTAGGGAAGGGAAAACCACAGTCTGAGACTGTGACTTTTTTTTTTTCTTTTTCCCCACTAAGCTAAATGAATAGCAATGAATAGCTGCATAACCAAGAGTGTCTACACTGTCTGCAGAATTATGTCTAGTGTGGAGAGACGAAAAAAAATGGAGAAGCATGGAATAGTTTTCCTGCTTCACCTTTTACAAAGAAACAATGGGCAAAACCTTTTAGATGAGATATGGCTCCACCTCAGCAGAGAAGATGGTGATTCAGGCCACAAACTCTGCATGCAGAGACTCTTAAGTCATCTAGAGACTGTTTTGGTCCTGGTCCCATCCTCATGAAAGACAGATTATTCTAATTCAGCAGTCTATTTACTGTCAGTGCCTATGTGAAACATACAGGATGAAATTCCTCCTCCTGCCATTCTCTGCAGCCTCTTTCCAGATAGGCTTTCTGTAATTAGAAAAGAGCCAAGGGCTTCAGCCTGGACTTACAGGACCCCAAGACTATGGACATGAATTCTATCTTGGTACCCAGCTTCATGCCTTCCTCTGTAAGCCTTCAGCTCTCCCAGGTGGCTATGAAGGAGGTGACTGTTGTAAAGCAACTTGTTTATTTGTGCCAAAACCTCTTCATTTAACTTTTTGTTTGTTATGTGCTGAATTACTATGAAAGGTTCAATTGTTTCATGCTGCTAGGTAACTTAAGCATCAACAACTTTTATATTTCCAAGTTGTGTTTCTAAATAGTTCAGAAAATGCACGGATTTTAGATCCAGAAGAATAGATTTTTGTAATTTTTCTTTTTGTAATCGAGAGTAATTTTTAGGTAACTTAAAAATAAATAAATAAACATCGACTGTATTTTTAAGTATCAAAATGAGACTGGAAATAGCATCTTTTCTCTTAGTTATCATTCCTAATTATTACTCTTATGAGCTCTGGGTGGAAATGAATGCATGGACAATGGTTTTGGTAGAAGGCATGAACAGATTACATCTTCAAGATTAAATAGAAATACAGATGGAAAGCCAGGTCTGGACAATTATTCCCCTATTCGTAGAGTCTGGCTGATGTCTTTGTCAGACAGGCGTGCAGTGTTGGAATAGTCTTGATGGGAACTAAATTAGCTGCTTATTCTTTCCAGCATGAAGAATTGACAAGTTGAATATCACCCAAGGGAATGGGATGGTTTTTAAGGTTTAAGATCTGGCAGTTAATGTGATTTTTGGAGTATCTAATTGACAGGCGTGAGGGATCATAATATTTCTTTTCCCATAGAAACCTTATTTTTCTTTCTGCAGTCCTGATTCTCTAACTGACCAAGTTCTGAAAAATGTTGAAGTTAAGGCAGAGGTAATCAAACATGTTACTGTTGCTTGTCATTAGGTCATTCAAGCTTGTTTGAAAATTGCCAGGCTCCGTCCAGCTGCAACGCTGAATTCCAAACACTTGCTATTATTTACCTTTACCAGGAAGATATTCTCAAACCATTGTTCCTGGAAACATCCACTGAAATTCCAGCATTCCATGTCATTCCAGGAGGTACTGATGCTACTTTTTGGATTTCAGGCTATGAGAACAAATTCTTTCCATGTTTGTTTCTTTTCCTGACTGATTTTTATTTTCTGGGTTGTAACTGTAATCTCTGTGCACAAAACTCCTTTCATTCAAGAATATAGGACAGGAGCAGGATACTTTTCCTTATCTGGTACTTTGCATTTTGCCTTGTGACTTCCAAAAGTGAATGAATCTCTTGTGTGAGCCCTCGGTAGGGCTGCTGTGGCTAACTAAAATAAACTTCAGCATCAGAAGTTTAGTTTTTACTTTTTTTATGTAGGCAAATTAAAAAAAAAAAAAAAATAAAATCTCCTGCCTGCATTTAAGCCTTGAGCCTTGATAAGCCTTGATGGGGGCAGAGGCGGGGAGGGGGAGTATGTTTTAGTGCTTGTGGTCTATCCAAAATGTTGGAGAGTCTATGTGAAGTTCTGTGTGTTTGCTCTTTATGAACATCTTTGGTTCCTCATTGCTTCGGTATAAATAACAACTGTCATGCAAGCGACCAGTGAGCACTTTAATGTGTTTTAGTCGACTTTCTTTATGGTTACATCAAGCTTTGAAATATTTAGGCTCTTATTTCTGAAGGAAAATTGCAGCCTGGTAACATATTAATAAAAAGAATAGGCCCAGGTTTTCTAGTCATCTCTTTTACATAATTGAGGATTTACCTTATTCTGAATATTGCTGTTAAAACACAGCAGTATTTTCATTTCCTGTAATTCCTTCCTCTCGTTTTCTTTTCCTGGATTTACACTGATTCTTGCAAAGTCTGCCTGACTTTACATGGATGTAAAAATAAAAACTTGCTGCATAATGCTCTGATCTGCTGTAGTGCCTGGGTTGACATTACAGTGGTTTGGATCTCACTAGCTGTTTTTGAAAATGTGGTTGCCTTGAAGGCTGTCAGATCCTGTGTGTACAGATGGATGTCAGATGTTCAGTCTTGTCTAATTTCAGCTTGCCTTGGCAAGTATGTACATCCATTAAAACAGACACTGCCTAGTGGATGTAGAAGGTCGCATGAGTTGTGCAGAATTCATAAAAGTCTTCAAAACTATGGACACCTCTGCCTAGGAATTACCTATCCATCCCCATAACAGCCTGGTGATTTTAATCATTGAGAACAGGCATTAGAAACTTCCCCTTTTCTGCTGCTTCTCACTGAAGGATCATCTTGGGCTGGAGGCTGCTACAGAAATTCAGCACTGAAAGCATGTTGCCACAGGGCTTGACATCCTAGATTTCAGAGAGCCACACTACTCTACATCTTTATTGCCTCTGCTTTTACAGGTCAGCACAGCTACAGAACACTGCCCGCAGTGACAGTGATGAATTATGTAGTATTGCTGTTAGTGTGAAATGGAGTGGCTATAATGTAATATATGAACATCTTGGAAGCATTAACCAGTTCGCCAATGACAGATGTGGTGATGAACATATGGAATTAAAGTAAATAGCTTTGTATGTAAGCAGTCAATGATTTGTAACGATAAAACTTTGTGGTGTGGATCCTCATATTGTCTATTGACTCCTGCCCTGGATAATTTACCCTGTTTTACCCTCACTCAAAAGCCTTGGGCCTGTGAATGTTTCTTCTCGTGCTGTAAACTCTATCCTTAACCACACTACTTGTCATTTCATCTTTCTCAGCTGTCCATAGCACCTCAAACCTAGCAAACCTCAAAACTTCTGTTGTACCATATCTCAGCTATATAGACCAAATACCCTTCTCCCCCTGAAGACACAGGTTACTGAGTAGTTTTATGCTTTAGAAAGAACAGGCCTCCCAGTTTTCAGGGACTTGCTTAGTGGTGCACAGAGCAATGTCACTTCAGTCCTTGAAAGAACTGATGATAAGGTGGATAGTAATCTGCAGGAAGTATTGAGGGTTCAGGATACCCTGTTGCTCGGTCTGGCCTTGATTTTTTCCCAGCCAATAGCTCTCAAGCCATTTATTTCCCCCCAAACTGGCTTAGACCTGTGATCCAGCTTGTCCATCATCTTTTCTTTGACAATGTCCAAAGCTTTATAGGGAAAGTGCAAAAATATCTGTATATTTCAGTTGTTTGTGTATTTTATGTATGTTTGGCTTCATAGTCCTTCCCAAAACAAAATGTCAGAATTAACTACTATAGTTCTGGATATCATTATTATTATTTTTTTTTTAAATGAAGCTTCAAAATTATCTGAATCAGGAACTGGAAATCATATTGCATTATTTCAAGATTTTCGTGCAACAATATTTAAATTTTTGCTCTTTATTCATTCAGTGTATTCTTGCTTTATCTCCTGCTGCCAGTAATTCATCTTCCTGCACAGTTGTGTGAAAACAACATTGATAGTGTTTTTCTTCCCCTTTCCCTCCCTTTCCTTTCCCCTCACCTTTTCCTAGTGACCTTCTCCAGCAATTCTTCTTTTCTCTTTACTTCAGATGCCTTCCTATGCCTTCCTCTCCTTTTTTTTTTGATTCCTTTATTGTCTAAACTTTCCTTTTTTTTTTTTTTTTTTTTTCTGTCTTGTTTTTTTTTGTAATACGATCTCTTAGTTACAAAAATCACAAAACCTGCGATATGTAGACTGCCTGTACTACAGAAAGGACAAATGCTCTGCTCTGCAGAATTGTAATGATGGATAAAAAGGAGGGTATTTGCTGTAAGCCCAGAGGCAGGACATCTTCTCTTACATATCACTCTCTTCTAGCCCAGACCATTGCATTTTATGTTGCTGCTACTAAGTCACTCTCTGTTTTAGGCAGAACAGTCACAGGCACAACTTTTACTAAAAAGCAAACTTCACAGCAGTTGAGTGTCCCTAAAAAATCGTATTATTTGAAAAATAGGCTGTATTTCTGTGTCTTACCGAAGATGGCACTTTGAGGCAACTGCATGAGCAATAGTTGTTCGCCCCCGGTTAGCCTGAGCAGTACGGCTGTTTGCCATGGGCTGCAACTGCAGTTTGTTACAGCCTTACAGTATAAATTATACATGACAGCTATAGAGAAGGGTCTGGAAACCAAACTGGGGGAGAGGCTCGGGACCAAATCAGCCCTGAACAAACCATTTCAGACTCCTGACAGGATTCCTCACTGCACTGAGAAGTTTACAACGAGAATGACTGCTAGTTCAGAGAAAAACTGAAAATAGAAGAGACTCTTAGAGCAGCGGTAGGGGAGGAAAGTGAAAATGAAAGGTCACTCTCCGAACTATGCAGAGTAATGAAAGGCAGCACTGCTCTGTCACAGTTCATCCTTTCCTGGTCGCTCAGTTAGTGACCTGAAAATAATACAGATTCACAGTCTTTTTCTCTCCTGCCTGTGTGGTCAGTGACCTTACAACAGCATCCTGTAATCCATTAAAAGAAACCTATAAAAGAAACATTACCGGTCCCACCCCTCGAAATTAACGCAGGGTGGCAGGGAGTCATAAATAAAGGCTCTTCTAAAGTGAATTAGCCATCTCTGCATTTGGATGTGAAGACAGGAAATAATGAGGGAAATATCAGATGTAAAACTTAAATGAATGCTGAAGGGGCAAAATGAACAGAGTTGGTTACTTTTGGAATTCATTTTTTTCCCCTCCAAAATATTTTTTTTAGGGTCCCTCAGAGTGAAAACCAAACAATTCTTAATTGTCCATTGCAGTTAGATTATCAGACAAAATACAGGCTCTCAAGAGCAGTCTGGATTTATTTATAATGGACTGAATAGTCTCTTGACACTAACAATAAGGTAATTAAAGAAACATTCCAGGGAGATGGTGAGATTTTATGTATCCAAGTATGTTTCTGGAGGAGGTTTAAAATGTGTATTGTTAGAGTTTGAATTAACCCAGGCTCATGTCTTCTGAAATCCTGTGTCAAGGCAAATTTTATGACGGTACCAGGAAGCTGAAAATAACAAATGTATAGATAGAACATGTTCAGACGCACCTCCAGGTTTTTGCTAAGACAGTGCATTTGTGTCTTAGACTTTATCTGAATCTATGGCTAAGAGTGAGCTTAAGTGATTGCAGGATAATCTCAAAGAAAAGAAAGAATAGATAAGTAACTAATTAATAGGGCTGTATGATACAGGTTTTCAAGGATATCTTGTGAAATCTCTCTGCTGGAGAGAGTCCAGCGCAGGGCTACAAGGATGATCAGGGGCCTGGAACATCTGCCCTGTGAGGAAAGAGGGAAGGTGAGGGTGCCAGAGCCCTGGCACAGGCTGCCCAGGGAGGCTGTGGAGTCTCCTTCTCTGGAGATCTTCCAAACCCGCTTGGACGCAGTCCTGAGCCACGTGCTGTAGGTGACCCTGCGTGTGTAGGGGGTTGGACTAGATGATCTCTAGAGGTCCCTTCCAACCTTAAGCATTCTATGATTCTATAAAGCACCTCAGTAGCACTACTTAATGGATCTTGGCCTAAGAATGTGATAGCATGTTCTGTTAAAGATCATGCAAGCTACTTCCTTTCTTCAATTTCTGTTTTTGTGTGTGTGCGTGTGTGCCTTTTTTTTTTTTTTTCTTTCTTTCTTTTAAGAAATGTTTTCTCCTGTCCTTTTTTACAGCATTGTGTCTGGTTAATCATTATGCAACTTACTTCCCAGACTTCTGTCTTTAGGAGAGAGGCAAGTGCCTCTGTGAAATCATTTTTTGGTGCTTTGACTGGATTTGGAAGAGGAGAGCTGATAGGCCTTTTTAATAGAGTGCTATGTGATAAGAAAAACAGGGCAAAGACAGGTGTCATTTTTAGGAATGTTCATATGGAAACCTGGCAGTTACTTCTGGACCAATCTTGGAATAAAATGCACAGTTGACTGAACTTTCCATTCTTTCTTTGAATGTTCAAGATGCTGGGGAGTTTACGTATTTTTCCCCATGTAAGTTGTCTAGTTGATTTAAAACAGGTGCTACCATTTGCTTTACTGAACATTATCGTAGTTGAAAATGAACAAAGACATTATGGTTTACCCAGAAATATTGTAGCTTATTTACAAAGTCATTTTTTACAGGAGTTTCCTTATGCATTTAATTTTGTTCTGGCTTTTGCATGTGTTTAAGCTTGCTCAAGCTTCACACAGTATCTGCACTCCCACCTGGCACACTGAACTGTGTTGCTGCAAATGAAGTTAACACTAACAGTGGGAAAGGATTTCTAGAATGGCTTCAGAAACATAAGCAACAAAACAGAAAGTTTATGGGATTTGGGCCAAATAATCATGAAGTTCAAACTGGACGTACTCTGTTTTGAGATCAAATAGCGATGTGAATGTATCTGTGTGCCTGCTTGGGATGTGGTTTTGAAAGGACGCCAGTTACGGGTTAAGAAGCACAGCTTGCTCCTATCGAAAGTATGCACAGAGCAGGCGTGAAATTGTCATAGTTGCATTGCCCCCTAGTTACAGAATATCCGAGAGTGTGTGGCGGCAGTAATGACATTTTGAACCTCTCAGTTTGAGCTCAGTCACCTTAGTGGTGAGATGTTTCCTATTTGACAGTGTCAAATTAGTAAAATCATTTGCATTGGTAAGTGGACGGTGAGGAAATAAGTAAAAAGATTGTTGATATGACTTCTTAACAACATTTGCGGTACTAATATGTTTAATTATGATTACGAAATCAGCATAGAAAGGAAAAATATATGAGTTATCTTGTTTGTTTTTTGGAGAAAAGTTAGAAGTCTAACATCCTGTGCTGTAACTGTACAGACTAGTATTGTGAGCTACAGACTGACATTTAACCTCACTGCACACTAATATCAGAATAATATTGTAAAAAAAAAAAAGGCAAAAACAAGGGTTAAGGACTGAAGAAATTGATTTTCAAAATAGAAATAAAGCAAGTAGGTACAGCTTGCTTAAGCAATAGCAGACTTGTGGATGAGTAAGTCTACAGACATTGGAAGAGCGTACCCATGAAGAAGAGAATCAGCATAATAAGGTGAGTGATGGGAAGAAGTCAAGTGGAAATTTAGGCAATACATCTTGGAAAAACTTCCTCACATTGAGATTTATGAGTCTAATAATGTCCCAAGGGAAGTGTTAGAAACTTCATCTGTTGATGAATTTAAAACTAGACAGGACCAGAATTACACTTCCGTGGAGAAGGGAAATACAAGACCACAGAAAAATGCTGTGATTATATGAACCTCAGTATGCGTTTTGATCATACTTTGAAAGATAAGCATGTTTGAACCTTGTCAGAACTTAGACCTGAGGAAGACCTTTGAGGAAATTTTGAAGCCCCGCAGGAGAATGACCTTTTTACTCAGAATCAGTGGACAGAAACAACTTTCCAAAATTCTGTGTAATGAATAGGGCACAAGGCACAATCAGTCCTACCCATTATCTTAACTAAGATACGCATATCATCTTATTAGATGGGATTTAAATGTCTGTTTTGCACTATTCCAAACATTCACAGAACTCCTTCCGAAGTTTGGGAGAAGACTTTTTTTTCTCTTCTCTCCTACTTTCTTCCCTTTAACCTTTTAGCTTCATGTGGGGCAGAAAGGAAGTGAAACATTTTGTAAAAGCTGATTATTCCATGTGATATTCCCAGATGAATTAGATGTTTTGTTGTTGTTTGTTTGTTTCTTGCAAGGACCAAAAAGGATGAAAAAAGTAGAAAATGGGGAAACAACCTAAATGTTTTTTCTCTGAGACTAGATTTTTCTCTGGGAAACTAAATGTTTTTTGCATTCACCTATCGTCAAGGATTTGGTCTCATTCGGAGAGCAAGGAGAGTTTCACTGAAGTGTTCATTAGGAATAGAAATGGAAGCCTGTTTATTTTATGCAGGCAAACAGTGTTCAGTGTATTTTGGTCAGGCCACAGCTGAATCAGGTTTTTTCACTTGCTTATGCTGTTACATGGCTGCTTATGCTACACAGCAGGATGTCCTGGAGCTCACATAACACATCCAATTGACATCGGTGAGAAGGCCAGGGAGAGCGGAGCTGAGCTTCCCAAACATGTTGCTTTGGCCACTGCTATTATTATGCTCGCTGAGCAGCATATGTCCAATTCATACATCAAGTCAAGTGCAGGAAGAAAGGAAATCTTACAGAATACCTATGGGTATTCTGTAATATGCATCTGCATTTCTAAAGTAAACATTCAGACTTGAATTCTCCCCATCGACAGCATGGATGGAAGCTACATCTAGTGTACCTCAGCCTCTGGTTTCCTTATGTGCTAAACTACAACTTTTACGGTGCGGACTCAGCCTGATGGAGACCCTGAGAACACAGCCTTAGAATAATCCTGTTTTAATAATGTTCCCATTTGGAGGCAGTCTGGGGAAGGTGTAATCAGCAGTCACACTATGTAGTCGCTTGCCCCTTTAGGAACGCCTGCTAAGCTTTGATCCTGGCAGCTGGTAATGTACTGCACAGTGTGTGAGAGCAGCTAAAAGACTCAACGTGTTTCTTCTTTCCACTGATTTTGAAGCAATTTTATCCCTCGCTTTTGAATCCTATTGAATGTGGGCACCCTAAAACTTTTGAAGAACTTTCTGTGAACCTGTCCCACTGAGGTCTAGTCCTGATGAGGGAAAATTACTGGAGAAAATCATATTTCTTCTTTTAGGGATTTTGTTTAGTGTGAGCAGCTTATTTGATAGAGAAGAAAATCCAGTAAAATTGGATGGATTTTGAAAGAGTATCAAAAGTATAAGGTAACCTGTTAATCAGTTTATTCCCAAAATCGGACAGGAAAATTATAGCTCACAGCAGGAGTAATTCCCTAAAAGAATTGGTCAGCAATTAGCAACTTCTTAATCACTCTTTCACCCTGCTCTATTCAAATCTTTCTGTCACAGCTGAGTTACAAAGACGCTTGACTCATTGAAATGTATCTTACTCCAAATACTCCAAAAAAAATCAGTGAGGTAACTGATGGAATAAGGTAGTCTTTGTGGGAACAGACTCTATGTACAGAGCACTGCATTACAGACATCTTTTGCTTGCATGCTTTTTATTGTCTTTCATACTAGTGATTGCATCTAATGAAGAATGTAACTCTTCCCATGGCACAAGCAATTTGCAGGTCTGCTTTATCTCTGAAAAATGTTTGTCTTCTGTAAAACAAACAAAAGCCACTAACCATGTTATGTGGTTAAAAATTCATTATGGGCATGTAGTCACAGTGTCTTCTTTTCTCAATCCATAAACACTGGTCATAGATGGGAAGCTGCCTAGGTTCTTTTTCTCCCTCTTCTTTTAGCCATATTGCATTGACAAATACCGTATTTTTTTCCAAAGTCACAGAGTTTGTTTGTGTACGCGCGGGTGTGGGAGTGCGAGAGCAAATGCAAACCGTGCAGCAGACGTGAGTCACTTTGCATCGTCGTTCGCAGGAAGGCTCTCAAGCCCTAGGTTGTAAAAGTGTCGTGTTGTGCTCTGTAGATGGGGGTGCCACGTGGCTCAGTGCTGCAGCTGCTGCCTTGGTATTTGGGGCACTATATTAGTGTTGTCTTTTCTCCTCAGATAATGACTGTGCTCTGAGTATATGCACATGTAGCTCCCAGCAGAGACCACCTCTGTTGTAGAAGGCAAAAGCCGCAAGGAGTTCAAGGAGTGTCAGTCCACAGAGTGTGCATTTAAGCTCTTTAATTCAGTGGGCAAGAGAAGCAAAAAGGAGACAGATTCAGTAGAATTAAGGGCAGGCAGACAGGTCATGCACATAAACAATTGCTTGCAGGGGGAGGAAGTAGCAGAGATTAGTACCCAGCTCCCTCTGCTATAAATGAAAGTGCTGCTGGATGTGAGCGGCAGAGAAGCGGACCTTCGCAGAGGACGTCTCCTGCTTATGCAGGTTCTGAGTGTTGCTAATTCAGATGGAATATGTCCCGCAGTTCTGCAGCTGGATAACTGACCCACTTAAAGCCCTTCTGTGCGGCTGAACTACTCATGTAACTTGCTCTCAGCCAGTCCTTTAGGTGCACTGTAGATGCCTCCCTGCCTCAAACGCGGATATTGCAAAACCCCCGTAGCTAGCATCTGCAGCAGATGGAGCGCTTATCCCAGGGTGAATATCCAGATGGAAACGGATCAGTCAGTCATCCCTACAAATTACATTTTACCACTCTGTGTGGCATATATATCTGCAAATTGTTGGTAAGGCTCTGGTATGTCATGCAGGAATGTCAACTAAGCGCATAAAAATCTACTTTCTGTATAAATCTTCTCTGTGTCTATATACGCTGTCTGAGAGAGAAAGAGAACAAGAAAGGGTGAGAGGTGAAATACAAGTTCTGTTGACTTGTAATTAGCATTTTTTCATTAAATGAAACAAAGAATGAATTATGTAAATCACCTGCATCATCAACATCTGCATTCTTCTTTACACAGAGCTAGTATGACTAGAATGCCATGCTGGCAATGTTTTCAACTTTCTGCACCATTTTTTTTCTCTATGTTCACTTCTGTAGTGAGCTTTAACTGAAATTTTATGATTATGTGTTTGATTAATAACAGCTGTCTAAGAGCCTCACAATTTAAAATAATTCCTTATTTTGCTCCACCATGTATTGCGATACATACGGTTCAAACACAACAGAAGGATGTCTCCTATCACAAGAATAATGTTTTATGTATGCATACCGTTTCACAGAAACATGGACTCTCAACAGGCAGGAGATAGCAAAGGTTAGAAGAACATGTGTAGGAATCACAGTGTATGTATTTCTAGATGATTCAGGACTCTAAAAATCATAGAGTATTGTGGGTGATGATAAAAATTTTAGAGGATTTATCACAGCCAATTTCATTCTACATATTTTAAATTCTAGTCTGATGATAGTAACTGAAGAGCATTGCCAGGGTAAAGTTGGGAGTTTGCCATTAAACATTGATTTTCCCTGTATCTCACAATTACAGCAACAGCTGTGCTAAATAGCTTTTTACTGATAGTCTGTGGAGAGTTCATGGTCAATGTATCTCACTCAGAGGTCTCCTTCCTTACCTGTGAAGAAGGGTATTGTAATGCTTATTCAGTACCCCACTCTGTAACAGGACACAGATTCAAGGTTGGTAAATTGTTGTTGTTCCCATTCATGCCATCTTTGTAGATGCACTTAGCTGTACCCCTGTATTTGTTTAGTTCGCATAAACTGTTCTCTTGACTGGAAGATTTATGACTTATTTACTGATTGATTGATATATCATCTCTTTTTCTACATTCATAAAAACCTGGTGTATTACAAAAATGATCAAAGGTAGTATAAGCACATGATGGGGTTGTGCAATATATTGCTGCTACTTGAGCAAAGAGAAGTAGTGTCTCATTGCAAAGTCTTTGGAGGGGGCTGCCAGGCTGACCCTTCCCTATCTCAGTGCTCATGTTTCATGGACAGCTAAAGGTAATGATGAGAGGAAATGATTAAAACTGAAATAGTCGGGCATGCAAAATAAAGTCCTAGAATTTACTTTTGCAGAGCAGGTGATGCTTTTGCATGTGCTCGTTAATTAACCAGTCTATGCAGCACCCCAGTGAGATGGTTATGTACTATCTTCAGCTTTAGTTTTATTCATGTGGAGAGTTGAGCTGACTTGCCCAAGGTCATCCAATAATCCAGTGACACAGGTGAGATGAAAACGCAGGTGTCCTGGATTTGCTTCTCTACAAACTCTGTACCAAGTCTCTCTCAGTGCAGTCTGAGGCCTTAGTGGGGTTTTAAAATTCCCTGGGGCAGCACTTGCCTAATGAAGAGAATTAAAGCAGTAGCTAGTGTAAAATGGGGATGGAAAGAAAAACTTGTCTCCATCACCAGAACATGCAACTCCCAATTCACTTCCATTTGCTCTGTGCTGTCAAGGATCCCCTCCGATTTAAGGGGGAAGAAAAATAGTTGAAAACTAGATAGTCTGTCCCCACAGTCTGTGGGCAAAGCTGTGCTCTTGTAGTCCTGAATATTCAGCCAAACTATTGCCCTAAAAGTTACCTGAAGTGTTTGTGAGAGGCCAGATGGGGATGTTATAGGAATAACTGAAAAAAATAAAAACTGTGTAAGATAACTGCACGTACTTGCTTAGAGGGCATATCCTGGGGTCCTTGCCCCTGAAAGGGTAGTTTTAGAGAATCATATCAGGGCTTGTATTTTCCATAGATGCCTGGGTTACTTATTTTACTTACTGTTTGAATTTTAAAAGTTGCCTTCAAAATGCACTTCTAAATCTAAAGGAATAAGCTACCGTGGGAGCATTCTGCCTTGTATGCACAATCTACAATTCCAAAATTATCTGAAATGTTCTGTACTAATGCAAGTTTTTCTGTAGTTATCAAGCCATATTCAGGAAGCCTTCTTTAAGAAATATCCCAGTAGTAGTGGAAGAAGAAGAAGCAAGGTTTTAGCATATTCCTTTCAAACAGGTAATGACAACTTACAGAATTTTCATAGAGGCAAAGACAGATAAAGGTGTGATATGTACAAAAGCAGTGTCACATTTTTCCGCATATTCTAGTTTAACATACAATGTTATCTAAAGCAGAGATAATTTTTGTACTTAATCTTAAGAGATGGAATCAAGAGTTTCAGTAAGTTCTTTTAAAGTGTTTATTTATAAAGCTCCCAGCCTGTTAGCTTCTATTGTCAGACAGGTTTGTTTTAACAGCAAACATCAAATGAATTTCTGCCTCTTCTGAGCAGTAAAAAAGTTTTCTTGTGAGTAACGGAAGATACAATTCTGTGAATCATGGATCAACTGTTCTTTGAACCCCCAACAGAGAACCACAGGATATTTATAATGCTCAGAAAAGAGGTATTAAATGGATTTTTAAAGTATCTTTCCGTTCATTGGTTTATATTTAGCATTTCAGCTAGTGTGTGGGTTTCCAAACAACTTGCTTGATTGAAAATTTCTGGATGCTCTTGTAACATTAAATATTATAAGCTAAATGGAATATTACAGGATGATTCAGTCAGGAGATAATTCTCTTGAAATTCACTGTTCAGAATACTTGAAATAATATCTCCCTTCAAAACAAATATCCTTATGATTATATCAGTTTTTCTTTTCAGTTCAATACTTGCATGTGTCTTGCCTCTTTATCTGCAAATATCTCTTAAGCCCTTTATGATCATTAAGTGATTTACTGTCTCTATCTTGGTGAGGGTTGCCTAATAACAATTGTAATTAATTATAACTGGCTTTTAGAGGACATTCTATCCACCAATGAAAGATTATTATCATAGAGTGCAGCTGCTGTCGGGTGGCATGCAGGTGAAAGTAAAGACTGCATCTAATACCTGCAGCTGCCAAGGGAATATATAGGTACAAAAAGTGGCTAAGATCTGGCCAAGATGCCACAGCAAGTGACCTACCATGATGGAATAGTATTAGAAGGCAGTTTGTTCCATCATGGACAGATAGAAACATTTATGTCTGGAAGACATTGCTCCCTCAAACCAAAGCTGGAGAGAAACTCTAAGGTTACACAGGAGCCATATGGACTGCCCATGTCACCCGCCTCAGTGAGGCCACCCCTTTCTCCCCAGCACATAATTTGCTGCTGTAGGGCATCCCTTGAAAGGCTTTATATGAAGGGCCTGGGGTGAAAGGGAAGAGCTCTTATGTGTTAATGCTGGGTTTCCATCCTGCCTTCCATGGTCATTGAAGCCCAGCTCAGCAAAGTTCTAATGCATGGAGATGACTTAGAAATACACCAAGGCATAGCACTCAGCCGGTAACAGCACAGCTCATCTGCTGGGATGACATTCAGAACCTGTGTCTTGTCCGGGAGACACGCACCCGGACAGGGGAGTGCAGGTGATCCCCTGTCTGTCTGTGGTCCCACACATCCTCCTGCTCTTTATCAGCAGCAGATGATCCTGCCATCATCTCTTGGGTCTCACAGCTCCATGGGAAATACCACTTGACAGGCCTGTTATTTGCTCAACCTATTTAGCTGCCTGAGCAGATGACACAGCTCTCTGTAGCTTCTAGTAGGTGTTTCTTTCCTAGGCTCCATCTGCTATGTCTAACCAATTTCATCTGAGTCATGCTGCAGGTTCATTTCTTTCCCAAGTTGTTACTTGTACCTTGGCATATTTACAGGTAGTTGTCTCGTCTCATATTCCCACCTGCTGGTGCATTCTCGTTAGTCCTTTGTTTGAGCTATGTTGTTTGTGCATTTATTCTGAAGAACTCTGATAATATGTATCGGGGAGATCAGCCTCATGGTTAATCAAAAAATTTCAGGAATAGTAATAATATCTCCCACTGTCATGGTTGTTTTTGTGTGTAAAACATACTCACGGACTTTCTTTACTTTCAGTACTTACAGTGAGTGTCATAGCCTTTTGCTTTTTTAGTTTCCCTAAATAATAAAAAGACAAGTAAATAAATAAAAATAATCAAAACAAAAAAAAAAAACCAAATAAATTTAAACTACTTTTAATTGCCACAAGACGTTTCTTATTTGACATATCTCCCTTCTTTGAGCCTGTGCTTCAGATTTTGTATATTATATATGCATGGTAGGAAGGGAAAACAAGCTGTACACTGCTGTTTTGTGTATTGGCAACAAAATTGTGAGATAAATTCTGAATGCAGAATTTTTATTATTGATGACAGTGTAATTGAAAGAGCACAGCTGGATTTTTAGATCATGTTGCATAGATCTAAATGACTATATAGATTATGAAGCAGTGGAGAGTCAGCTGCTATCTCTTTTTTGCATTTCTTGTTTTTATGGATTGATCTAGGTTTTCATTCTTTCATTACTCTTTCCATTTTATTTTCTGGGAATAGAGATGTGGGGAGAAGAAGGGATATCAATGACAACATCTTTTTAGTCATCTTTTCAGAAGGAATCTGCAGGCATTTTCACTGAAAACACCATTTACCATTTGCAAAGTTACTTCTAAAATGTTCAGGCTTTTATAAGATCAACTAGAGGGGATGTTGAGAAGAGGAAAAGAACAATCTTTAGAAAAAATATTATAATATGTGATTTTACAGTTTTTAACTTACAAAAGCTTTTAAGTTTTATCTGCCTATATAATTTTCTTCAGGTTGAACTTGATATTCTCTTCCTCAGTAAGGGCTAGTATGTAGGCTTGCAACTTCAAATTTCATTCTTTTTAAGGCTTTTCAGAGCATATGTCCTTTTCTCCCACGCCCACGTACATATGAGTCAAAAAAGCTAAGCACAATTTTCAAGTAGCTAAGGTTTTACTCATGTATCATGTATATTTATCTATTTTGGAAGCCTTGTCTGCAATGAAAAGGAGAACCATATTAATGCTTTTATTTTTTTGTTTTAAATTTAAGAAGTAGGGCATAATATTGATAAGCATCTGCAGGGCAAAATATGCCTTACCTCACATGCAAATCTGTTTCTAAACCATTTCTTTGATTTGTGTTTATAGAATACTTTTGCTAATTCACCTGTTTCTTACAGTATTTATGTCAACAGCAGTAGAAAAGTATATTACATTTTTTGAAGGGCTCTAAGCTCTCTTTTTGCTCTGTGTTATGCTATTAGCCTCCTCAGACTTTGTGGGGTTTTTTGTCATCAGTGTTGTTTAATTTTTGCGTAGATTTGGTTTCAACACAAGATTGTTTCTAAATGGTTTCTTCAGGATTGTGTTCCTGAGGCCATTCTTCAAGGCTGTTATTGCTTGCAAAAGCCAATTCCCTGTAATAAGTTTACTGTTTTGCTGTAATCTCTGGCCACACCAGTTTCTAACAGAAGAGAGAGATCTCTTCTTGCAATGGTGCAAGATCTCTGTTTTTTTAAAGGAGAGAAAAGGAAAAAACAACAACAACAACAACAAAATGTCCAATTGAGTCTAGATGCTGCCACCTTCTGATTTGCTTCTTCAGTGGTTGTCGCTAGTTCTTGCTGCCCCTACTGCGTTGCTAGAGAATGATCTCCAGTGCAGTTATCAATGGCTATTCTGTTTCTTACGAATAAGACCGTGACTTTCCTCAATAATAGACTTCCTTGCCACTCATGAGCATGTCTCACAACATCTTATGGAGCCTGCCTGCCCATGGACGTGTGTGTGCCAGTGGGCATAAGGAGGAGCATCCTGGATCATGACCACTCTGGAGTACTTTTAATTGGCATAGACCCTCACTGGCAGGCCACAGTACAGCCTCCATATAAAGACAAGAGAAATGAATAGGAAGGAAACGTCCTGGATGTTCTCCTTCAGAAAAGAGTAGGGATTTTAAGCTGGCAGCGCAGGAAAAAAAGTTCTAAAAGTGTAGGCAATGCCAAGCTCCTTTGCTGCACTAGCAATTGAATGCCACGTCGAGTACTGCTGATACTTACCAGTACAGTAAACAGGCACTGATTTTCTCTTATCTTAAGATGACACACTGTCAATCACCTTATTTCAGAAGCAACAACATGAGCAGTTCTGGAATCCAGTGACCAGTGTTGAGGCTGTTACGTGCTATGCCAAACTGTGAACATTTTCCTGCTCTTCGCCCAGAGCTCAGAGTTGATCTGGAACCATGAGTCACTACACTCAAAATTTTGGCTTTTCCATACAAGAAAGCAGAACCAGTGGAAAGCAGCAGAAAAAGTAAATCATCTGAGTATAATCTTACTTAGACTACCTACAGTAAATAGTGCTTTGTGGTCAGTCATTTCTTGCTGTTTTTTTGTTAGCGTGAATGGGATAGCATACTGGAGAGCTTTATCCTCCACAATAGATATGATATGTTTTGAGAGGCTACAGACAAGCTTTGTGGCCAACCTTTTAATAAATCACAATGTTTCCTAGAAGGCTGTATGCCAGGTAGCACTGGCCAAATGTGTTCTCTGTGCCAATCTATTGACTTTGGTGGAGTTACTCCAGAGGGAGATTTGGCTCCTCTTCCATGCAAAGGTGGTGGAAGAGACTGTTTTTATTTAACTTTTGGCAAGCTTGTGACATAGTTGTAGTGTGTTTTATGGCCTCTCCCTTCTGACATATACTTTTAATTATTCTTAATAAATTCAAATGGGAGCAAGTATCTCAGAATGCAGAGAATTAAAATGTAAGTTATAGCTTTGACCTATGACAACTTTGGAGGACTCATCAACATAGCATTGGAAGTAGGGGATGAAGACTTCCAAAAAGTAAAATTAGAGCTAGGTATTTAATAAAAAAAAAAAATATACCTGTATATACCTATATATAAAGATATAATGTACTGTTTAATCTTTAGTGGGTTACATAAGTCATTCACCATATTTTCTTCTGCATAGTATATATTTTTAATGGCTTTTTCATAGCGACACCCTGTTATTTCTTTCCACTAAATATAGTTATAAATAACATTGTCTTTCCCTGACGTGATTCTTTGCAACTCTCCGTTCAGCAACTCATTGTCACTGGTTTCACTAGAGTACTAGTAATACTAATTATCACAGACTGCAGAACAGTTAACTTTTGGATTTCCTATACTTGAAAACTTGTGTGTACTGCATCTACTGAAGTATCTATGAACATAATGCTGACAATATCTATTTCTTTTTACCCACAACACCCAAAAAGCTTACTCAAGATGGGCCCCACCATAGACCTGTACACAAAAAAAAATGGAGGCCATAAGACCAGAGAGTCATATCTCCTCCATTAAGGTTTGATCCAAGAAGTTGTCTCAAATTTAAGTTTATTTCTGATTTCTATAACATTGCCTACTACTGGCAGGAAAAAAAAAATGAAGTAGCAAGAGCAGCACTGGAATGCTAATTTGCCCTTTTATCACCTTCCTTATTTGCAAGGACTGTTTGCATGACCTTAGTTCCAAAATAAGGTCAGTTGGTACAGGACAATTGGTAGGGTCTTTGCCAGAGGGTCAGTGATATGAAGATAGACAAGGTATATTGATAACATGCTTGGTTACTGTTAAAGCAAATCTGAACTGATTGGAATTGTGGAATTGTGTTTCTGATTAGAATACCAAATTCATCAGAGACTATCCATAAATGCACACCAATGCTGGTAGCAGTGTGTACATGGCACACGCTTCAAACTTTTGGCAGTTAAAAGGGAATTTTAAAGCTCCATTAGGTTCATTTCTGAAGATTCTTCTACTCATGGGCTGTAGTGGACTTTGGTCGCTCTTCTGCAGCTGGACCTATGTCCTCAGTTCTCAAGAGCTGCAAATACCAGAGATACTGTGTAAGGAGTAGAGTATCTCTCTGAGCCTGATAGCCACTGGCACTAAACAGAACAACCCGGCTACTGCTGTAACTTTTCTTTATTCATTTATTTATTTTTGAGTAAAGGACCTAGAAAATTGAAACAAAAGAATAACCAAATCTGTCCTCAGGTCTTCTATGGCCCTCGCAAGCAGCAGATGGACTTCTATTCTTGCTTGCCTTGGTTGGCTAGGCCCTGGGAGAACAGTCAAGGCGTAGGGTTATCTTTCTGCTCTTTACCTGTTCCACACCAAAGAGACATGAACAGTTTTGTCTGAAGCACAATTGGCCACCTTTCTTTCTGCAGCACCTAGCATGGCTTGGCAGCAGTGCAGCTGCTAAAAGATGAGTGCAGTCTAATTAATTCTGTTGAAACTCCTGATGTATAAAACTGCTGCTTCTTTTTGCCTTACGTACCTTTTCTGTGGAAGCAAGACATGCCTGCAAATGTAACATACCTTCAGAAATGCTGAAGCTAATAACGTCCACCCTCCAGCATCACTCCTGTTAAATTATGCTGTCATTCTAGTGCATTCACACCAACATCACTCTGCTTCATCATGAGGAGATCCATTTATTATGAGCAAATCCGTCTCCTGTACACACCAATTATTTTACGTTGGATGGATTGGAATCAGATCCCATAATTATACCCTAGTCAACCAGTCAAGTCTATAAACAAAATCTTTCACTCTCTTATTACCCTTTTTCCTTCCATCTATTATTCTTTGAATGTTTACGGGAGTTGTGTGTGCATGCTTTAATCCATCAACAGCTATACATTTTTCAAGCCCAAATGCCCTAAAACTGTGGTTATTTTTCATAAGGTTTCCAAATGCCCTTCCTGTTTTCTTCTCTTGACAGCCAGAGCAGAATAAGCCATCATTAAAGGCAGCACAAATTATACTGCTAATTAGCAATGTGTTTGGTGCTCTGGAAATCTGCATTTTTTTTTTTCTGATGTTGTTACTGGGAAGGAAGTTCAAGGGGGAACTCCAAGTTCTGCCACTCCATTTTATACTATTTATAGTCTCTCTCTTCCCCCTTGGTATTAAGTTTTTCCTCTGTTCAAACAACAGACTAACTACAGAATCAATCTGCCATCTCTGTCAATAAAAGGTTTACTCTCTTGTTTTGATTTTGTTTACCCCTCCCCTTTACCCCCAGATATGCTGCCCTAGTTTGCTTTTCTTTTTTTTTCCTCGTTTGTTTGGATGGTTTCCATTTTGTTGCTGCTGCTAACGCTAATATCTACACAAAAGCGTGCTACCTTTCTCAGCAAGCTTGGGTCATTTTTGGATATCTCTGAGACGTTTTATGCAGTCCTGAAAATTTTGCCATGTGCCATTTTTTGGAATATTTGATCCTGCAGCTCTGTGATAAATGGCTTTTAGAGGTCCTTTTAGAGGCTTTTAGAGTTTTTACAGGAAAATAATTCCAGTCAGATTTGGTAGAAGTGTAGAAAACAGTTTCAAATCCTTGTTTTGCCTAATTCTGGCATCCCATAGGACCTCTGTAACTTATATTTGTTCTTTGAAAAGAGCGGAAAAAAAGAGCACTATGAGCCAAAGTCTTAATGCCCTTGGTCTTTCTTATAGCATGTCATGTGCTTAGGTTGCTTCTTGCCTTGACTGACCAAAAGCATTATTATTATGTGCTCAAGGTAAGAGACTTGAGTTCCTAGGCTGCTTGTGTTGTCAGCAGGGAGGAATCGGTTCCTCCAAAAGGCAGTGCAGTGCCTTATGCAGCCTGGAGACAGGACATCTGTGGGTCCAGTGTGCAGAAAGGTTCAAGTGTGACATCTCACAGCTCATCAGCTGTTCTCACTCGCTCTTGTTTTTCTGCGTCTAAACCCTGAGCTGTTAACCTGTCAGTGAGGTGGGTACTATTGTCATTTTCCATCTTGTATATTTATGTCAATAAAGCTTTTATTTAATGTATTTGCCACACTTGGGTGGTTCTGTTAACTCCCTTCTCAGAGTAATTCCTAGTCTTCATTTGTCAAGGAAAGTAGTGCTAAAGCTATGCTAGCAACAACCAGGCTTATAAATAGCAGGAGATAGAATATTTAGTGGAGACAGACTCAGTAACATGGCTGGTGGGGAAAGAAAATCCCCCTTTTGATGGCCTCAGGTTTCCTATGAGGAGAGGAGAGGGGAGGGGAGGAGAGGGAGAGGGAGAGGGAGAGGGAGAGGGAGAGGAGAAAAAAAAGAGAGAGAAGGAGAGAAAAAAAAGTCTCAGGAACATCCTTCGTTCCTAAGCGCA
>VZSV01000025.1:5248813-5311535 GCA_013398735.1 Nothocercus julius
GAAAGGTAAAAAGCAGCAGAATCCTGTCCCATTGATACTAAGGGTATCTCTGGCCGAGAACTGCTACTGTAGGAGAGGCTAATTCTTTAAAAGACCATAATATCCATGGACCTTTTTTTATTTAGAGATAGAAGTAGCCTGGGCAGGAGTACAATTCTTACACTTACTCTTGGCATGTTACCACCATGGCTATCCAACCAGACCTTTTTTTTTTTCCTGCCTTGAGACTAGCCCTCCCCTCTCAATTCACTCTAGGTGCACATTACAGATGACCTTTATGAACTTCTGTAAAGGCTGATGGTGTGTAAAGTTTTGGTTGTAATTTAAGGCTGCTGCTTTATGGGAATGTTGTCTACCAAACCCTAGCTACAGGTTGTGGTTTCATTAAAAGGAAAATGCCATGTGGAAGGAGAAAAAAAGAAAGAGAAGAGGAAGAAAGGCGTTAGTATTGTTTGTCTTGAAATTCTTGGGCACAGCTGTACGTCACACTAACAGGACTGCACTAGTATTGAGGTTGCACACCTCCAAAAAGTGCAGGCTAGAGATATTCTTGAAAGACTGACTGAGGGCATTTTGAAACATAAGTATATAAAACAAAAACAAAAAAATCATGAATAAATCACGTGTACGTCAGGATTTGAATCCAGAGAGAGAGATATCATGAACCGTTAGCACAGAAAGCAGAGAGAGATGGTCCTTCAGAAAGGTGGGAGCTCTGGTATCAGCTTGCAGAATGGAGAAACAGGCTGCTTATTTAGAGGTCTTTGAGAGACATGATGCTGGCTTGCAAGGGGGACCTGAAAAGCGAAGAGCAAGAGTCAAACCAACAGGAGTCATCAGCACCTGCATAATAGCGGCGTGCTCTTCAGGTGCCGGAATAGGCCAGGAGTCACAGTCTGGAGTGCCATATCATGAAACCTGTGAGGGTGAGGGTGTGCCTTCCCAGCAAAGACTTGAGCAGACCCAATTTCCTCCTTAGGAGCACACCTTCCCTAGGACTGACACGTCCCCTGCGTGTGCCGGGTTGGCAGCGCTGCTGGGGGACGAGTCAGAGTCCTGTTGGGTGGCTGAGCCACGTGTTTCTGTGGGCAGTATCCCCCCAGCCACCAGTGTTAGCAGCAGTGTTGGACTTCTGGCATGCAGCTGGTATAATGTATTACTCCACGGTCCAGCAGGTGAGTGGCATTTGCAACCATACTGATAGAGCTGGGATGTTACACACAAAACCAATAGTTTGTTAGTGTTTGCTGTGATTTTTAAGCAAATTCTTTTTTGCTATGTTGACACCTCTTTTTGTGTGTGGTGTGTATTCAGTCTTGCAAACAGCAATGCCTTTTTTTTTTTTTTTTTCCTTTCTTTTCTTTTTTACACCCACTACTTAATTGTAGCATCTGCACAAACTGCTTCCTCAATGGGTTATCCATGGCCAAGCAAGGAACTGAAATGATCCTATGACTTGTGTTCACTGAAAAAAAATGAAATTTCAAATCTCAGTGAACTCTGCACAGGCAATACTACAAGCAAGTGATGAATCTAAGTGTGTACTTGTGAATAATGAATACCCTTTCAGGAGCCGCCTGGTCTTTTTGTGGGCATCCTACAAGAACCATCAGACACACTGTTGAGAGTTTTTTGCATGTATCTGCCTGGAACTAAAAGGAGATCATGACTTAAATAATGAGAGCTTCAAACTAGATTAATGCCTATTTACTAGAAGCTCTGCAAAAAAGATTACCTTTCTGTCTTCCACCCCATATTTTTTAAGTGAATGTCAGTCTACAAAGCTGTGAAGTAATGGATAGTGATATTACTCAAATGTTTGATGAGCAAATGTAGCAGCACTTGATAAATGAAGTGGCAGGAAGCAATGATAAACAGAAGGAAACATAAGCCAAAGGCCACCAGTAGTCACATCAGAGTCTGGAATTAATTCTAAATTGCATTAAAGAGGACAAAATAATAAAATATAAATAGGGCAGTAAAAATGAATGTGTAAGAGTGACTTTTCTTCATGCATAGAACCTCCAAAAGTGCTAAAGAGAATTCTTAAGACATCTCTGCTGGGCAGAGGACTATTTAAAGACTATTTTGCCCAAGGAAGCTGATACTTTGTTTATTATTTCCTTTTTAAAAAAATCTTTTTTTTTGTTGTTGTTTTTTGTTTTTGTTTTAGTCTTTCAGAATGTTCTGAGTACTTGGGGAAAAAAAAAGCCTTTTAATGAAAATCTTTTCTGAATAATAATTGATGGGGCTGGTCTTTTGGTGTTGTAACTTTCTGGGACATGAATTCTGGTCACACATGGTGGCTGCTTTGGAGGCAAATAACTTTCCCATTAGGTAGCAGAACTTGCTTTGCCCATGGAAGAATCAGTGATCCCAGCTTCCCTATACTTTGCTTTTCCGTCTTTGATTCAAGATTGAAAAGTATCAGACTGTGAAGGAATGGTGAAGTGTTCAACTTCATATTGTTGTAATTCTTCTTTCAAGTATGTTATGAGTTCTTCTCTTTATTTAAAAGAAAAAAAAAAAGTCTGAATCCTTTCTGGTTCCATATGAGTTCACAACAGATACAAGCAACAAAGGAAAAAGTGACTGCAAGAGATAGTTGTATCATTTTAAGTGCATGTGTCATAGATTTAGATGGGGTATTTTTGGACTGCTCATCCAGCAGCCCAAGATCTGTCAGGAGAACAGGGACAATCCCATACCACTGTACTGTTTCTACAAACACCACTGCACAGTGTTGTGACAGTGCAGTCCCCTCTGAACCACTGTAATTGTGGGCAGCCTGGGATGGGCAGAAATAGAGGGATTAACTATAAGGAAGTTACTGCATTTACTTGAACTAAACTCCTTAGCGCAGAGATCTCCTACAACTCTTGAACGGTTATGTTCTAGTGGATCAGGGCAGCAGACCTCGTTTGCTCAAATTTCCTGCTGTACTTTGTTCCTTCCCCAGGTTCACAGCCTCGAGCTTGAAGAGACTGTGCCAAAGTCTGTAAAAATTTTTCTGAGGGTATACTGGGAAAGCAAGCAATGGAGCTAACTTGTTATAATAGCGGACTCTGACTGAAGAGCAAAAAGCTCTTGGGAGCACCAGTGAAGTGTTGGGGAGTTTTGGAGCGTGAATGTGGGTTGAGTCCATCCATGTAAGATTGTTGTTGGGGTTGTGATTCATTTTATTAATCATCTTTTCCATGCTGGAGGCAGTCTGACCTTGTTTCCTTTCCCATTAATAGTAAAACTACCAGTGACTTTGCTGAAAAATTTTGAAGCCTCTTTTGGCTGATGCTTTATCAAGATCCTTACCTATGAATTCTGAAATGGTTAATTACTCATCATGAGTACATGGACAATTTGTGAATATACCAAATGTTTTAGGGCAGTGGTTAAAACGGGAGTAATGTTACTCATATTTGTTTTTTTGTTTTTTTTTTTTTTCTGTTTAACATGCTACTTGTTTTTAGATTACTAATTTGAAAAAAAAAAAAAAAAAAAAAGTTGTTTATAGCCCAAGAATAATTATCAATAAATAGTCAAATTAAATAGTTCATGCATAGCATTACCTAATAGTAGCTTTTCCAAACTCCTGATTAAATACTAGTGGAGGGTTTTGTTTTGTTTTTAAGGAGAAAAAAAAAAAAAAAAACAGTTAAAAATGGTTTACTAATCAAGGAGCGTTTCATTTTTTTTCCCAGGAAATTACTATATAGTAACTCTTAACATTTGGTAAGCTTTTATTTTAGATTAATTTTTCTTTTTTCAAACTTTTGAATTATGATTAAGAATATTCGGTATGAGTGAATTCACAAACAATTCAGCCTGAAAACTGTTTCCCGGTGGAGTGCTTTATCAATTTGGGTGCAAGACTGTGATGAAACTGATGGAGCATCTTCAGCGAGAAGGTTTTCTTCATGCATTTGCTGCTTTGTGCGTTAGCATTTCTGCCAAGGGGAGTTCAGAGCGTGCAGCCTGTAAGGTCCAGATTGAAATTTACAGGGAGGATTAGTTTTACTAATGGGCATTTTGAACAGTTCCAGTGTTGTTTCATTTCCTCTACTCAAATGTATTTACAGGAAACATCTATTTTTATTTCACTCTTCTCATTACAGCTTCCTCGCCTATCACGCGTACATATACATATGTAAAAAAAACTCTCCTTCGTGTCCCCTGAGTGGTACCATATGCTGACAAAACCACGTTAAATTCACAAGCCAAATTTCATTGGCTATTTGCCCTCAACTTGAAAAGCAATTTATTTAATAAATATTTCCTCAGCGCCGCCACTGCTTTCAGTCTGTTTAGCCTCTCTCAAGGTAGCTAGCTAGTAAGTAGGAAATTTAGCTTTCAGCTAAGAGCAGAGCCTTAGGTCACTTGCTTGCAACAACTGTGTGATTCCTAAATTAACCAGCAACCAAAATCTCCCAGATTGCCTTGAGAACCTCATTTCCCAGGCATGTTTTGCCCATCGTGTTTTGCCCCTGCTCCTTTTCCTCCGTAAGCAGTTTGCAATCCATTTTTTCCATCCGGACCCCACTGCTCTTTAAGGGGCTTTCAGACACGAGTGCCCAGAGCCAGAAAGACTTGACATTTCTAAAGG
Source organism: Nothocercus julius (assembly GCA_013398735.1). NCBI lineage: Eukaryota > Metazoa > Chordata > Aves > Tinamiformes > Tinamidae > Nothocercus > Nothocercus julius. Next base: position 5,253,414 of record VZSV01000025.1, read on the forward strand.
TCTTCACATTGTTCGGAGGATTTTATCCAGTTTTGGGCAAGTGCACCCAAACTCAACAGTGGGGCCATTGTGCTCTGCCAGTTGGGTATTAGCTCTTGCTTCACTTTGCTCCAGCCCTCGCTGCCTGACAACATGACTTCAAAGGTCATGGGTTCAGTATGGGTGTTATACAGGCTGAGGCCTGCTCTGACTTAATAGAGACAGGAAACGTTCAGCAGCAGCGCACAGATGTTTGCGGTGCAGGACCAAAAATAATTTAAATCAGACGGGGTCCCAGTGTGCCTGACTTGTGCAGCGGATGCCTTTCAGAGTCATTCCCCTTAGGTTTGTTTGGTAACTTATGCCTGTGCACTGCTCATTTACAGCAGATCGCAACCAGGGCTTGCTCCATCCTTTCTATCCCAGTTTTCCCCCTACCCCTCCCTTTCTCACCAATTTGTCTTTGCCTCCTATGTGACTGCTCTCTTTGTGTCCTGATCTAGCCTTCCAGGCAGCTCCTCCTGGCTGGAACAGCTTCTCCCTTCATGTATGCCAAATTCCTTTCCTTGTCACAAAACCTCCAAAGATGTGACTGTTCAGCCCAGCATTCAGCTTGAATGCTGCTAGTGCTGCCCTTGGCTTGATGTGGTGTGGTGCTCTGCGTTTCCGCTGCAAATTCGGTAGGGAAAGAAGCTCCCATTTCTTCATCTGGCACTGCAGAAAGGTCCCCAAATCTTATTGCACACTGTGTTCATAATCTCTTATTCTGCAAGTGATTTAAGAGTATAGAGCTTGTGACTAAGGAGCCCACAACTTATCCCTAAAGCACGAAGCAGCAATGACTGCACCATATAGGATAACTAGTCCTTCAAAACTGTTATGTATAAAAAATGAACCATACCTCCTGGCATGCACCAAAGCAGACAAGTTATAGTTAGCTCTAGCAATCTGACAGCCTCAGCCAAATCCCCTTCCCGTCTTACAACCATTTTGTGTCAGTATTTGTTGCTTTGCTATTTCTAAGATTAGAGGCTCATCATGAAGTCTCAAAATCTGATTCTGATTACTGAGAATCCTCTAGTGAGAAAAGCAGAATATGGAAAAAGAACTGGTGCTTGTGGAGCTGGGTGCATGTTAATTACCCCACCTGCTGTAGGGTACCTCTTGATTCACAGCGTTGGCAGTACGGAGCATCCCACAGAATTGAGAAGCGCATCGGATCAGAACTGAAATCCATAGGGTAACAGAACCCTAAAAGAAGGCAGAGTACATAAATCCAGACTTGGCGAGGTCAAAGCTTCTGCACTTTCAGTAGGGTCGTAGCATTCTGTCATCTGTATTACGACATATAACAGAAACAGCACAAAGAGCAACATCACAAGACAGACAGCGTGATACATAAATAGTAGGCCTGTGGTGGATTTGCATGTTTTGCTTTAGGGGTGGAAAAAGTGCCACTTGCCTGTGTCTGCTGGTTTTCTGAAGTCATTTCCCATGGCTTTTCTGTCACACCAGATAACAATGGTGAAAGTAGGGCTGGATATGACAGCTGTGATGATCATGCCCTACCGATGCTAAAATCCTCATTGTGTCATGGCAGATTAGCAGAGTGCTTTGCAGACTGGTTGTAGGAGCTGCTTAAGGTTTGAACTACGAAGTGAGCATCCCCAGGATTTGCTCATTTGACTTGAGGATTCATAACATTTAGCAGGTTCAGGTCTTTAGCATAGTGTTTTTGCATTTTGTACTATAATTTTTTTTCTAGCAGCTTGTGTTGGGGGCTAAGAGAGAAGGTGAGAAACAGCAACATAGGAAGGACTGAGAAATGCACTTATTAATTTAACATTTTCTTGACAGCAAGGCCTTCTTTTGTGCTTTAGGAAGCACAAGTTAATGTGGAAAACTGCGTGCAGCCTTTTGAGGGGATCTGTTCCGCATCCTGTCACGCTGTCCCGAGGACAGCACTGACTGCAGGCGAGCGCCGCTGGATGGCATCCAGCCTTCTCCCGCCGCCCCAGCCTCAGCCGTGTCCCGGGTGCGGCGGGCACGAGTTAGCCTTGACTCTGTCTGCTTTCCTTCTTAATGAGTCTTGGTAGTAAAGTGCTTTATATTTTCCTGTGAATGGCCACATGACCCGCTGTAATGAAGCAACATGCGATTGGGACTAGTAAGAGTAATAGCAGTGTGTTGCTCTGTGTTTGGATACATATGCACAAAGCCACAAAGATCTCTGTAGCCTCCCTGCAGAAGTTGAGAGGCATCTGAGCTACATTTTCTCAGATTAATTTATTATGTGTCCTAGTGAGTGAGGTTTCCTTTAATGGTTTTGCCTTGGTTGTGCAAGTGTGCAGAGTAAGAGTTGCACTGTACTTAGACTCTCCGCCCCCTAAAAATCACCAAATACTCTTAAACATTAATTAAATCGTGCAGCACCTTTTGTGACACTGAGTTGCTGCTGTAACCATTTATTTTTAAACGAATACATAGACTGAGATTAAGGAATTTACAGAGGGCCATGTGAAGAGTCACGGAGGTGAAGAAAACAAAAAAATTATCTCCTGAATCTTTTCTGCAACCATTATCCCATGTAAAAGAACAAGAGGAAATAGGAAATTCTGTGAGCAGACAAGTCCTATCTGCCAAAGGTGCCCTTCTTTTGGCTTTTCTGGAGTTAAAGCTAAATCCATTCAGCTTAATTACATTAATTTAGCTTAATTAATTATTAATATAAAATAATTATTCCAAAATTTTCAGATCAACTTTAGGAGTAATTTTAGCCTGATTCATGTCTGTATCTATATAAATACATCTGCAATTCTATTGCACAGAACTAGTATAGTCATTGCAGAGGTGTTACTAGATGACCTTATTGCAAGTGCAGGGGTTTAAAACATTTTTTGTATAATGCTTCAGTTCTTGGGAAATAGCCTTCTGTTTTAGATTTAATTAGATTGTTGTAATTAATTAGATTTAATAGGACTTTTGCTTGAGTGAAGAGATTAGTGGAGATCACAGAATTTTGTGCCCATTGTTTGTAGAAGGAAAAAGATTTTTCATCGGAAGAGAGTGATGCTCATCATCTTTATGCTCTTTTTCTCTGCTTTTTTTTTTATTTTAAATGGATAGAAGTAGCTGAAGCTGATTCCTCTGTAGATTTGGTCACTCACAGGGATAAATGAATCTGCAAGAGGAAAAAAGGAAAAGAACTGTGAATCTCATTCATTTCTGTGTTTCTCTAAATCTACAGTATTATACTGTATCATCACTGATATTACTGTAAAACTATATATATATATTTTTTTTTTTTAAAAAAAAAGGCCTTTCTGGTATTCAAACAGAATAAACCACACCACTGAGAAAGAAAAGAGGTCTTTAAATGGTGGATATTCGTTTCACCGAAAGGAGAAATCTTTGCATTCACTCCAGTATTGTTTCTCTTAATATGAAGAGCCATCTAGATGATAAATTATCCAAATGCTAATTGGACTTATCTGTGACCCTTCATTGCCTGTGTTATCGGAAATACAGCAGACTCAATCGTTGAGAGAGCCTCACTACCTACAGTTTCCCAAGCTAGGCAAAGCCATGAGCTGAGCACATTTCCACACTCCCCGGACATTTGGATTCCTGGTCAACTCCCCCTTTTCTGCTTGTATTGAAGTAAAAATTTCTAAATCCGTGGCTCAAATATGATACTGGCCAGTCTGTCCTTTTCTGTACAGCAGGGAAAAACGGGCTTGACATTGCGGAATTGTTTGATACCCCCAAAGAAAGCAGGTATTTTTTCTCTCAGGAGTTAAGTGTTTGCAATACTATATTTTCATGAAATGAAGATCATAAGGCAATTTATCACTCGTTCTAGCTAGAGCAACTGCTTCTATTTTCTGTAACCTTTGATATGGAAATAAACATTAAAAGTCTATTGTGAAGTTTCAGGCACTAATAATCCCCCTTATTATTATGACTGACCTATACCTATTCATTCTCAAGTTTATGCTCTTTTAAGTTACCCCTGTAGGTTAACATTACATGTAATTTTGAAACTCTGAGCTACTTCTGAAGAATTTAATTATAAATGTTGAACTCAAAAAATAGCAGATGTGTTTCTGAAGAGAGCATATTTTCTGCAGACCCACAAAACGTAGACTTTTTTGATGCACATGTCAGTCCATCCAAGTGTTCAAAGCACTATCCCAGTAACCGCTATGTAGCTCTGTATCAGAGATGCTTGTATCCAAATGCCCAGCACAGTTATGGGGTTTGTGCGTTTTTCCTGAGCAGCATCATGTTTAATGAGTGGCGAGCAAGCAGTGAGGCTTAGTTTTCTCTAATGTGACAGCATCACACAAAATATTCTCCTCAGTCCACTGGGTATCCCTCCTCAGAGTTTAAGAAAGAAGAAATTACAATAATAAAGAAAACAAGTGTTAGGTTGTGGGTATGGCAACCTTCCAAGTAGTTATGATAAACCAGCACTGTTCGCTGCTTGGGAGGTTAAACAGAATTCTGCATTGTTCTAAAGCAGCTGGGGAGCAGTTCCCCGGGCTGTTTCGCACAACAGTATTTTAAGGAGGTATAATAAGATCTAGTATCACTTTTAATTACATTAGCCCAAAAGGCAAAAGGCAGGTACTTGCTAATTTTAAGAACTGCAGCTGAAAAGCAAACATGGCCAAGGTGAGGGCAAAATGGCAGTTTTTTGAAAGCAGCATTTGCGTGAGGGAGAAATCTTTTTATCTGGATATTTTTCATTATTCACTTGACACAAAATATTCTTGACTTAATGCTTTCAGTAACTGACTTAGTGAGTAATCATTTTAAAGTTGTTCTTTACCGTTCTCTTTTCTCACTGTGGGCCATGAATGGTGCAGATGTTGGTGAAACACTACTACATGACAACGAAAATAATGCTTTGTCCTTGAGACACCTCTGGCTAAAGGCTCGTGCACGTTTCTATGTTGCTTCTGGGTAAAGTGCAGCTTGAAAGATGAGAGGGACTATTCATCTTGATTATTTTGGAACAAAACTTTTGGGGTTCGCTTTTCAGAGGGTGAGGGCACAGTGCTTGCTGAACCAGGTCCCTGCATGACTCTCCGATAAAGCTTTTAGTACTAGCATTTTGTGTAATAGTACTGGAATCTGAACAAATTCTGGATGTTCTAGTATAACCGAAGCATGTATGTGCATTGCACCCAGACAGTGTAATAAGTGACTTTTGAAAACTAAAGCATTTCTTGAAATAAACTGCATATCTTTTGTTCCTACCCTTCTGATGCTTCAAAATGCAACTCAGTTGCTATAGAGACTTTTCATTTGAAATGAAGGAATGGAAAAGGCAACTTAAGAACTGAAAGGGACGCTGAGCTCTTTATAGCTAGCAGGAGCTCATCATCAATCCACCAAATAGCCCAGAATATGCTAGGAGGCCACTAACCTTCCTACATATTGTGAAGCTTTCTACCCTCCTACCCGTAGTTAGAGGACCCTGTGGATCTGACTTGTAGCAGTGGGATACCCATCTGATAAGCCAAAGCCTGATAAAAAAGTACAAGTACTTCTCCAGATCTTCAGTCATGCCTTTGGCCCAGTGGGAACTCTGGCCATTCTGTTGTAGATAGAAAATATATTTTCAAACTTTTACCAGAAAAAGCAGTAAATGTCTGTAGTGTCTTTTGGAAAAGGATGACCTTATTGTTGAATTTCCTGAATCTTTAGTATATGAGTCGTTGTCTTAAGTTAAGATTCTTGAAAAAACCTACATGCTCAAACTCTCAATGTTTTCTGTAAGTCTGCCTTTACGTTAGTGCAAACTGAGACTAATCCAAAGTCCATCCAACAAAAAGGATCCCGGAGGCAGATTCAGTGAGCTTTTGAGCAAGGCAAATGTGCAGGTAGATAGTTTGCATATGTTACATGTTCTTTTTCTCCTTATTATCCAGTGTCGACTACTGAGTACTAGCATTGTGCTGGTGGTGATTGGGTTTATTTCTATTATTAAGAAACATTGAGGAGACATTTTCCAATTTTGCACGAAAAGAAACTGATCCATTTTCACATGTAAATGTATAAATCTCTTTATGTTTTGTGCTACATCTTGGGGGATCCTTTGATTTCCCCTTTTTCCAAGCTCCTAGGGGGTGCTAATCAGCTTCTAACTTGATAATTACACCGTCAATTATTCATATTCTTGCTTTTAGGTACAAAAAGCATTCATTTTGCTTAACACTGCAATGTTGTCTCCTATTCTTCTTCTCCCTTTTGCATATATTATTACTGTAACTCCAAGGACACGTATTTGCTTAATTGAAAGTTCTCTGATATGACAAGAATCACTTATGTATGGAAGAGAAGATTTTTGTCATGGAGGGAGGGAGAATGTTGCCAGATTTGTTCTATAATTATATCTGTTGCAATGAATCACTTAACTTTGATTTCTGTCTGCAAAATTGCATATTTATAGACTGGCATACAAAACTGTAGGACTGATTTATATAGCAGTTATGTTTTTCTCTAAATAATAGGAACAGCATTATTATTGGCTTGATGATTTTTGCTTTCAAATATTCTTTATTTCTGTCATTGCTCAGCTACCGTTCATTGGTTTCCTGCTGGTCCCTGAAGTGAAAAAGATAATGAGAAGAGCAAATGTTAACTGGAGGCCTGTCCAGAGCTACCCAGTAACATTCTGTCTAGTAACACTCTAGTGTTACACTAGACTCAGTTCCTCTGGTATTTTTGATTTAGTATTTCATGTCACAGAGTAAAGGGTAGAGCATATTTTTTCCCTATTTTTTACCTTTTCAGAATACTATAGATTGAGATCATATACTGCAGTTAGTGATTTTACAAATATTTTGTGTATGTGTACCCAGCATCATCCTGCAATGGGCAGTTTGAAATAAGGGGAACATCTGCATGAAGTAATTGCCCTCAGTCTTATGATGAGAACTAGCACTTTCCAACCGTAAAGAAGGCAGGTGTGATGCATTGGGAGGGTGTTTCCAGTGGGGGAAGGGAAAATATTAGTGCTATTTTATGCCACAGAGCAAATACATCTTGTGTAGCAAGTGAATTTTATTCAAGAAGATGAACAGAAGCTGGGACGGTTACAAAGAAGGAGTGGGTAGGGTACCAGAAGGCTGAAGAGCTGTCTCACAAGCGAACACAGAAAAGGCTTGGTTGGCTTAGTCTAGCAAAATAAAGTCAGAGAAGCATCTGACTGCGCTTTGCAATCATGAGGGGAAGTACAAGAGGCAAAAGTGGAGAGATAATGTTGATAGAAGAGAAATCAAGCACTGGGATCCAATAGCTGAAGGCATGTAAGGTAGACCTCAACAAATGTCATTAATGGGGCTGACATGACTGAGAGTAGGGGAGACCAGCCTCAAACGCTTGCAGGATGTTTTCCAACCCAGGGTCCTCTAGTCTTGTGTTCATCATGGTGTTCTTGAGCCAACAGCCTGGTTGTATAGTAAACAAAAATGGCACAGAGTTTACAAATGCTTAACAGCCCAAATATATATGTGTTTAAAAGAGTGCATTAATTTCAGCTATGGCTGAGCTCTGCCACAGCAGAAAGGGGAAAGCAGGCTGAACAAGATTCTCTTAAGGAGAACAAACAGAAGAAAACAATAAAGAAGTCTGCAACAGATCTTTCTAATTCAGTGCCTCCATATACATTTGTACCTTTCCAGTTGGTGCGTGTTTGTACATACATACATTTAAGTTACTAAGCATGGAGGTTGTTCCACATTATGTTGCTGTGGCTTTTGTTATGGTTGATGTGTTTCATTGTCTAACAAAATATCCTTATTTCCTATTTTAATTTCTTTTTGTTTCCAACCTTCACTGGTGACTATAATCCTAAAAAATAATATTTTCATTTTCCCTTTTAACATAATTCTTTCTCTGTCTCTTGAATTATGGCTACAAAATGCAGCGAGACAAATCCTACGCTCATTTTCAGAATTCAATATAATTTCGTAAAGGTTTGCAATGCTACAAACCCGGCACTGCAAAAAAAAAAAAAAAATACAGTTGGATAGTCCATTCCCTTGGGTGTCTGGAAAACAAAGTAAAGTTATTCTTGAAGGTCTTTGCTGGCCTTGTTTCTCTCCTGTGTAAAAAGCTTACCACATTCATTCATGCTTTTGTCACCTTCAAACTTGTTAGAGCAGCCTTGTGGTTACATAAGGTGACCACTATGAAATTTCATCCGATGTTGCATACTTATAAATATTTCAGACGTAGAGCATATTGAACTGATCTTTCAAGCTTAGGAATTTTTTGCTTGCCTGTATGCATTTGTTTCTTAACATGGTTATTTATAAGGCATAGTGTTCCTTCTTAGAAAGAACTAAGAGATTTACTCAGTTCGCCTCTAATTTTCTTGGGGAAAATCTCCGGAAAACTCCAAAATTTTCTTCAATCTCTATACTCTGAAATCTGTGGTCAAGAGTCATTTTTTTGAAGGATCTCATGCTTTTTTCTCTCTCACTCTCTCTCTCTCTCTGTCTGCTGCCCCTTCTTCACCTGACAACACACATAAAAGCTAATAGATTTTCAGCAGTCTTACAACTTAAAATGCACTCCCAAACCATTCTGTCAAACAGCAGTAACTTGGGCTGGACTTTACAGATCACAGTAAACAGAGGTTTAGCCTAACTAAAATTAGACTAACCTGTTAAGCAAGTGACAGCCCTACCAACAAAAGATGCTATTGCTTTTCTATAAGGTTATGCAAACCTTTGTATTTCTATGCTTGAGGTAGTCAAAGACTCATAAGAAGTTACTGAACCATGGTTCCTGTCAAACCAGGTCACTTAGGTTCTCTCAGTCTTAATTTTCCCATCTATAAGACAGAGCTAATAGCATACCCTGGAGTTTGTTAGTAGCCATCAGGATAGCTGCAGCTGATGTTTGTGAAAGAAAAATACTGACTTCGTTGTACAAAGGAGGAACCTAAGACACACCAAGGTTAAGTAATTTATGGAGGATAGAGGAAGGAGGAGGTAGCAGAGGAAATGACTTGAGAATGGGTAAGTTTTGAAGAGGTGCAGTGAGGGGTGGGGAAAGGAGGATTTTTTCCTGCCCTCAGTGGTACACCTGGGAAAACAGTTGCTTCAGCAACTGTCTGATGATTTCTGAATGGTGCAGAGTGAAAGCATTGGTCTTTGTCCAGTCTTCCAGTCTCCCAGCAGTAGTGATGATTTCCATTTAAAGAAACAAATCCCTAGCTGCAGAAAGAATGATAAGACAGCACCTGTAGGCCAAGTGTATTTGAAGACTGCTGTTATGAAAATGTCAAATTTTCAGACAGGAATCTGTCTCCCAGTTGCGTGCTGCGACCTGCTGCAAAACTTGGTCCTAGATTCCTAGACCTTGTATCACTGGCACTATTTGCCTGATCTCCACTTGCATGTTTCCTGAGCTGCCGACTCTTTCTTTTTTTTTTTTTTTTTTGAATGAGAGAATAGGTTCGCTCTACAGGCTTAAGCTGCCCTCCGAAAGTTGAATGCTTATAGAAGCAAGACTTCTGTTCTTGCATCATTTCATACTAACGACATTTGGCCTACTGCCTGATTCCATTCAAATCTGATGTGGGATAGAATGATGGAACAACTTTTCTAAAAGTTCTGTAGAATTAGGAGGTGAATACAGGAAAACATGCCTTAAAAATGAAGAAGGCTTTAATACTTGTTAGACGTCCAAGAATCCACAGAAGAAAAAGCTACAGAGTGCAGAGTTACAACTGCAAGGAAAAATTCAGTTGGTCCTTTCACCTTCTTAACTGCCAAAGCCAATTAGCCATGAGCCATAAATTTGCAGGAAATGAGGCTCATTAGTCTTGGTGTGTAGGGAACTGCTTGTTTTGCAGGGATTAGCACTACAAGGACTGAAGTGTGGCAGAGGTGGGTGTAGAGTTCAGGCTCCTGGCCCCCACAGCTGTGCTTAGAGCAGATCCAGCCCTGGAAGCCGCTGACCCAACAGAGTTCCATGATTAGATCAGAAGCTCAGACTTCATATAAAACATAGTTCTTACATGGCATGAGCCTAAGGACAGTTTTCTGAAGTACTATCAATCACTTTGCTGAACTCCTCGTCCCTCTCAAGGTGAGGCAAGGGCCACAGCCAGTAGGTCATGGGAATTTCATTTAAAGAGTACTTAGAGCATGTAATTATTGTCTAAATTAGGTGGATTTTGGTGATATGTTTCCAGTATACTTCTGATGTGATTGCTGGCTATAAAAACACTGTTAGGTGCCTCTGTCCTCTGGCAGCTTTAAGTATCTTCATATGCAGTTTGTCTAATGCAAAGTGAAGCAGAAACTTCTCTATTTCTGACTGATTAAAAAACAGAAGCTTGAATTTTGAGAGTATGCTGGGCTGTATTTCCCATCTGTAGAATGCATTGCCTTATAGAAATATTACCTGTAGATAATACATGCAAACTTGCTGGAAGAGGCTGGTAAATATCCCTAAGCATGTCCCAGATATTATTCAGTAACAGTCTATTCTAATTACTCTTGGAGGCAGTCTCATTTACAATGCCTACTTAATTGCTTTAAAATTGGTCTGCTTATTTTTGAAATGCTCATCAGTGAAGCAGCTTAGAGCCTACCTAGATTCTGCTCTACCAAGTTGCTTAAGCATGTGACTCACTGCTTTACTTTGTTGAGCTTTTCATGCTCAAATATATAAAAACAACTCTGTTTCCAGAGGCAAATAAAATATAATGCTATAGCAGGTGATGAGGCTCATATCTACAGCTCGAAGATGAACATGATATTGTTTAATTCATACTTAAGTCTGAAAGCATTTGGAATGATCAGTACCTTAATGAAATGATAATTTCATGCAAAATGTCTGACCATTATTTTTCCTGAAAGAGGCCACAGTATTGGCCACATATCTTTATAGGTCTCTTTAAGAATGAATTATGCGCAACTCTCTTTATGTTTGAATTGCATTCCTCTGATCCCAAGTGAAAAACAAGCTAAAGAATGATTACCGTAAGCCATCATTTTCCATAGCAGAACACAGTAGCTTATGCTGAAATATCTAACAAGCTGATCCCCTTTCCCGTGCACTTTACATACCAGTTTCATTAGCAGGTGGAATAGGGCAGCTATGCTAAATAAGTAAGGGTTTATCCTTTCAATTCCTCTTCTCTGTCTGATATTTTGCAACCTCTGTGCAACACTTTAACCTCATGATTCAACTGTAATGATGCTGTGCATTCCTCAGGGATATGTTTAATCTTTTTACTTAGATAAGTTCTCGGCTTAACGTTACAGTATCAGACAAGTTGAACAGAAGGAGTATGCATTTAACCAAAATGGCATGTCAAAAGGAGTGTGTCTTTGCCCTAATATTAACCAGATTGGTTAGCAATATTAATCACTCATCTGAGAACTCTGCTGGCTAGCAGAGATTCAAAATATGGCCTTGCAGAGCAAGACAAGCCTAATCCTAATGTTTAATCAAGTAGTGATATCATTTCAGCTGGAGGAAGATTAGGCCTCAAAAATATAGTCTTTTTTTTCTCCCCCCGCCAAGATCTGGGTTTTTCACTATAGTGGCATCTCAGAAGATAACAGAGTAATGTGTTCCAGAGAGTTGCTTTACAGCTTTAGACTTTCACAGCTTCTCTGGTCTTTATAGGTATCTGAAAAGGTGCCTAATTTTGAGAAGTACCAAACCCTCCCAGCTGCCTTTGCAAAGGTCTCACCACTCAAGACGGGCATATATCACTGCAGTTGTCTTATGGTGTGAAGGCTCTTAAAAACATATGACTCAAACTAAAGGTCCGGATAGCCTAGCTGGACCATGTGCCTAGAAATGGCAAGTAATGGAGGAGAAACATCGGGAAGTGATTCTTCCTGCAGAACAGCCTCTTTCCTACTGCCTACTGTGACCCTGCCCAGCCTCTCTGCTCATGCATGCAGGGAATGGGTGTCAGTGCAGGTGGTACTGACACTTGGGCAGAGAGGCATTGGCAAGCATTTTTAGTTGTTGTTTGTTTTTTGGTTTTTTTTTTTTTCCTTTAGATGTAGATGATTTCCACACACAGTAACTTTCCTTTTCTTTCTTTTTTTTTTCTTTCCTTATTTTTTTTTTTTTTGAACTAGTTGTTTTATAGTCTTTACCAAAGCAGACTCATTAGAGCTTACATTAAAACTTAGGCGCTGAATACTTCACATATATCTTATGGTAATCAGAGTTGAGAGTGTACTGGAAAATTACTCCTCCTCGCCTCTTGAACTGCTCAGAAAAAAAAAAAAAATCGCTCTTGTTATTGGCTTAGTCTTACTTTCCTTAAAAGCTGATTTTTGAAGGAGATAGTTTTGTACTTTTTGTAAAAAAAGAATTAGAAAAAGGACAATACAAACAAAAACATGGGCATGAAAATGTTTTGGCAGTAAAAAAAATCAGTCTCAATAGAAGGAATATCATCAAGGGAAAGAAGTTACATGTTTAAGACTTTTTAATTACAGATTAAAAAGACTAATTTAGTCACTTAGTCAAACTAAAAGAAGGACGGGGGGAGGAGATGCTTCCTGGGGTGGAAAAATACAGCAGTTTAATAACATAGTAAGTATCATCACTGTTTTGTTATGATTGAAAGCCTTTGTTCCTTGAAGCCAGTTACAGTTTGGCTATTGAGTTTACTGGAATTAAGTGTAGATCCCTCTTCATTAAAATGAAGGAGGGAATAGCCTAGGTAAAAAGAACAGACAAAAGGTAAATGTCTGAATCTGCAAGCATATTTTGCTGGCTCATGGTTTCCATGAAAGGAAGGTCTTTAAGAACCACTTTTGAGAAATGATAATAAAAAGACAGAACACTGGACGGAAATGTTGTTGCAGGATTCAGCCACTGCTTGGAGACCAGTGGGTGGGAAGCAATGACTAATTCAGACACTGAATTTAGTTTCTCTGTCTTCTAGTACCAGTTGCTACTCTGCTCTTCCTGTTTCCTGTGTTCACATATGTAGTATTTAGCGTTTAGGAAGGTGCATATGTAGGAATGCTATGTGTTTACCAAGGTCTTTGGCGAGTTTGAATTGAGTTTGGAGTGAAAACTCAGGAACTAGTTGGCTGGGACCTCAAATCTTCAGGGCCAACAAACTGTTCAGGAGAGACAGGAACTGAAAACTACCTTTTTGATATATATCCTTCTGATGGCTTTCCTTAGCGCTCTGCATTCTTTACAATTTCTCTATTTTCGTCTTCCTTTCCTCCCTCTTTTTCTCCTGTTTCCCCTTCTATAAACTGTGTTCTCCACTTGAGAGAGGACTTGAAAAAAATTCTGCTTTCTTTTGGGAGAAAGCTTTCAACAGAAATCAATATTATTCCTGCAGAGAAGACCCCATAGCAATGTGGAATTCCAGTGCTAAATGAATAGACACAGTGCAGTGAGAGAATCCAAACAGTCATGTACGAACAAAGCTACTTGCATAACTAGCTTCAGCTGAGTCACCCACAGAGATCAAACAGTAGGAATTCATTTTCAAAGTCTACAATAACTCTCAGCCCTTTTCAGGCTTGCATCAGAGTAATAGCAATATCAATACATGTATTAATACGTATAAAGAATTGCTAATAACTCCTTAAAGCTTTCTTAGTACTATGGTTGAAAGTGAAGGGCAATACATGTCTGGAGATGGTTTACTTAACGTATGTGCTTACCCTGTAAGTGAGACTGAAAAATGTAAGAATTCTAGCTTTGATATTTGGCAGTCTTTCTTCACATTATTTTCTCTGACCATTGCGCCAGAGTACTACCCTTGGCTACATTTTGTGAATACATCTCACTGGACGAGGTGCTCAACTGAGTACAAATCAGGACAGCTCTGTTGGAATCAGTACAATACTGATTTATACCAGCCTGAGGGTCTGGCTTCTAATGATTCAAGGAGGATATGAAAGCTACCTTATATCAGAAATGGAGAGCAAGTAATTTAAAAACTAAAGCTACTTTAACTAAGTCCTGGAACTATGCCTAAAATAATAATTTCCGTCCTGTGTTTGAACTTAAACATTCATGACTCACTTGGCGTTACTCAGAGGTTTACTTATGTTTGTTGCTGCAAGAACCCCTCCTATAATACACATGACAACTTACATAGATCACAATCATATCAAAGTAAGTTAGACTTCAGGGAGGATAGACAAGAGGATAATGTGCACTTACTTAGTTTCTTTTATCAAGGGAGTTCAAAAATCATGTGTTCATTAGCTCTAAACACCATTCCTCATGGACAGGTAAGCATAAGTACCAAGCCTGCTTTGCACACAGGTAAATTAATAGGTTATACAAAACAGAGAGAGTAAAACAGAGGCATCTCAGAATAACAAGAGGTACCCAACGTGCATTAATGCTTACAGTCTCTCTTTGCTCCAGTCCAAATTACTGCCCTTGAGTTGCAAAGGATTGCTCTTAGCATGTGACAATATTAAGTCCCTTGCACAGTGGAAGGTCAAGGTGTCCTTCCAGTGTTCTTCATAGGTGGCCTGTGAATCAGTCATACATTAAACATAAAAACAGACATCAGAGTTGTAAGAGAAATGGGTATCTTTGGCAGAAACAGGTATGCTGCAGTATTTTGTTAGATCGTTACCAAAGTCGAAAATGCAGTCTCCCAGGCAAAGGGTCTATGAGCTTCACAGGATCATGTAATTTGGGGGTAATATATGCCTGTGCTAGAAGAGCCTGCAGTCCATACGCACTTTTGGAGGGAGATACAAAAGAGGAACCACTCAACTCATTGGTTCCAAGGTCACTGTTGAGCAACACGCTAACTCACAAACAAAAAATAAATATGTGAATTTAAGAGCAGAATGGAGATCTTATACAAATACACAAGACTTTGGACAGCTGACTAGAGTAGGCTCCAGAGGCACTGCACAGGAGAAGGATCAGAGAGGTAAAAGTAGTCCGATATAACACTACTGGTTATGTCTTGAGCGTAGCTTCTGTAAAGGAGCTCGGCAATATACTTCTTGCCAAAACTGTGTAGCAGAGGATTTGGAAGACGGTACAGAGCCTTTCGCCCCAAGGTCAGTGGTTGCATCTGGCTTCAAGTTCATAAATGGTAAATAAACTCTTGCCAGTGACAACTGCTGGTAGATCTTTGCTAAATAAGCTACCTTGAGTAGGTGCCAGCTTTCTGGTAACAAATATCCTATGTAACAACTCTTCAGTGTCCTTATCCCTAACTGACCTATGTCAAAAAAGAGAAGTTTTCTGGCTTCTGAACATTTTTATGATTAGAAATGTCATGGAATCTGTGAACTTTATGAATCTGTTGGCTTCTCACCTTTTAGAAATCATGTTGAACACTGTGATTGAATGTTGGTCTTACAGCATAGAAGGAAGTAGCTTCACCAGTGCAAAAGACCTACTTCTTTAGGTATCTAGGGAAGACTCGGGCTTTCACAGGGCCTGACATTCATGTGGAATTCTTTCCAAAAAGTTTTTATGTGGTGAGGGTCAGTGGACTGGTCTCCTCAGTGAGGGATAAGTGTTTTTTGGGACCTCTTTAAACAAGAGCAGAGGAAGAACAGAAAATACAACTACCTTGAATTTTTCTATCTCTGAGTAACTTTCAGTACAAAGTATTCAGATTTGTTAGTAGCAATCTTCTAGATCCAAGTTTTCCATATGGAAAATTTCTTGAAAAATTAAGTTCTTCTCATTGAACAAAGAATTATTTATTTTTCAGTTAAATTCAGAGTATCTGAAGATTAGAAAGATAATGAAATGTTGAAAATGTGATGATATAGCTGCCCTGGCTAGATTTGCAGAAACAAACAGAAACAGAATAAAATGTGAAATCATTTCTGTTTCTGCCCATATCAGTAAAGACAAGGAGTGACCTCACTTTCATGTCAGTACAGTTTCTCCAGCACAGAATCAAGCTGAGGTGAAATTAGGTCCAAAGAGTGAATTGTAGTGGGTTTTTTTTGTTTTTTTTTTTTTTTTTTTTCCCTCATGCTGGCATCAATTTGAATAAATGGATACTAAAGTCATTGCTTTATCTCTGAATTGACACTGCCATGAAAGAATGAAAACCGAATTAGAGACACAGTCTGTTCTTATTTAGACAGGTATCCGTGCAGTCAGGTTAGTTGGAATTTATTTTCAGAGCTGAACTTGGTAAGATTTCCAGATAGCATAAATCAGCACACCTCTGTACTGTATCTCCAGCTAAGGATCTGGTCCATGAATTTTAAATTAGCCAAGACAAGTTATCTATACTGTTAGCTAGAAGTAATAGAAATCCATTGAGAACTGGCGAAAAAAAATGTTTATATAAATGACTGGAAGAAACATGTAGCTTAAAGAGAGTTGATCATTGGTTTATATGTAAATCTATGTGCTTGTAGAACTTCATGAAAACTTAATGTACCCTCTCTTCTTTCCGTAAATGAGTTTCAGAATACTGTCATGACTTTCACTCAGTGTAAATGCCTTTCTCCACCAAAGCTGCATGTTCTGTATTAAGCAATATTCAAATTAGATGCAAGAGTTGGAATAATATTATAAGGTAATGGTTCTTTTATCCACATTTTATCTCCCAGCAATAAATTTTATATGTTAGATGATATAGCTCCCAATAGATCTTGGTATAAGAGACCTCAATAAATCTCAAACCATTCAATACAGAGGAAATTTATTTGTTATTTGTGTCATGTTTTATTAGTGCCCTGCAGTTCAGTCCTGACACTGGAGAGATCGTTGCTTTTGCCAACAAGTAAAAAAAAAAAAAAAAAAATCTTTGGAGCTTTAATTTATGGTAAACAATGTGTGTATTATTTTTATGTTATGCATCTTAATTCACAGATTCAGGTATTCCAGCATATTTTTCTGACTATTCCTCTCAAAATTGTGTAACATAGTTATATTTTATGTCATTGATATAGGCTTCATAAATCAACAGTATTTAAGTTGAGCATTCATGGAAAAAATAGTATGTAAAATAAGATTTTATTTTCCCACATTGAATGTAAAAGCCACACAATAGTGAGATGGATGGATAAATAGAAAGAAACTCCCTCAACTTTTCAATCTCTGGATACCACATCTGTGTGGTACATTGTGCCAAACGCTACTACTGTTTCTGCTGCTTTTGTGTCTGAAAATTGCTTTGTAATTCATGAGCTATGCAGTCATCTCTAGCTCCAGAAATAAAAAGGTAGATTCAGTCTCTTGATATATATATATATATATATATATAATGGATATAAGAGTATTCATTTTCTTTTTCTTGCTCTATAATGAATGAATGGAAGAGAAATCTGGCTCCCAGCTTGTGAAAAAAGCAATATTTCACTATTATGATATAAACAGAAGGCTACAGAGTAGGGCTGTGGGGACATAGCCATGAAATACGGCATTTCCAGGTTTGAAGAGATGAGGGGGAAAGAACTAGACAGTATTTTAACCTTTTTAACTGAAAGGATGATGATAAATTCATGTCAACCATGAGGAGAAAGGAAACTAAAAACAGGTCAGCAATTAGTCCTATTCATCCTTCTGATCCCTCCTTTCAGCTTTATGGTCTTAAGGCTGATTCCACAATTTAATGTGCGTGAATTCCCAGCTACAAAAGTCTCTGGTTCAGGGATTTTCATCCCCATTACAGTGAAGCTCTCTTGACAATTTAATGCACTATTCCCCTAAGGAACTGCTGTCTTTATAATAAGGCTTCCAGGTTCTAAATTATATGAACTGCTGGGTCTTTCTGTTCTCTGCTGCTCCCCATAAAGGAAACTTGTGGTCTGAATTCATGATTAGCAGTTGTGGACAATGGAGGTCTAGCTCATCTCCAGCTCTGACTTAGTCCATGTCCTTGAGCAAGCATCCTTGCCTTACATAAGACGGAGATGATAATCCTGAACCTGACTTTTAATAAGATGCATTTCCTAGCAGAAGAGGAAATGCTGCTGAATGCTCAGCGTTGTTACGAGGCTGAGTGTAGGTTCTATGGTCAGCATACTGGTATTTCTTCATTTATCAAATTTACTGCAGGCATTGCAGTCAACTGCAGAATTTTCTTCAAAAAAAGTTTCAACTCTGACTAATCTAAATTCAGTGTAATTATGCTGATGTGTCATTATTTCCAATACGAAATTTTTAAAAATGAAGATTTCTGGAGCTTGAAGATCTCATTCTGATGTATGTACAAATGGGAAGCTTGAAATTTTCCTTCACACTGGCTTCTCATTTCTGAAATAAGCTTAGAAAATGTTTATTGAACATAATTCTGTTGAGTCAACATTGGATTGGAAGGTTTTCAAAATTATATTTGAATAAAAAAGAAAAAAAGGAGAAATACTGACTTTTTATCACCATTTGAAAAGAAAAAATAGTCAGGACCCAGATAGGAAAATCTTTTTCTCAGCTGTTCCTAACAAATATCCATTTGTTTTTCCCTATGTTGGATCACTCTCTGTGTCTCTGAGCTCTTTATATTTTAGACATGTGGTGTTTGTCTCACTTTAAAGTCCAAGAAACCAGGATAAGGGAACACGTAATGAATGTAATGTCACACAGCGTGCGGCCGTGTTTCAGAGAAACTCTCTCCGTCTTGGGAGCACCCGTGTCGCGCCGCCGCCGTCGCTCCCCGTCCCGAGCCGGGCTCCGAGCATGAATTCTGTCCACATATCGTTGGAGACAGGGCAGGGGAGACTTAATCTCTTTCCATCAACAGCACTGCAAATAACCTGAAACAGCGTCTGAGATCTGAAGCAGGAAAATAGCCTTTCCAGTTGGATTGGGCTGGCTAGTCCTCTCAGTTTCTCTGCCCGAATCATAACATACCGCGGGGGAGGAAATCCATCTGCTCTGATTTCTCTCCCCCCCACAGGTCTAATAGAGGCTTT
The DNA here is from genome assembly GCA_013398735.1 of Nothocercus julius. Lineage (NCBI taxonomy): Eukaryota > Metazoa > Chordata > Aves > Tinamiformes > Tinamidae > Nothocercus > Nothocercus julius. Next base: position 5,272,283 of record VZSV01000025.1, read on the forward strand.
GAGGGGGGGGTGGTTATTTTTGCTCTTCGTATGTGAGTGTTTTCTCTCCTTTTCCTTTTCCCATTTACATTTTAAGCAGAACTCTGCAAGGCTCTCTCAAGTTTATGTTCCTAATTCTTTTTCTTTTACCCTGTGAGCTTCACATACTGTTGGAGACCAGACTCCAAAACAACTCCGCACGTTCCTTAAACTTGTCGCCCCATTTCCAAGAGCTGCATTTGACCTCCCGAGCCCACTTAGTACCCTCATCAACAAGCATCAAAAAAGTGCTGGCAGCCCAGCAGCAGGAGGGAGGTTGATCTGGACACTTGCTGTACTCGTTTTGCTTTTCCTCTCTGCTCTTTGCCTAGGTCCCGTGTCAAAGATACAGGCCCGTTCACAGCCGTAATCGCGCCGCCCCCTCAGTCCTGCAACGCCACACGAACATGATGGGCCTGTGGACTAAATCAGGACGCTGTATCTCTCGCTGCCCTTGGCTTTTCTTTCCCTCATGTTTCTTGTTTTTCTTCAAGTGGACAATCTCATTATGGGCAAAGTTTGTTACAGCGTCTAGAATTTGACAAGTTTTCTTCTATTATGTTTTCGGTCTGTTGAGGTAGACCAAACCTTAAGCATCAGGGAAGTGGGGGCTTGAGAGCTTCCTGTTTCCAGCTGAGGTGGTGTTTTTTGCAAAGCAAAGTGGAAGGATTTCATCAGAAATCAAAGCTGTTTGCTGGGCGCTTAGTGAGACACAGAGAAATTATTGAATGCACAGATAACTGTACATGGAGCATTTTAATTCTTGGGTCAGGAGTTCAAATCCATTCAGCTTGCCAGCGGCAAAAATTCATTGCTATCTGATGGCTGCTTAGGACTTACTTGAAATTAGAGGCAGTGAATGTCTGTGGAGGCGAGGCGGGCAGAGGAATAGGGAATTAAAGAGGAAAGAAGAGCGGGGAGTGGTTTTCTATCATCTTGCAAGCAGCGCCCACCCCTGCAGCTGAGGAAATCCACATCCTTGTGAACAGGCTCAGCTGAGGAGGCGAAAGTAAGGAGAGGAGATGGTAATCCCAGACGAGCGCCCTGCGAAGGCAGGCGGCCCCGGCACGGCGCCGGTGCCCCCGAGGACGAGCTCTCCCTGGCGCAGGCTGCTGCAGGTCTGGTGGGCTTCAGACTGCAGCGCTGCCAACGCTGCCGCATTTTTTTAAGCACATTTTGAAACATCCTGTGATGCTTTATCTGTCTCATCAGAGCAATTAGCTGCTGGATGCTCTCTGTACAGCAAAAGAAATTAATTGGAAAGAGTCTGATGCTGTGATACAGAGCGGTGACTGGGAGGACTACAGTGTCTCATGTGGGTTTGGAGGTTACAGCAGCCGAACTAGAAACTGTTGTCATGTGCAGCTGGGTATAGCTGGACAGAAAGATTTTAATAAAGGCGAGAAAGTCACCTTACAATAGTTCTGCTCTGTTAAATGTTGGTTTTCTATGAGCTGTGAGGCATGAAGAGTATGAGTATGGGGAGGACACCCGTCCGGAGATGCTCTCACGAACGCTACAAGGTTCAGGAGCAGCGAGAAGATCGTACCTGTGTCTTTTCAGTTCCTAATACACCCTGCCTAGAAATCAAAGTGTAGTAGTTCTGCTCTCGCTTCCCTCAACACTTGTCTAAATGGGTTTTTCCCTGGAAGGCCGGAGATCACAAGCTTTGATCATAATCAGCTAACTTTGAAACAGGTAGATATTGAGAGCCATTTCTTTCCCACGATGTGTGCAATCCACTGACACAAAGGGAATGCATTCTGTGTGATGAGAAAAACAGAATTTCATAGCAGGAGAATGTGAAGTCAGGACTTCTTTTGAAAAACTTGAGTATTTTTAACACGTTGTAGCAAATAATAGGAGAATCTCCTTTTCATTTTTTTTTCCATAGTTTCTTTTGGTGAATCCCCAGAATTGGTGGATAACCTCCCTAACCTCTGCAGAGGTTTTCAGAACTGCACTGTAGCCAAAGGGGTCAAAGCTCAGCTGGACATCAGCTTTCTTAGCCATACCAACCAGGTGGAGTATCCTTTTGCTAGTCAGTGCCCATACAGGTCTGCAGGGCTGTGAAAGGATGTTTAAATGTAGATGTTTGGTTCAGCAGAGACCCTTTTGGAATGTAGACACCAGCAACGGCGTGAGAAATACGTTACCAGGCTTGGATGAAAGCTTTGTAATAATTAATTTTCTCCTTAAGTCTCCAATGACAGTGACAGACAGCAGAGAGGAAGAACAGAGCTGCAGCTTCCTCGGGAACAATTTGTCCCAGGCGATGAAAGGCAGGTGACGACATATGACATCATTCCAAAAAGTGGCTGCTGATGAGAAATTTTTTTTGTGTAGGAGAGATTACTCCCCTAAATATTACCAATAGCTTCAAAGGAAAGGTAGACATACAGTAAAGGCAGGCAGCTAACTTTCATGATACAATTTTTAAAAAGTTTTCTCAAGTATTGATGGAGCCCTTTTAATGCATAACCAAATTATCTGTTGAATGGATAAGGGCTGCAGACAAATTTTCTCCCTCGAGAGTCAAAATATTTTTAAAATACTATATTCCAGCAGTATTTCCATCTGGAACATTTTTCTGTTGTCTTATTGAACAGCAGGAAAAAAATGCCATACAGTGAAACTTTTGGAGTAAAGATAAAGAGAGGAGATACATGAAGGGTTGAAAGATTTATCAACTTGTATGTTGCATCATTCTCTCTAGGAAGCATAGGCAAAAATGAAATGAAGGGGAAAAAAGAGCTGCGAACCATGATGAAGATGATTAAAGAGAGTACAGAGCAGCTGTCAAAGCAAATATCAAGTAACATTAATAACTTCATAGCACATCACAAGACTCTCTCAAGCCTTCCCAGGAAACAACTTTTTTTTCTGCGCAGGATAAACGGATTAATCCATATGTGCAAGTACTAGTCTTTGTCTAATGTATTCCAGTGTCGCTTCGGAGCAGAACAAGAGATTTAATGTGGTTAGTATGACTACACGATGCCATCTGAGAAAAAAAATGGTTCTGTGATTTCAAATACCTGGAGCTAGATGGGAAAAGCTGTTCTCAGTGGGGAACGTGCAACTTCTGAGAAAGCGAACATGTTTTTTCTTAATGCCTTTTCTTCTATATAGAGGAAAGGATTTTTTCTGCATACAGGAAAGAAAAACAATGAGTGTTTGCAGCAAAGAGCTCTTTCTTTTTTAGTCAAACTGTTGACATTTTTCTTTCCCTGAAAGCATAGCAAACTTTCACCTCATGTAAATTCATGAAAAATATAGTTTTGGACCACAGTGTGGAATTCTGCCCATTTTGCCCTGAGCCTAAGCAAATATCTCTTCTCAGAGCTACACAGAAGTCCTTGTCAGAGCTGCTGCCTGCACGGCTACAATTCCCTAGCCAACATTCTAGGGAAAATTTCTTTCAATCAGATCTGCTGCATCCAAATGATTACTCTGTGTGTGTGTGTGTAGAGAAAACATTGTAAATCATATATAAGCAAAGGAGTAAAATAATTCCCTTACAGCGACAGAACAAATTGTCTTAAGCATTTTGGTGCCAGCATGGTGTAATAGGTTTATAAATTGGCACAAAAGATGCTTTTTACCAATTCTTCTGTTCTTCACTTATGGCCAGTAAGCAAGAGAACCAAATTTTACTCTGAGCTGTGTCTAATTCTTTATCAAACGCAGTTTGAATTTCCTACAGGGTGCAAATCTGTACACGAAGGGGTTTTTTTTATATTGCCTGTGGTATGAAACTGTAATCTTTCATGCTTTTGCAGTGCCCATTAGAAAGAGGTATGTTGTGTCTAGCTTGACACAGCTCCCCTGAATGTTAAAAAACAACCAAACTACAAAACTGTTATTGCATGTAGTGATGGTTGTTTGGGGTCTCAGTTTCATTGTAGAGGACCCTAGTAATCTAGCTGGAAATATTCCAAGTTTGTCCCCATCCCATATAAGTGAAAAGATCTAATAGTTTAAATGTTCCCCCGCCTCACCCTAGCCTGACCCTTTCTCCTTCAACCCTCGTTGCAGCAAAGGGCACAACAGGACTGCCTGAAGCAGACACTGCCACCTATTTCTGTATGGACGCTTACTTTTATGAGCTTCCGCAAAAATGACAAAAAGAAGAATTCTGTCATTTCCTCCTGTGAAACACAAACTGCGCGCTTGCCCTCCAAGCCCAATTGCACCTTTCAGATGATAACTGCTATTCTGTTCTCCTTGCCTCTGCCTCTTGCATAAAATCTGCTTAAGGACTAAGCAGTCATTTCAAGCTGAAAACAACTTCTTTTCAATGCAGATGTAAGGACAGGAAGAAAACTCATGCTTTTGGAGTACCATGAGGAATATATCTCTCCACTCTCTGGGAAATACTCTGTATTTTCAAAGGCTAATTCCCATTTTGTGTAGTGTACTCTGCCTTCATTTGAACTGACCAATGAGTCTATGGTTTCTTTCAGTATTTTCTTTTTAATGAAAGTTGAGTCATTCCGGGGGGAAAAAAAAAAAGAAAAAAGAAAAACTAAAGTTTTTGTTTGTTTTGTTTCTTTCTTTTCCTGTGGTACTTTGTTCTCTTTACCACATGGATAGTGTTAAAATTTGTGGGATTCCCCACTAAAATCAGGTAAACTTTAGCTACCTACTTGTACTAAGTGACCGTAGCAGAGGTTCTTCTGGACTGGCATGAGGAAAGTTTTACTGTTTCTCAGCATGCATCTGCTCAGAGGAATTCACCCTCTTCTGTGTCTGTGTATAACGATTGATTACTCAGACATAATTAGGATCGTGAAAGGGGAGGATGCTCTTCATTAGAACAAAAGGCTTGTAATAGCACTGAAAAATTACTACCTGTGATAAAAGCCTGGCCACATCAGAGCAGATGGGTTACTCGCATGTAATTCCTCCCGTGAGTCCACATGGACATGGTGTACTATACTATTCCCACTCAGCATGCTGGTGACACTTTTTTGGTGTCTTCCTTCTCTTATTAACTATATTTGCTTCACTAGGGCTAAAGACTCACTATTTTAATTGTAGAATTAATAATCTGAGTGTCCAAAATACCTTATTTTGCCTTCCTAGGCAGCTCCGTCTCTCACTAGCTGCATTGGGAATAGGGACTGTATGAGACCAGTGGAATTTTTTTGTGAGTAAGTGATAAAGAATTTTCAGTTGACATGAAAGCATGGATCCCTCCACAGATAAGATCTGGGAGCCTATTGTAGAGTCTCTGAATAGGAATTGCACTATTTTGTCCTCCCAAGGACTTTTGGCAATGTTTTGCTAATGGTTTGTTTTCAGAAGTGTTTCAGCAGTTGGGTCTTGTTAACTCTTGTGTCCTTTCGGCTCCCAAGCACTCTGTGTCACATTTGAAAATGGAACTTGGGATCCCGAGTCATTCAGGCAAAAGCAGTTTGCCTCCATAAAGCCAGCTGGAGCTTCGTTTCTGAAGTGGAATCTGTTAGGCAATTAGTGATTGGTGCCTTGTTTAAAGTGTGTCTGCACATGAGTGTGTATGTGGCGGGGGGGGAGGAGGTAATCAGAACAATTATCACACAATATCAAGCTCTCTTTTCTGAATTAAAAGCATTTTCTTATCCTATTTTTAGCAGTGTAATGTAAGGACTTGATTTTGTTGTTTTGGAGGGAACCTTGGCACTCCTTCATGCTATTCCGGCCTTGCTGGCTGGAAGTCTCCCATTAATCTACATGGGAGATTCTACAGGATAATCATCTCAGAAAGCTCCCAGCATGATTTCAAGAGTTTTTAAAGAAAACTAGAAGAGCCTCAGGAACCCCTCAATAATTTGCATACCCATATGAGCAGGCAATGAGCAATTTGGCTTTTAAAATAGAACTTCTCAGCCAATATGTCTTCTTCTTAAAATAGCTGCATATTGGCAATGTCAGTAATGTGTACAGACTTTCCAGTCACATTGCTTTGTTTTATTTATCCATCAAGAGAGCATATTAAATAGTCAAGAGAGCTCTGAAGAGACAGCAGATACATGCGCCTATTACACGTTTAAGTATGTGTGCACACACTTTTTGATTTCATCACAGAAAACTGATACAAATATTTGTTTAAAGCTTTTCTTCCTTTTTTTTCTTTTGTAGTTCAACTGCATGAATGTGATCTTCATTTCATAACGTAGCCTTGATATTTTCAGAAGTTTAAACATTGGAAGGGAAATTTTTTTAAGGCAATGATAAAGCTTTTCTTTTGCTAAAAGCCCTCCTCGGGGTAGAATCCTTGTCCCCATCCATCAAGAACAATAGCTAACCATGGTCTTGAGATCACGCGATAAAATATCTGTCTAAGTCTAAGGAACTTTATCCTTTAAGAGTAAGAAATCCTATTGTGCTTGGTTTGTTTTCACCATCCCAAGGCTGCGGTACTCCTTTGTGTGTTTTGTGCTTAATGTAGGACCCATAAAATACGACACAGCTGAAAGTATTCATTTGGGAGCCTGGCCACAGGCTTCGACAGGAGTCAAAGAAGGGGCTTGCTCAGAACAAAAAATATGCAAAGAAAATACCTTACTTTGTAACAAAACGAAGAAGCAGATGCAAATTCCGTAATTTCTATTCACACAGGAGGAGGAAGGAATATTTTTCAGACTGTCAGCTAGCTTTAAAATAATTAGCACAAACAAAAGTTTGAGGATCAGGAAAAACCCATATAGTTGTCTTGTTTGGGAAGGGATTACTCCTCAATGTGCTGCTAATCTGACTAATACATTTATGTTATACTTTGGAGGTAAAAGGGATTAGGTGGGAGGAATTAAAGAGATTTGATATGGATACCATATTTGGTAGAACTTCTAATGAGATTACTTTAAAAAAAGTTGCCTTATGCATAGACTTGAGCAAGTCCAGAGGCTCTAATGAGATCATGTGTTCTGACTCCAGTAGGGTAAATGATGCCGATTCAGAACTGTGCGAATAAAATTCATTGGACTCTGATTAACTCAACAGTTGTAGTGGTACTCAAATTGGTACTTAGATTTTCATGTCTTTCAGAGGTCATAAGGAAACACTGTGGAAACAGAGTAGAGAGTCAGTTCTGTACCAACGGTGATGCGTATTCACCAGACTGAATTTCCCAGATGAAAAAAAAAAAAAAAATTATGAGGATTTTTTTTTTAAATGAACTTGGAGTTGAATCAATGGTCTATCCCTTCTGTTCGTATGATTTCAGATGCCTAAAGCCACAGGATATGAGATAGGTTATTAGATATGCCTTTCCAGAGAGGAAATGGCAAGACAAAAATGGCCTGCCTGAAGTTACAGTTTATAGATTAGGAAGAGGCACAAACAATTAAAAGATGGAGACAGTTAGGGCAAATTACTTGCAATCAAGCTGCAACTAAATGAGCTGCTTGATGAGGAAGCCAAATTTATGTTGTTTAGAACCAGGAAGAAATACAGACTAAACAAAAAAAAAAAGTTGAAGGTGAGTAAAGTGTGAGCAAATTGTGTACAGATGTGTTGATAAGGGAAGTTACGGGTGCAATTAAAGTTCTGGTCCTGGATAATAAAAAAAATGATAGTAATTATAGAGCACTTTCCTGTCAAATCCAGTCACACGAAAGCTTAACAGGTGTGAGATGGTATGGCTATATTCCGATCTTTTCCCATCTGCTTTCATGCGTGGCTAGCAACCTCAGTAACCAGTTTTGACTCAAAACAAGCAAAACTTGGCAGTTCAAATCAAAACATACATTCTCTAAAGAATCTTTTATTTAAAGAGAAAATGAATGCTGAAACTGGAGTAAATATACTTAACACCAGAATTAAATGTTTTGTTTTTCCCTTACATAAAAGTGTGAATTACTTCTACAGCAGCAATTTGAAAAGATCTTTGAAAAGTTACATATATTCAACAATGAAGACAGAAAGTCACACAAAGCCCTGGAGACATGTGAAGGCTTCAATGTGAAACATTACATTTTGTCTTTGTTGCTCTGTATGCATTCTGCATTCGTCAGTTCACTGATGTAGTATTCATCAGTTTCACTGAATGCCAGTCATTGTCTACCTATATTTATCTGAATGGATAAAGACTTTGTAATTATGAAGAGGTATCAAGCAAAGCTATCCTTTTTCTCCATGCTTACTGTGTTGGAATGGTAGGCATAACACAGTAGACAAAGCAAGGTATAATAGGGCTTCTTATTGGCAGTCAGAAAGTACAAATATTTGTGGAAAGAGATAGTATTCTGCTGACATTTTCTCTTGTCTTGATTCCTCCAGTGCTTTCATGCAAAAAGTTTTGCCTGAACAGGATCTTGTGGAAATAGGCAGATGGATAGAGAGAATGAAAACTTTGCAGTCCTAGAAAAGCCAGAATTCCCAAGTACAAAAAATTTTGCAAAAAATGGAAAGTGAATATCGTTGGCATGTTTTGAACAATAAGTGAGAAGCCTGAATCCCTAGTGTCCATAATCTTGCAGAGCATTAAAACGCTAATGATACTGTATATATCATTTTCTGCTCAGTTGCGAACACTGTTTATCATCTGGCAAACTTACATAATGTTGAAATGAAGAGATTATGACATGCTGGGCCAGTTATCAGAAAATACAGTTATTTGAGAAGACAACGCATCCCACCTCAGTCAGTAAAAATAAATTAAGAACATGTTTTTCCATCTATTTGTAACATAGTGTGAATTTGTCCATTTACTTCTTTTAAAGTCTTGAATTTTGAAAATGCAAAATATACTTTGTAGATATAAAGCTTTTATTCTGATACTGGAATAAGAACAGACTTTGGGAGTGGTTATGAATAGGCTGTCTCCTTTCCAGTAGGTCTTGCCTGTCCTGAATTTCTATATCCAAAGTTGTCCTGCTGCTTAAAGAATTAAGTGACTCATATAAAGGAGATTGCATTTTGATTTGTAATCATGGGCTAATATTTGGCCTTAGCTCTGCAACAAATTCAAAAGTGAAGCTTGCAGCTCTTGTTTTTGCAAAGTTTCAGACAAATACTTTCACCCTAAATTGGAAAGGCATCTTTGAAGGACTTCAGTAAAGCATCTATAAATCTGACTAGATATCAGAATATTAGTCCCAAGTTGATGTTAAAATCCAGACCTGTTTCACTGCTAATCTGGGACATGAAAATTGCTTCAATATTTGTTTAGTAACAGGATGGATTTTAAGTTTGTTGTCATAGTTTATCTGAGTCCAGGAAGCCCCTCAGTGAGAGTGCTGGATGAATACTGTTTCCATTCCTAATAAAGAATAATGTGGGTTATGTTTTTTCTGAGGTTGGGATAGGGAATATATAAAAATTCCAAACTATTCTCAATTGTTGCACATATGGTAGGACTGTTCTTGGATAGGCTCATTGAGGATCACAATGGTAGTTGAAAAGATCGAGTTTTGAAGAACCGTTCCTTCCTCTAAGTGGGTAATAACTGTTTAATTGGAGCCTGCTTATTCCCTGAAGTTATAGTCAAGAAGCTTTTCCACTCTGTAGTCTCTATAAATCTATTAATGTTGCTCTGATGTGTGCAGTTTCCCACCTGGCAGGTAAATGCTTAGGAGATGTTTTTTTATATCACTGTTTTGCAAATGTGGTTAGGGTTATGGTCAATACACATAAATATACAGTATTTATTTTTACATTACACGTTAACTCATATGTTTGAGGTGTGGTGAATTATTACAAGAAGCCTAAGCTATGTAAAGTTTTATCCTCGTTATCTGTGCTTTTGCACAGTCCTTCATTCTGTCTTTTCAGCTTGATGTGGAGATAACCAAGGGAAGGAAGATAAGAAGGGAGAATCTGCTTTTATTTTTCATCACAGTAATAAGGGTAGCATCACCTGTCATGAAGGATTTTAGGCAAGGTGTGAGGTTTGAAAGAAAACTCATTTTCATTACTTGTGACTTGGGCATTATTTTAAATTCCCTGAAGGGTGAGGGTTTGGATGATTAGACAGTTAAATAATGTGGAAAGCCTAATGGCTTGGAACTGCTGGAGAGAAAATTTGGATCCTCATTTATATACTGATTGTCTGAAAAACTGAAGGAGACTTTGGTTAACAGAACTGCAGGGAGATATTAGGAATCAGATATTAATTTAATGGCAGAGGCATGGTGCCATAGTGTGAGGATTAAGACTTCGATTTGCTCTAAATGAAGAGAACTACCATGGTCCCTCCAAGAGTATATTTGCTTTAGCCCAGATTCTCCTTCCCATCGTTCACCAGGGAGCCAATCCACAGAAACCCTTGAGAAACAGAGCAAGGCAGCAATGGCTGGGTGCATCATCCGCTACTTTTTCTCCCCTTCCTCTATCCATTAGGCTTTCTCAGTAGCTAGCTCTTCCCTGCACAAAGTGCTCTTTCTTCCAGAGAAAGACAACCAGGAGTGAGCGTGGGGCACCGTCAGGCAAATAGACAGGGAGCTGTACAACAGACTACCAAAAGGATGAAGGCAAAGTTGCCATGTAACTTGTTAGAGCAGTCACATGCATCTCCCAGTCTCCTGCAACTTCGCAAGGCTAGCAGAATGGTCAGGTGGAAAAAAAAAAAAAACAATCAAAAGAGGAGGTAGAATGAGGGCTGGAATAACAAGGTGGTCTACAGTAGCCATCTTCGTCATGCAGCCAACCTGCCAGTCACAGCAGTGCAAGGGAGGAGAGCAGGAACGGCATGGGTGGTGAATGGTTGAAATGGTATGGAGGGTTGGTAGTACTTGAAAAAATGTTTCACCTTCTCTATATGGATCTTCTTAATTTTGGAGACCTTGCTCCCCATTGTATTTTAATTTGCGAGTGTGATAGGAAGCACCATGTAAAGAGATGCTAGATGGAAGTATCTATTTCAGAAGCAGTTCAGATCTATTTAGCTTTGTTTGATATTCCTCTTTGCTGTAGCTAATGTACCCTATGTTGGTAAAGCATAAATTAGCTAAATGTTTTTTAGGCATACAGAGTATTTTGCAACTGCTTGGTGCTGCAGGCTTTCCCAACCCAAATATACAATTTCCCTGTTTTCCCTGTTGAAGTCCTGTGCTGCTTCACATTTCATTAATACATTTCAAATGTGTCATTCTCTGATGGCATGGATGAATACAGATATGGATGAATGTGTGGAAGGTGTGAAAACTGAGGGTTGAAACTGATAGGGAGCATGCATGCATAAGTGAGGATTTATACGTGACTGCATATAAAGTGAGGGGTGGTAATGTATACATTTATGAACACAGAGTATGAGAAGGGGCCTTTTAGATCCGAGCAGTGGTCCATCCTGCCCTAATGGGGGCAGAAAAAGATGCTGTTTAGGAGGAGTACGTGAGCTGACCTACATTCTGTTGTCTATTCCTCTTGTGCTTCCCAGACTTGAAACATTAGGATTGTTGGTCTAATGTTTCTCATATCCACTTATGCTTATGAAATGGTTTGTTTCATTTGCATGATAATTACATTGTCAGCAAGCAAGCTCTCCTTAGAATATTGCAATGATTATTTGATTCTCAGAATGCTGTTCAAGTCCAAAATTAAATAAAAAAAATCTTTCCTAGAAGTTTATGCAGCAGAATGCATGCATTCAGCAATCCGGAAACTGAGAATGCCGCAGTAGTTTTCTTCTACTTTTAATTAATACTTAATTTTTGTTTCTTTCAATATTAAATTTGCACAGATTAAAAGTAAGTTGATACTAGTGATATTATATAGTTGATAATAGTCTTCTCAGTCTCATTAGTGAGGGCAGTTTTTAGTTCTAGGTTCAACATCATTTTTTATCTAAACTTTGCAATTCACCTTTTAAATACACAGATGGTTTGGATCAAGCCTGGCAAACATTTGTATTCACCATATTCTATGGGTGCTTTATTACTTTTATTTGCTCAGTTAACAGGAACACTGGAGAAGAGAGAAGATAATGTCACCTCTGATGCAGGCTTCATACACAGTCACTGGTTTGCTAAAGCAGTTTCATAACTTACAGAAAAAAATGATTTAATATGAAACTTTAGGGAGAGATAGAGAGAGATTAATAACTAATAATTGCCTGTAATAGGGTGTTTCATGACAAAATCACTGTTTCACAGACCACAAAAATTAAAGGCTGCTAGGAGGTGGCTCAAATAAAGGCTGGAAAGGTATTTCATTACATATATTCTAAAATGACACTAAAATCAGATTATTTGTTCAACCATTTGAATCTTAGTTCTTCCCCAACAGAATTACACAGAAGTGTCTCAGGATACGCTCTCTTTCTAGAGGGAACATTTGACCCAGAGGGAGCAGCCAAGCCAAGGGAAACAGGCAAGCCTAGGGCACCATGGTATGCAACGCTCACAAAGTGAGCTTAGAGGAAAACAGCAGAAATGCTTATCTCCCCCGTCAACAAATGGTACTAAAAATGCCTTTCTTCTTTCTTCCATAAATTGCCATTGTGCCTAAAAGCTCACAAGTGAAAAGCCCCGTTCAGCCTGTGGTGTTTGCACTGTGATTGTTGCTAACAGATGCCTCCATATTAAAACAAAGCTTTACTGCGTGGAGCTCTTTGCACTGACTTATGTCAGTCCATCCCACAACATCAGATGTATAGGCCTCTGTAGACACAAGCACTGAAACACGTAGCTAGTTTTCAGTTTTCGGTGTTTTCTCACTAAGTTTGATTATCTGGAGTCCAGAGGCTGCACACGCAGGACACAGTGGTCAGACTTGAAGTCACCCTAGCCAGACAACCTTTGAAAAATTTTATACGTGCCACTCAGGCCACTTCACTCAGCAACCTCTGCTAAAGCATCACCATCCAAGGTCCGGAGCCAAGGCAGGAGAGGAAAAGTTGTAGCTGCATCTGTTTGAGGCAGTTTCTTTTCCTTTCTTCATATGCAGGTGTGGAACTCCCTCTCTTTTGCACCTTTTCCCCAGAAACTGTGACTGTCTACAGCCTGTGATAAGCAGATGCCAAAAAAAAAAAAAAAAAAAAAAAAAAAAAAAAAAAAAGCAGGCCTTTTGGTGACGTGCTTTGTAACTGAACAGCTGTTTTATATCTGCCAGGAAGAAGGTAGGAGGAGGCATCTATCCAGGCCAGATTCAATCCTTAGAAACTGGCAGGACCTCGCTGCACAGGACCTCGCTGCATTGTCTTACAAAGATATGCGTTGGGGAATGATTTAGAATGGTTCCTATTTACCAAAATAGCAATAAGTCTCTAAATGAAGGCTTGTGATACCTTATTTATTGGTAAGAAGTACCTTCATTCATTGTCTCTGCTATGAATAGATTATTTACATTCTCATGAAAAAAGATGACACTTGTGTTTTCATGTCAACTTGGAGACACAGTGATTATTCAAGTATGTATTGTAAAATGGAATTTGGAGGTAAAGGACTAAATGACAGCTCAAGAAAGATTTGGTCCTTGTCTGCTTTCTTTTCCCTTCAGTTTCTTTGTTGTAATGCTGTTGTTCCTTTGTTTGAGGGTGTCTCTTACTCCTCCTGCGTGTTATTTTCCTGCCACCTCTCCTCAGCTAACTGGGATTTTTAGCGTGGCTTTCTAAGGGAACAAGGTTACACAGCTGTGCTGTTTGCTCCCATCCAAGCAACTTGCAAGCCCACTGTCCACTTTCGGTTCAATTTCGTGGAAGAAGCATGACCTCAGAGGCATTGACTGTAAATTCTGTGCAAATGAGTTACCAGGAAGAGCGGAGATCCTGTTAGGAAGGAAACAACTATAGACTCACCCTTTATTAGACACTTAGGAATCTACACAGAGGTCAGGCCCAGGCATCATTTGTTCTGCTGTGTACAGAGGAACCACTTTTCTTTTGGCTTGTTGCAAGCCATCTACCCGCTTGTGCTGAGTCTCTTACGTATTTCAGATGATGAAGTGGTGTTAGGAAGGAGGTGATCGGACCTCAGGAATTGTACATAGGGTCTGCTTGGGGTGATGCATGTTTCCCACCTGCAGGCTGCTTGGGTTAAAGGTTGAAATAGCCTATCATGATTATAGAGAAAAAAACATTATGACGACACAAGATATATCCCCGAAAAGTGAGGAAAACACAAAACAAGAAAGATGTGCATTATTAAAGGCAGTGCTCTGCACTCTGGATCTCGAGAGAGCAGACAGATTTTGTGTGTGCTAGTCAACAGATTTATCAAAAACCTCAAAGGAAAACACTCTTGGGGAGAAAAAAAAAAAAAGGAAAAAAGGTTCTTTAAGGAGGTCTGCAATATAATAATCTTAATTCATTAAGAACATAAATGAATTCAGGTTATACCCAGGGCTCTCATGAAGCATAATGTGATAGGAAGTCTTTCCTTCTTTCTTTATGTATGTGTGTATGAGAGGAGCAAGAGTGGTGGAATTATTGGGTGATCTGCCTTAACTTTCCCCCCCCCTCCCATGGTGGGTCTGCACAGTGCAAAACCTTGTGTACACACTAGGAACTGGTAGGCAAATGAGTCGTGTGGAGTGCGTGTTCCTCCTTCCTTCAGGCTTGGACCAAGCGATTCTACTTGTCATACTCTGGGTTTTCTCCAGGGCCAACCGTGGTATAGTTGACAATCCCTCCTGACCAAGCTGGACCGTGCTGTCCTGCCCCAACTTGTGGCTTGGACCAGCTGTGTATGATTTAATTAAGAATGAACTTGCTCATTCCTTGAGATGTTGCACACTTTTGTGGCATGTGTTTGCTCATTTGTTTCTTTGTTTTCTGTGTAAACATGCCTCAGCATTTGGGGCACAAAAGCATTCTGTACTTCCAACACTGCTGCTATTTTAACTTTATTGTAGGCATGTAGAATCAGCTTTGTAAATTTAAACTCTTGTGTTCTTTTCATACCTTTCTTTATCATGAGACATGACCTTTCCGGAGCCCAGGATAGAACAGCTTGACTGTTCTGAGTCAATATAGTGTAATGATGGGTACAAACAGATATAAACAGTAGACAAATTCAGCCTTGTAGGCATCCAAACCTTTAGGTATGTTTCTCTGGTTGAGGAATGCATCAAAGAGACAATATTTATCCTATGCTATAATTGAACCATGTGATTTTACCTGTTATTTGAAGCTCTCAGACCCAGGAAAAGAAATGGTAAGGAAGGCTTAGGCAAGAGTGGGAACTGGAGAAAACACATGCTTCAATACTGTTTTCAAATTAAAACAGCAGGTTCAGGTCCAAAATAGACCACTGCCAAAGGGAGATTTGGGAAAGAGTATTTTTTCCAAATATCACAAGTAATCATGAATTATGATAGAAGAGTATGGGGATCTAGAAAGAATGGGAGAGAAGCAAGCAGACCCTTTAAATGTGGTTGGGGAGTCTTTTACCTTTATTAGGTCAGTGGCTGCGCTGTCAGAGAAGACCCATCTGAAGCTTTCTCTGAGGACAATCAAGGCATATGTTAGTCTATGTTGGAAAAAAAAAAAAAAGAAAAGAGAGAGCTTAGCGCTGTGTACTTAGTCTTGCATCCAGAGTTAACTGTAAATGTTTTAGCCTTAATTCTACCAATTCCATGCAGCTACTCCAGGGAGTGTTTTCATGCTTGCATAATCCTCCATCTCCTTCCGAGAGGAGCACAGGCTGTTGAAGTATAATGGTGAATTTGCGCTTGCCTGTGTATTACGGCAGATTCATTATGCAGCTGCTCTGAACCTTAAAACAGGTAATGGTTTTATCACCATTTTATTAAAGGGAGACCAAAAGAGAGGAGGAGGTTAATACTATAAGCATTTTACCTCCACCTTTATTTTAAAAAGCCATTACCTTCCTCTGACTTTTCCCTGAGTATCCTTTCTTCAGTTATCCATTATTTCAACTGCTGCCCTTTGTCTGAAGACTATTACAATACTGCCATTAGCAGCCCTGACTGAATAGAAGGTCTGGGTGAGACGGGCTGTTAAGCAAGGAGTTAAGAAACTGAAGGGATCGTCTTTACTAAATAAAGACTATTACCCCTTGGGTCTGGATACTGCTCTGGTTTACACAGTTCTTTCTCCCCACCTTGGCATGGTTCTGGTGCCTTCAGTAGTTTTACTGCTGGTTGCTGTTGTGAGAGGGATCAGAATTGGGGCCAGTGTCATTGAGGAGGTAGGTAGGGCTTCAGAACTTAGCTACTGCGTGTGAGGTGAGATCTCTCTGTGTGAGATGTGTACCTAGGTTACTGCCTCCCTGAACATTTCTGTTTTTCTCCATGTCTGCGCTGCAGTTCCCTGCAGGAGCCGCAACCCAAAATTATGTCTTCATCAGTCCAGACATCTGGGTCTGCAAAGCCACTATGTCCTTCAGCTATGGTAGGTGCTACACTGGCAACAACTAATCCTGAGGGGGGAAATCCCTTCTTGCTTGGTACTCGTTTTGGACTAGATCCAAAGAAATCACTGCATGGAATCCCACTGGACTCCAATTTGAATGAAGAATGGAGATTTTACCACTGAACAGATGACACTGGGGCAGTGTCACTGAGGCAGTAAGAAAGACTGATCCAGAGTTTAATGCATTTTTTTTTTAATAATGACAATTAGCTGGAAACAATAGGGCTGTGAGAGCTGAGAGACCCATACCTCTGGAGGCAATTTGGAGAAAGACACGAAAGAAAGTGCTTTTTTCACTTCCAATCTGGAAGAAGACAGACAGCTCTGTAAAGTTATTTGTGGGCCCCGGGAAGTTATCTGTGGGCCCTGAGACTCTTTTGAGTGAGGAAAGAGGATTTTGTTTCTGAGGAAGTCACAGAGACATTTAATTACAGTACAAAAAATATATACAATAAACAAGTCTATTTTTTTTTTCAGCCAAATATACTGGAGAGCCCTAGAGGGAGAATGTATTTTAGTACTTTACAGTTACAATTGCAATTTATGTTAGTCTAGTGTCTTTCATACAAGAAGCACCATATCATAAAACACTTTACAGTCTGTTTATCAATACAATAAAATGAGAATATTGCTCAATTTACTTTATTAGAACTTGCTGAGAGATACAAAAATAAAACCAGCTTGTATGGCTGATACTTTGTTTTTAGCAAGAGAAATATTGTGAGGAGTAAGCATAACTAGTTACCATTTTCATTATGAAAGGAAGAATGTAAAAAAGCTTCAAGTAATGAGAGGGGTTGATTTGAGGACAGAACGTCATTGAAGAAGTCCAGGAAATGGCTGGTTTTCAAAGTAGATCAAGAAATTTTAGTGAAGCTTATTCCCAAATAAAGCCATTATAATACCACTTCTTCTGTTTGCTTGAATTGTAGGATACTTACTATTTGAGACAAGGAAGGTTGGAATAAACTGGGTATGAATTGTTTTTATGTTCAGCACTTGCTGTAGTTGGGTTCATTAAGTATTTCTGTGATACTGCAGATATTTGTGGTAATGCTTCAGCAGGGGAATACATAGAAAAATTCACGAAGCAAGATGAAAAATGTCAGTTCTGATAGGCAACAATTTGTCTATTTGTGTGTATATTTGCCAAGCACCAATAACTAGTGTCAGAGTTAGTTGCAAATACATGATGGGCAGTAACTGGCCTCCCAGAGAAATTGAGAAGATACGGTGTTGAATTTCTTGTTTTAAAACATTTTCCCTGTTTTGAGTACAAATGCTTAACCTATCTCAGAAATGGTTGCTAGTTATTTTATAACACAGACACTCACTGAGAGCAACTGCGTAATGAACAATTACTATACCCACAAGTAGATTTTATTATGCAGTGATATTCTGCATGTACTTTAAATGTCTGAAAGCCATGTTTTTTCTAGTTTGAGAACATAAATACAACTATGCATTAATTGTAAAGAAGTTTATTGCATAGTGTTTCTCAACAGTGTCAATGGAGAACAGAATTAAAGCTGTTTGGAAGGCTTAAATGGACATATCCATACCTTAATAGGTTTTGATATTTTATAAACTTAACCTCATTTTTTAATGCCTAGTTTTGAAATGATTGAAGTATTTCCGTAACCTGCTTACTAATCATATTGCACAAATTACTCTCAGATTTTGAACCATCTTAGTGCATTTCATAAGTTTTCAGTCTGTCTTCTTTTAAATTAATTGTGGGTATACTTGTCGTGATTTTTTATCACAAAAATTTCATGCTGTGTCAATTTTTTATAAATTAAAATACTTTATCTTCTCACATGAATATCCATCTGTCTTTACAGTGCTGCTTTGCATTGCTATGCAGACAATTGTTACTGCTAAAAGCACTGCACTTCAAAACTGTGATCAAATTAATACTATATTTATACGTATATATCTCATACTGTACACTTTCTGAATCATTAACTTGGGAAATACCAATGATAACTGAAAGATATTCATTGACAAGATTAAACTCAGAAAGGCAAATATCTGTGCAATAACTGGAGATTAGAACAAATAGGGTTTTTTATAGAATAAAAGGCCAGTACAGGTGATTCAGTGCTGCTAATTTCAGTAGGAAGTACGTTCTTCAGGTTACTGTCAGCAGCTCTTCAGCAAAGTATAAACCCCAAAGGGTGAAATGCAAAACTCAACCAGAAATCTGGAACTCAAATGTATATATCATCCGTTGTGAGGTTTCCAGGTACAATAATGTCAGTTCTGGAGACACAGAAACTCAAGTTTTGAAACCAAGGATTATTGTTGGTTTTCTAATTGCTTCAAATGCTTCCCTGTTATTTAATAGGTATGTGTTCACTAAAAGCAGTCTTTCATAATAACTTCTAGACAAGATGATATCAGTACAACAGTGCAAGAACTGGAAGAACGGGTACTTTCTATTTGTATTTCTGTCAGAGTTTAATTGAATTGTCTATGAGGAATTGCAAGGCCTGGAGCAATTACTACCAAGAAGAGAACTATTAGTTTACACCTTCCATACCCTCTTTATTCTGTGGAAAACGCTTTCTGTAGGTCTCATAACTTCACTCACTTCTACAGAGTTACTGGTGTACTTCAGCATGTGCAAGATCAAGTCCCAGACTGTATACGTAAAACTATAATTTCACCAACATCAATATTTATTGGGGTGCTATTTAAATTCCAGTGCTTCTGCTTTCTGATTTTCAGAGTTGACATTGATAAAACATTGGCATGTTTGACAAAATTTCATGGAAAATGAAGGTTAGTGGCTGTTTATACCAGAATGAAAGGTCTCAAATATAATTTTCAGTGAATTGACCGCAGACCTATGGACTCCTTTAGGAAAAGGACCTGCACTGCACTTAGCTTCAATTATTGCCTGGTTATCAGAAAGCAAAGTAGGGCTTTTGGCTTCCTACTGCTAAAAGGCCCTAAATTACAATGTTTTACACCTTCTTTTTGCTTCTTTTTTTTATATTCAAGCCACAGACTAGCATCAGCCCAGATCCTAGAAGTGACCTGAATCAAAGAAAAGCTTGTGTAATCTATCCCACAGGTGGGCACTATTGCTAATTTTAGTGTTTGCACATGTGGAGGAGATTATACCATTACTTAGCTTTCTGAGGGAAGTAGCCTCTTTTAGGACTCTTTCTGAGGCTTATTTTCAAAAACTAGTGATGAAACAAAATAGCAAAGCAAGAGTAGGGGTGAAACAAGTAAGGCAGTCAAAGAGAATGGTGATAAAAGAAGCCCAACATCAATCAAACTTAAAATGCAGCTAAAGAGAAAAATGTTTAATATACCATCGAAGAAGAACAATTGTGCTACTAAAGAAAGGAGCCTTGAAGAAGGAAATGAGAGATTAATCCAGAGAAAGAAAGAAACCGTCATAACAAGGTGGGAAAACCTAAAACAAAAGGTAAGAGATGAGAAGTGTCTCAGTCTCATTCAAATACGGCTGTGTGTGCAGCATGAAGGAGTAACAATTTTTGGCTTTGAAATTTGCATTAAAATGCAGTCTTAATCACAATACAAGGAAAATGAAAGGCACATATGAAAGAAAAGGTACACAGAGCAGACAAAGGAAAACATCAATGACAAATGCAGAAGAAAAATACGAGAGAGTGGGATACTAATGAAGACAGAGCACAACAGTATGTGAGTGTGAATAGATAAATTATAGAGGTGTATCATATGCTAGAGGTGGCTGTCTTGTGAAAAAAAACAGAAGGTACAGAACAGGGAATTAGAGGACACTGGATGAGCTGGTACAGGAGAAAGAGGAAAATGTTTGTGACCAAAATCTAGCAAGGTGGTAAACACAAGGATGGAAGAGCATGGGAGGTAGCTTGCTGCAGAAAATCTAGAACAACTTCTAATGCATATATGACTTGGGTAAACTTCTTGATTAGGTTTAAATGTCTCTTTTATAATAGAATTAGCTGGACTGGAATTAGCAAAGCACTAAGTTTATTCACACTGATAAAAATGCCTCTTTGGTGCTTTCATCTTTGCTTATATGAAAAGTCCCTTTTTCCCTTCAGTCATTCAATGTCTCCTAAATACAAAGCCAGTCTGAAAGCCTTCCCAAACACCAAAACATTCCCATTCATTTGATACTAAAAAACTACTTATCTCATCCCTGGCTTTAGCCAAGAGATTGGAAGCTCTTATAAGACTGGAGACTGTTTCCTGAATATATGAAGATTCAGCTTGTCTTATAATTTTCTCCAGTTACTAAAAGTTGTTAGCTGAAGTGCTTCAGCTGAGTCCAAGAAGATGATGTTGCCTTGGATAAGGTAACTTAAGATAGTTTTAAACTGAATCCATGCACACAAGCTCAATTTCAACAGCTTAAAGTGTTCTGATAGAGAAGGAAAAAATGAGTCTTACACTTTTAGAATGTGTTCTGGGATACAGTATGAAATAAATGTCATATTTTGTGTTTGTTTTGGTTACTGAGACTTCACATCTGTAAAGTTTAATGTCTTTCAGCTGACTTTAAAACTTGTCCAATATATACCATTGATCAATCTCTGAGAGAAGACTGGTGTAGTTCCTGCTTGCACCAGATACAGCGTCTGATCTGTTAAAGTTGAAATACTTGTTAGTGCCCTCTATGAGAATCTAAGCAAGAAGATACCCAAATGTGAAGTAAAACAGAGTGGCAGCAGCATCAGATACTTCCAGGATAATGTCGTTTGAAAGTGACCTCTGGACGCAACCTTTTCCACTCTCTAATATCTATTTAAGATTTTGTTGTTGTTGTTGCAGGTAGTGCCTGTTGCCTCTCATCCTAAAAATGTGCCCCTTTGGGAAGAGTCTTGCTCTGCCATTTCTATATGTCTCTATATGTCTATATACTCTCCCGTTTGGTGGTTGAAAGCAGTAACATGATCCTCCGCCTTTTTTTTTTTTTTTTTTTTTTACGACCTGAACGAAGCTACTTCTCTCAGCTTCTCTTTGTACGTGATGTCTTCCCCACCTCTTCCAAAGGATGTTAATCCTAATAAAAAATATGCTAATACTAGGGTACAAACACGTCTTTTTAAAAAAAGGAAGTTATTGGAGAATAGTTTCAAAATTTCGTAAGTTAACAACATGTAAACAAGTGTGCTTGCAGCATATTCTACCAGTTTGTATCAGGAAGACTAAAAAGATAGAATTCCATGAAGCTGGTGTATTACCTCATGTAGGAAAAAAATGCATGATTATACCCTCATTCTCTGAGGGAGAAACCAACCTCTAGCTCCCTGCGTTAAGAAATAAACTCTCTCTAAACTCATAATCTGATAATATACAGTCCCTCATATATTGTGCTGAAGTGTTAGATGCCGGATTAAATAGTCAAAAAGGCTTTTTTTTTTTTTTTTTTAGTACAAGAAAGCAGACTTGGCCCCACCTGTTTAGGCTGACATTTATTACCTGCAATGTGCTACAAGCCTCAGTAACAAGACTGTCTTCATTCCTTGCTTTTGAATGAACCCCTTTGCCTCTCCCCGCACGCACCTTCCCCATCTTTGCCTGCACATTCAATAGGTGCGCTTAAAAAAACATCGTGTTTAAATAGCTTGTGCTTTTTTTCTCTGCTCTGCTGATTCAATGAGCGAGTTGGAGGTCCCTACTAAAATCTGTGCAGGTTAGCCCAGCAGGCTGCCTGTGCAGAGGGCAAGCAGAGTCTATGGGAGGCTATAGGAAAGAGGCTGCTTGCATTACGGCCAGAAAAGTTTTCTTCGATGAGCTAGTCTGTTGTCATGCTGTGCAAAATACAGTGTCTGACCTGCCTTTCTTTGCTAGCTCCCGGGGGCCAGCCGAGCACGTTTCCTGCACGGTGCCTGAAGCCACAACACTCACAGCGTCCTATACTCAGACACATAAAAGTTTGTTTTCTGTACTTTTCCTCATCACCTTCTGTTTTAACTTGCACAATTGCATGTCTTATGAGAGAGAGACGGGGGGGGAAGTTCATAAAGCTCCAAAGCAGAATACTGTCAAGTTCTGTCAAAGGTATGTTATGAGCCTTTGTAATTTGGGATGGAGATGTTCAGGCTAAGAGGAAAAAAAAAAATAATAATAATCTTGCTATTTCTTGAGTTGTTATGTTGGTCACTGACTAAAGTGATCTGGCTTTTACAGAATTTCACTGTTTGCTCCAGCTCTAACTCCACTCAGTTTGCCAGAAATAACCCCAATGAGGGTGTTTTCATTTACTTGGCAGGCTTACATGCTGCATTTGGCTTGGCTTGACTTTTCCACGTATAGGTGTCTCCGCCTAAAGCGTAGTGCTGGCAGGATATTTTCTCAATTGCATTCATGGTAAAGCAATGCCAAGCCTGAGAGCCCAGGGGAGTTGCTGCTTGCCTAGGGAGGTGGCCATGCCACTGAGCTTGCACGTAGTGATGGAAGGAGCGACCTTGGAGATCAGGTTGGAGAAGAGGAGAGCAGGGAATGAAGACTGAACTTCAGCTGACCTGTGCAGGCCAGCACGCGCTTGCCCGCAGTGCGGCCTGACCTCCTGCCACGAACGACACTGGGCTTCCTCAATGGCCATGACGCTTGCTTTTGCTCTCCCCTCTCACTGTTAGTGCTGCTAGGGCTCCTTGATGGATCACAGGGGCCTCCTGTTTCCTCCAGGCTTGGTTCCACCAGAGCTGTTTGACATAAGCTCATGCTTTGTCTGTGTAGAAGAGAAGAGAGAGATTTCATGTTTTAATTTCTTCAAACTTCCTTTTTTTTTTTTTTTTTAATTATTCTTTCATTGCAAGGTTTAAGAAGGGACACTTGGGCCTTGCAAGCTGAAAAAATGAGTGCAAGTGTAAGGGGAATTATCGTAAACACAATAGCTTGATTTCCTTGAGACAAGACCAAAAAGAGGGTGATCCATTTAGTAGAAAAATGCTTGCAGGGGAAGGTCTCTTAATGGGGTCAGCTCTTGATTTTTCTGTCTGTAAACAATCTGTAGTGATGTTCAGGCCTGACTTGGTCATTATCTGCTTTCCGTGGTCCTGGCAGCTGTAACCCAAAGGTGCCCTTCGTGACTGGACTCAGTCCAGCAGTTTCTGTAAGCCACCAACAGCAACAACTTTTTTTCTTCTTTGATCAGCAGTGATGTGGATCATAGTTTGAACTAGCAGCAGTCCCTCTTCCCCTCTCCCTCTGTTGTGCAATACCTGAATTTCTAAACCCGCACAGCTGCTTCCAACGCAGGGTGTTTGGTGAGCCATAGGTGAGGCAGTGTCAGATGAGGAGGGAAGCTGCTTCAGAGAGCATGGGGCTAATCCCATAGCCTGGCTAGAGTGACAAGGTGATAAATGGCAATTAAGGAGTGCCTGTGTTTGCCACAGACCTGCTGACAGGGTTCTCTGTCCCCCTCCCATGCAGAGAATGGCCTGCCACTGGGCTGCCGCTCTCAGGAGTGTCTCTTCCCCTTTCAGAGAGCATGAGAGAGTATTTTATACTTTTATATCATGCAGCTATTGAAATTAGGATATGAATAATCTGTCTGCTCTGGCTAGGAAGTGGTATTTATGGGTTGTCATGCCAAATATATGACAGATCCCTGCAGGAGGTATACACAAAGTGGGAGCTGCGCAAAGACCAGCCGGTTCCCTGCTGCATTCAGGATCCCTGTTACAGCTCTCTGCTCCTGCAGAGAGGACACAGGATGGAAACTGCAGAGCAAATAAATCCCTGTAGGCTGAAAGGTTTCCAGCAACTGTCTCCAGCCTCTTCAGGATAGTTTCAAGGATGGTTGTATTGAGCTTGTGTCCTGAGGAGTCATCTGGTATAAAACAGGGAAAAAAAGGATTTAATTACAGAGAACAGATAATCTTTGTTCTAATGCCTTTAACACTATCACTTTCTCTGCAGCTGCTTTACACATAATAACAGCTTAGCTTCCATTACAGATATATATATATATATTTTAAAGTCAGTATCTTCCTGTCACCACATAAGTAGCATTTGTTTCATTCATTTAAAGTAATCACTTTTCAAAGACTACAGGGTGTTTCATCCCATGTCATTCCGTAAAATAATCTTTTAGGAATACATATTTTCACCTTTTTTATTAAGATAACCTCAGTCAGCAAATGCCCATGGAACAGAACTGCAAGTGATGCATGCAGAAAGTTAGCAATAGCTGTATTACTTCTGTTGAAATGCTATACTGACCCTTAGGAACGAGACATAGTACAGATTGTAATCCTAGGTGTCTTTGAGGCAATGTAGAACTCTGAAGACAAGAGCAAGCAGTAGTGATTCCCTCAGAGAGCTGAAATCATTTAATGTCAAATTCATAGGCTTTGTTAATTGTGCTTTAACTTGGGGACTGAGTACTTCAGCTTCTTGGTGATGGACAAGGGAACATTTTTTCATCTCAAATAATGTATTTGGTTCACTTCCATTGGTACCAAAGGTGACTGTGTTGAAATACTGACTTTGCTTAAAGACCTTTTGTAATTTAAGGCCAAGTCTGTCCCTGAAAATGCAGCTCGTGTAGCAATATCGGATGAGGGCATATGGTTTTTGGATGACACTTTTGTACCTGCAAAAGTCCAAGGGTAGGCATAGTAAAAACACGATTTTGTTGGTAAACCTTCTTTTGGATAGTATGGTTTGCAGTATAAGCTATATCAACACTAACAGGTGGTTTATAACAGGCTCTCTTTTTCACATTGTGGGAAATACTGGCTTCAGTGAATTTTTCACCAGGAATGAGGTCTACCTCCAAAATTCAGCCCTTCATCTACTTCTATCTTTGCAGCCCATCATGAATTTCTCTCATGATATACATGGCTGAGGATGCATAACCATGTGTGGGATTATCCAGGATGCTCACCTGCACGGTTAAATGGAGGAGTTTAATCTCCCAGCCTGTCCGTACTTTATCAGGAAAGCTGAACTGACCTTGAGAAAAGTCAAATGCAAACTCTGCATGGCAGGAGCAAGAAATCAAGTAGCAACATTGGAGTATCTACTTGTGGAGGAGAGAAGAGACTTGGGCATGGTCGTCTCATTATTATAAGCCTCATGCCTTGGGCATAGTCATCTCATCATATTCTGCCTTAACATGGACTCTTCTGGCTCGCTTGTGGACTCTAACTGCTGCTGTCGGGCTTAGAGTTAACAGTCAGTTGGAGGTTAAACATCACTATTTAATAATTTGCTTTGATTTTTTTCATGTAAATGTATAAAGTGTTCCTTAAGAATTCAAACCTTCCTATTTGCAGCAAAACTGCTGCCATGTTAACACAATGAATGGCTTGTGCAGGGGTCTCCTTGCCATCCCTATATTTACTTTACAGTCAGTGCAGATCAGGCCCCTCAGGATAACGACAGATCGTGAGTTTTCTCAAGTTGTTGGGGAGAAAAATGATCCCATCTTCACATAGTACACTAGAGAAGCAGGATGTTAATTTTATTTGAAATTCCCTCACCTCAGAATTTGATCTCAACAGATAACTGAGCTGAACCACCACAGCAGATGGACTGATGCTCTAAATCCCATGACATGAGGCTTATAATAGCACTTTCTTCAAACTACAACACCAAACTCAGCAGTACTTTCTCTGTTCTTGATTAACTTTTTGCCTCAGTGAGAAGTAATATAATGCCTTGGAAGGTGCTTACAGACCATTAGCACCTGAGTGTTACAACTCATGGGCAACTGCAAAAGTTGAGATTTAAAAATAAATTAAGAACAGACCCTTGAAGTTAACTTTTAACTGTGAACTGAAGTTAACAGTTAATCTGTGCCCAAAAGAAACTCAGTACAGACCAGCAGAGCACAGGTATTCAGAGGTGTGCATGCATCTTCTGAATTCCAGACCTGAGCAGATCAATAACAAAAGGATTTATCCTCATAGCCTCTGGATATGGATGATCAGTACACTTTTTCTACATTTTTTTTTTTTTCCTTGAGATCGTATCTTTAAAAAAGATTTCTGCTTTTTGACAAGGTGTTCTGTGTTCTTCCTGATAACAGCTTCAGGCAAATGCATCTGTTGCACAGAATGAAAGGCGCTGGGGGGAGGGTTGTCTTAAGTGAAATATGATGCCAAGATGGTGGTAAAATGTCAAGTCCTCTGATATTCATTCTTTAAAAATCTGTTAGTTTGGAACAGGTGTCTTGAGTTTCAGGAGGTTAATCAAGTGATAAATGAGTAGGTTGACCAGCCTTTACTGTTGTGGGAATTTTATTGCTCAAGCCAATAATTAAATTGTCCACACACAAACCACATCATAGTTAAAAAATATTTATGATAAGATGTTCTCTTTCATCTTGATGAACCAGGTCCCCAACTCTTCTGCAAACTGTGTGTGCCAGTAGGTTCTGCACAAGAAATCATTTGCAGTGTTTATAAGTATTATTATTGAAGTATCTGTATGTGTAAGAGTTGTGCAATCACATAGAAATCACTTGATGTCCATATTTATATTACAGAATAGTGAAGAGACTGAGTTTAAAGCTACTGCTGGGAGGAATCTACACACTTTCCAAAAAAGGTGCATGGGGTTTTGGTGCTCAAATATTCAGTCAAGGAGCAGTTCAGGTAACAGTGGTTACAAATAGAATGGATGCTTAAATATGAACAGTTGGATTTAGTCATTGCTTTTTAAACTGCTAATATTTGTGCATTTTTTAATGTCCACAAAAAAATGTATCCACAAGAGGTTACTTGAACATGTAGCTTTTTGCAAAAGTGCAGTTAGGATCTCAAATTAAAAAGAATAGCATTCCCTTTAGGTGTTCCTGGTCACACCCTGTCCTAAAATTAGATTTTCCTCTGATAGAAAGTTTCAAGAGTGACCCCAGTCACTCTGGAATTTCAACAATCCTTAATTACTGAAGGCTAAAATTTCCCAGAGCAGTTGTCTTGATCACTGAGTCATCCTAGCACTACAGTCTGATAAAAATCTCAGGCTACTTTAAAAATATATATATATATATGTGTGTGTGTGTGTACATATAAATATATATATATATATAGTAAAATGTTGGAAGTTTCCTCACAGGCAGTAATCACCTCTGGGTGAAGTGTAACCATGGAAAATTCCAGACAGCAGGGGATGTTTTCTTTTCCTTCAGAAAATGAGCAGCACTTCAAAACAAGTACAATAAAGGATACGTCGACACAAGCTCTGCTACAGTAAGCCGTTATAAGCAGTCATTTTAGATGCTCTTGAAAGCGCCTGCTGCAGCTACCACAGCAGGCACCAGAACCGGACAGACCTGTCCTGGTACTCGAAAGAGTAAAACCAGAGCCCTAAATTTACGTTGTGACACTTAAAAGCACAAGGGAGTTTCATCGCCTCTCCTACTGAAATTGGAGAGGAATTTCCCTGCAAGGCTTCCTGCAAAGTCTCGTAGGCACACATCATCGGTGAGAAGCGCGCACGTTCTGCCCAGCCTCGTACTCCGGATACGGACGGATGTGCAGGAGCCTGGTCCTGCCCTGGTGCGTGCTGCCGTAGGGGTGGGCTCGCTCACGATGCGCGCTCAGGGCACTCTGGTGCTAGGAAGGTAAAAGTGGGTGAATGTGCCATGAAAACCGCTTCCTCCTCATTCCAGTCCCTTTCCAGACCCATTTACTATCAAAGCTTTTGGGAGGCAGAGGACACCAAGCTCTTGTTTAGCTCTTTGCTTACAAACGGCTAGCTGAATACTTTTGTTCCTGAAGTATAGATTTTATAAGTCAGCAGCAATACTTCTCAGTGTGTTTAGCCTGACTGACCTCCGAGTTTTATTTTGTGTCTCCTTTTTTCTGTTGGATGCAAGCAATGGGACAGGGGAGCAAGTGTCCCCATGGGGGAGCTCTCACTGCGTGGGAAGGAAAAAGGGGCACTGCTCCCCATGCTTTTAGCAAGTGTCAGCTCACGCTGACAAGCTTTCACTTTATTCTTACCTCTTCTTAATGGAAGAGCAGTATATCCTGACTGCCTTTGAATGCCAAAATCTTAACCAGTGCAGAGCAGTCTGACTTGTAGTACTTGTGAAATTATCATCTCCGTTCTTGCTCTCCAGAGAATAAAGGTGGCAACAAACTATGGATCTCTGATTTTGTCTGGTCATGCCATACTTTCTGCTGGCTAGACCCCATGATGGTGGCACAAAATTTTGAGAGCACTGGTTTTTTTTTGTTTGGTTGTGTTTTTGGGTTGGTTTTTTTTCCCCTTCATTTCTCCTGGACCCTGAAATCTCAGTTCCCTTATCTCCTTTGTCCTTATCTCATGTATAAGTGTCAATGGGCATGATGGCTGCTAAAATAAATATGGCAGTTTTGCTAGGGTGCCGAAAAGGGAGCTGATCTCAGAATTATCTGGATTCTAGTTATGGAACTTCTTGTTGAAAGCCCATTGCATAGATGTAGCTTTGAGCATGGGGTTTTCCTTAGTTTGATGGAAATGTACAGACGTCAAAAGAAAGTTGGAGAAAGTAGAGAAAGAAAATGATGTAAATCAGTAGTATATTGTCCATTAAGTGTTGAGTTTTGCATGCTGAATTCTTGTGGACCAAAGAGATGAGAAAATTGGAGAGGTCAGTGGAAAACAGTGTGTATGGGGAGTGAAAGAAAAACTTCAGAGAAAATGTTGGGAGGATTAAATAATCTAATGTATCACTAGATAATCTTTAAGGAGAAAAGACATGTTAGAAGCTACAAACATTTGAAGCATGCAAAGTTCCAGGAAGAACAAATGTTATTTGGTTTGATGCACCTGGTAATGATCAAGAGGTATGTGTGGATGAAACTTATGGAGATGCATATAGATCAAAAGTTAGATTAGAGTCTTCAAGTGGCAAGATAGTGAAGTATATGCAAAGTCATGGCAAAAAATCTCCTGTTGCTTGTAACAAAATACTGGAGAGTGTCCTGTGGAAACAAAACCTGCTTCTCTACAGAGTGAATGATTTAATAGATCTTTCCGCATGGAGCATGGCATGATTGACCTTAGTTAGCTTTTAACATAACACAAACTTTTCCAGATGGGCTCTGAAAGTTGAAGGTTCTTGCACATGTTCATGCACTTATTTTGGGGGCTGGATTCTGAAGGAAGAGTCGCTTCAATGGGCAATGACTCTATTACATTTACCACTGACCTGCTATGTGGCTATAGGCACGTGGCCTTTGCTCTTCTGTCTGTGCTTATGCTGCACTTCAGACTGAGAGCTGCATGTGACATGAACTTCCCCAAAATATTGGGTGCAACTAGGGAAGGAGCTCTGCCTGAGCTTAGGTTTGGGTACTGTGGGAACCAGAACCATGTAGAGCACACCTACTGAGTGGTTGGGCATCCAGGCACCAAGACAGTGCCACTGTGCCTCTTTCCTTGTGTCTAAAATACACACTTCCCCCAATGTTGGCCATCTCTTAAACAGGATGCAGCCAGAAAGTGGGAACTCTCACAGCTTTTCTGCAGGAGAAAAAGTCATGACTGGTCTGATGACAGTTCTGTGGTTTGGGAAGATTACTACTACTTGCTGTTTACTGTAGGAAACAGGTTGAAGATTGTGTGTGTGTGTGCGATGTGTTTTTTTGTTTGTTTTGTTTTTCCCATTAGCCTTAAAATCTGTGTGGTGGATTATAAGAAAACAAACAGTGAGGAGACTTGTTACAGGTTGGAGGAGGAGATGCAACTCACATTCTGCTGGTGGAGCTGGATTATGTAGTCTCAAATTTCTTACACTGTGGGAAATCAGAGAAGACAGATAATATACAAAAGATGTGTCCTCTCCCCTGTTTCTTCTGATTCCAAAATTGTGCAAGTGTTTGGGTCTTAGACTTTGGAGCAGTGAAAGTATTGAAATATGAGCCTAGCTTCCTAAGATTTATTGTCTGTAGATGTGGCTTTGCTCCCCTCCTGATTTGAATTGTGTACTTTAGAGACAAGTAGCAGTCAAACATTCTTTCTGTTGAATTCAAGCATGGTTATTTTGGCTAATTTGTAACATCTATAAGCACTGTAAATTGTGGCAGTGTTTTTCTGAGTACATGCCATAGAATTCCAGATGGAAAATCAACATGAGAAAATGCTCTTTTCTCTTTTTCTCCTCATATACTATTGCTATATATTGTTAGGAAGTGAATTCTTTGTATTCTTTGTAACCCTGTAATAGGGGAAATTATCTTTGTCCTTTTTCTAAAAGGTCTTGTTAAAGGATTCATGACTCCTTTGATTAAATTAAACAGCAGGGTAACTTGAGTCACTCAGCTGTTACTTCACCTGTAGGCATAATTACAATTAGTAATAAAAAAAGTACTCTGGAAAGTTCCTAGTGCCTGGATTTTTTCTGTGAACCATATGTGTTTATTAATCTCCTAATAAGAATTCAGGGAAGAAGTGAATAATAAAAGAAAATATTAATTAATGCCCCGTGTCCGTGCCACTCTTGCTGTTACAGCTTGTTGAGGGCTCAGCT
Source organism: Nothocercus julius (assembly GCA_013398735.1). Taxonomy (NCBI): domain Eukaryota; kingdom Metazoa; phylum Chordata; class Aves; order Tinamiformes; family Tinamidae; genus Nothocercus; species Nothocercus julius. The sequence continues at coordinate 5,303,041 of VZSV01000025.1, forward strand.
GCAGCTCTGTTGCTTATGAGTGAATCACAAATACTCCTTAGGTTTGAGGATGGCTCTCAAAATTTAGGTGCTCACTGGAAGTTTTAAAGCTCTGTTTGTCAGTTTGGTTTTCCTTGTGCCTCTCTCTCACTCGCTACTTGTGTAAACAGTCAGATTTCCCTTCTGTTCCCTCTGATTCCCTCCTAGTATAAATCCAGCAAGCAGCGGCTCTATCAGGTCCGATCTGAGCCCGTTCGTATTCCTCTAAACAGGCTGCTGTGAATGGAAAGAAGCCGTGGCTTGCCGAGAATTTTTGTATCCTGGGAACACGGCTTTTGCTCAGCATGCAGGTCACAGTTCGGTTGTTGGGTTGATTTAATTGATCAACCACTCCAAAGCCTGCTGAGAATGGGCAGAGGAGAAAGTTGTCAGAGGCTCAGGGATATACAGGGTTCGTTGTTTTGTGGCCTTCTCCATCGCATCAATACCCGTGGCTTACTATTACACCTCAAAGATTCACCTCGCGGGTGTAGAAGCTGTTCTCGGGCCCAGACCTTTCTGCATCAACGTTCTCCCCGGATCGTTGTTCCCCGCTGAACTGAGGGAGCTTCTCCAGCATGCGCCATTTGAACACACAGTTATTTCCTCTGGCTAGATCAAAACAAGCATTAGGAATGTATTGAAGATGAGAGAGGGAGAGAGCGCCCTATCTGATAGGTTTAGGGGGAAGTAAGGAATAAAAATAAGTGTTCGGGGCTGGTTTGCCCTAGTTCAAAATTTAGGCTTACTTGATTGGTTTGTTCGGTCTTTGCTGGATCAGGCTTAAAGTAAATTTGCAAAGCTTTTTTGATTTGTGAAGTAAGTTATTTATTCCCTTTGCAAAGGAAAGGGGGGAGAGAGAATGAGAAAATGTGCTCTTCTATCTCTGTCAAGTGCTTTTCTTTGTGTAACAGTTTGCCCTGAGATATCCCTCTAGGGCACTTAATTCTTCAGGGCCAAGGACAATATAAAACAAACACTGGCCTGCAGTTTCTGAAGTTTGTAAGACACTTCAAAAACTATCAATGTCCTCAAAGTAAACAAGCTAAATGGGGAGGAAAAAAAAAAAAAAAAGTGAAGCTTTAGGTGGTCCTAGGTTATCTCGTACCTTCTACATTGCAAAGAAATATTTTACTGGACTGTTTTAGCTGTCTCGTCTTAGAGGCTGATTATTAAATTAGCTCCAAGCCCCCCTGTAGTCCTGCTCTTAACTGTAATCCCCCTGAGTTTTGTTTAAGGTGCATTAGGGTTTCATTTAAGGAAAAAAAAGCCTAAATCCATGCCCGGTTTTGAAAATGAAGCTTTATATTTCAAAGCTGTTGGTCTAGCAGTTTACACAAGCATTAAACGAATGCCCATCCACCTGAAGTGATCTCAATAGACGGAGGAAAATGAGCTGATGTCATATCAGCTCATATATCTTCAGCCTGTCAAGGGTCATGCTCTGAGTCATAGTGTGATATCTGATACTAATAAATCTGCCATCTCATACTTACCCAGATTTGCATTAGTTGAAAATTTTAAATGGTATACTTCTATGTATTGCCAATTAATAATCTCACCAGCTCAAATCTACTGCGGCTCTAACGTAGCCACCTGAGCAAATTAGAGGGACTGAGGGCATAACAGACACAACTTGTTAACATCTGATTTAATTCATGTGTGGCATACCAGTATGAATAATAGTTCCTTGAACTGAGAATATCTTTAAACCTCAGTATATTTTCTGGTTCTTGAAAATGAAAAAAGATTTGTGGTTTCATTTGTTACAGTGATTTTAGCTTGATTACAGCAATGTTGTCAAAGAAGAGTGATTTTCATTGCACAATCAACTTTTTTTGTCAACCAGGAAAACAGTTAAAATACAAGTTTTTCAGTAACATTTCAAAAAATAATATACCCCAAATATAATTTAACACGACCACCACCTGTCAAGTTGCATTTCACATGTGAGTGATCTGTGTGGCAGGCAACAGAATCTAAACTTTTCAGTAATCAATTCTGTGTTCTTAATCAACTGCTTATGGTTACTACTGGGGTGTGTACAACCTAGCCAGGAGAGCAAAATGTGTGTTTCTCAGTAGCTGGCTTTAAGATGCTTGGAAGCCATCCGGAGAGAGGAAAATGTAGGGGAACAGGGCAGGTACAGAGGTCACAAGCTGCCTCTCAAGAATATTTTCATGTTATCTGATCATGGGCAGGTTTGTCTGCAATTTTCAGCGAAGAGTAAGCATTATTAAATAGCTGTCTTGCTTAAAAGAACACTTTTTCATATTGCAAATTTAACACTTGACTGACAACGCTGGAGGCTGAGATCTTCTCTGTCCCCATGGAAGGGGCAAATGTCAGGCGGTAATCGATAGTGTGCACTTCCTCCTGCAGCTTTCCTCATACGTTTCTGTCCAGCTGCAGAAACCATGCTGGGAGCAGAAAATTGGTCCGGTCCTTGGGCCTGTTATGGATCTCTAGCAGTAGCTAACAGGCAGTAAATGGTCAAATAGTCCCCAAGGTAACACTTCTATTTTTCTTTTGATGAATTGAGAAACGGCAAGCAGAAGGCATCCAAATAGCCTGGAGAGGCTAAAATGCATCTAGCACTCTGAGGTAACTTGGCTATCTGAAGAGAAGGTTATTTGGAAGGGAGCTTGAGCGACATATGCAAAGAGATGGATGTAGGAAAGCACCGGCATAATCCCAAAACTCTGCAGGAAGAAGAGCACTGAAATTAAATGAATTGAACAAAAAAAGAGAGGAAGGGCGGATCTGTGAACATCTACAGAGAGTATATAGGGGAAAAAAAAGAAGTCTTAGAACTTCAGTGAGAGGCCCCTACGTGTGAGATCATATGCTTCTTTTCCTGATCATCCTATACTCTTTTTCCAGTGATTGCTAATTAGTTACTCAAAGTCTTCTGGGGGCACTGTGCACTGTGTATGCTACAATATTCTCTGGGGAAAATTGGCTAAAAATGACCATTGGCATAACCCTTGATGCAGCTGTAGGGAGTAGCAGTCCAGAGATGTGGCTTGCGATTTATGTTTTTGTCTAAATGGGTACAGAATGAAGCCATGTATTTGTGTGTGGGGAGGAAATATTGAGAAATGAAGTATATCGTTTTTTCTGGACAAAGCACTTTAGGCTGTTTCCCCAGTCAAAAACTTGTGGATAGGAAGCTGTGGCTTGCCCTGAAGTAGTTTTACCTTTGCTTGCCCTTTAATTCGGTGTTGACCTATTTTCTATTAAATCTTCACTTTGCTAATGCCATTTCTGCATTCCCAGTTCAGTTCACGAAGCTCTCCTGCTCACCTGTTCTTCTGAAAGCCTCAGCTGCTACATGAACCAGCCCCAAAGATTAAAGATCAGGATTTCTTTTTTTTCCTTAAGTGCTAAATGTTGCATTGCACTTAGGGTGAAATTTCTGTCCAAGACTGCTTAAGGTGTTCACACGCACAGATGAACTGCATTTGAATTAATGCTACTACAGTAGGTCATTGTGAATTAACAGTGACTGGATATTTGGTATTGCAGGAGGGAAAAAAAAAAAAAAAAAAAAAGGCATTACAATATCTTGTTAATCCAGCACCTAAGGAAAATTTAGTCAAAGCCCTCTAAAAGGCTCATCATTTCCTTGCTAAGATAGAAACTGGTAACATAGCACAAATGAAATAGATGGAATGAAAAGGAAAAAAAGCGGTTAAGAATAGAAATCTCTCTGTCTCAGGCTGATGTTTGGCTATTGCATCAGTGCTCTTATTTATTGTTTCTGTTAAAGTGCCATCCAGCTGACATGAGGACTCTGTCGTGGTAGGAGCTCTCTCGGAATATAGTTCCCAAGCTAGAAAACAATTTGCATTGCTTGCAAATAAATGCAGGCTCCTGAAAACACTGTCATTTTATACACAAACAAAAACTGAAGAAAGTTTAACCAACTCTTAATGCGACTGCATTTTAGCTGCTGAAAATGCTTTCTGAGACTAATTCTTAGCAAAACTATAAAATGGAGGAAAAAAAAACCTCTTTACATGATAAATGTAAATCAGGAGTTTAAAACTGTAAAGTCAGTGTTAAACTCTGAACTTGCTGTGGATTTGGTATGGTAAAAGAGCAGAACTTCTGAGGCTTCTTCTGCAGGCCTTCCCTAAGCAGAAAAAAACATCCAACAGATGATTCTCTTGAAGCTGTAAGGTTTAACTCTAATATAATCTTTAATAGTCACAACCATATGGGTCTGGGCCAGCACACCTAGAAGTGGGATTTGCTTTTTATTACAAATGTGCCATTTCAGAAGAACATGTTCCACTTTTACGCGAGGCAGTAATCGTAGCACAAAGAGCAAACCTGCACTTGAAGACCTAGGTTCCGTGGTCTTTATTTGTCTGCCTGCAAAATGGGATGGATGCCTTTGTTTATAATGGTCATGATATATTAGCTCACCAACGAAACATTTGAAAACAGGTCAGCCTGAGTTAGTCATTTGTGCTTAGAATTGCTTGGTGCTTCCATAATGGCATTGAAATAGTACATTTGAAACGGTCATCACCTCAAACTACTTCTTTCTTGTTATTCTCGAAAGGGAATATCATATTCTTGCTAAAGAAGTGGATGTAAATAGAGAAACATATAGAGACAAAATTTCTTCTTCCCTGCTGATGTGTTAATTTATGACAGTAAAAGACTGTATTATGTGAGCACCAAGATACTGTATGAAAGCCCACAATGGAGTCAATATTAAGGAGGAAAGAAAATATGCAGGGTAGGATTTCTTCCACAGCTACGGATGTTGCTTAAGTGGTGTCATTCCAGGGACAGCCCTCAGGGGCATCTGTTCTTCAGCAAGTTGCACGGCCATGGGGGTAGACAAACCTTTGCCAGCCACACAGGAGGTGCACGAGGCAGTTGCTGCAGAGCTGCCGACACACTGGGCATGGTTTATCAGGAGCGAGTTGTGCCTGTGTCCTCGAGCGTGAGTTGCTTCCTGTTTCTCCTTTTCTCCCAATTTGCCACTCATTAGGTGCTGACTTAATTCTCACCCTTGTTTAGCAGGGGAAGAGAGAGAATCTGGGCTGAACCTGTGAGCCCCCCTTTCTGCTTCACATACTCTGGGGCAAGGGAGAAAGGCAGGTCTGTTTGGCTAGCGTTACAGGCATGTCAGAGGTGTGCTCTCACTATCCCTGCGTGGGAATGCAGTCTAGCGGCGTTCCCATGAAGTGGTGGGGTATTAGACTCTGTGTCCAAACAAAGCTGGGGCTCCAATTTCAAAAGCATTTTTTTTTTTTTTTTTCCTATTTCCAAAGCAAGTTCAGAAAGCCGGTCCTCCTTCCGCCGTTGCTTGTACCTCATGCCAAGGTGCGTGTTTCAAAATCCAGCACAGTGCTGGGCCACACTGTCAGCAACGTGTGAGATCAGTGATATGTGAAATGATTATTTCTAACTGGCTGTTGAACAGGTAGGGCAACCCAGTGGCAGCAGCGCTGCTCGCGGTGCCCCAGTACTTAGCGCTGCTGAAGTTGATGCAGGCACTGGCACACACGCAGGCTGCCAAATGAACGGGGTGCTAGCCCCCAGGAGTAGGATCACCTAGGAAAAAACAGCTGCTTGAGCAGTTGGCTTCGGTTTCCTTCATATTTGTGCCTCGAGAGTGATGGCCTGAGTAGGTTGTTTGATATTTTATGCTTGCTGAGCTCACGCTCCAGCCTTTCCCACAGCAGAAACTCTAATAAAACCTCTCTTCATTACCCCCCTCCTTTTTTTTTTTTTTTTAAAACTACATTGCGGAGGATGGGTATCTCTGACAGCTTTATTCCTCTGTGAAATGTGTTAGAAATTAAGTTTCAATGATTATGGGAAGAATGGAGAGAGAGAAAAGAGAGAAAAGAGAGGAAAAGGGGCAGATGCACACAGGTATGTGAGTGCACAGACTAGCATACACTCGCTCGCATGTACCCTCCCGGTAGCTGCTTGTGTTTCACTTCCCTTGGGTACCTGGCCCCAGTGAGTTAGAGCTAGCTCCAAACTCCTCTGTCATTGTTTTCCAATAGTTTTTGTTTGAAAAGGTCAACAACCTTTCCAGTGTGGTGCACCAAGGCACATTTTAATTTGCCAGATTACAGAAGGAGCACTTGGAAAGCTCCTGGGTATGTTGTGTTGGAGACCAAGGGGCTTCCAAGGGCTTGATCTGCAATAGCTCAGCTAAAGCGTACTAGGAAATGCCTCTAAGCACTGAGTATGTAACTTGGTGGGCGTGAAGAACTGGTAAGCATCATCTCTTCCCAGTGCATCCCTAAACAGGCTTCAGTTCCCAGGCCTGGGCTGATCTCACGTGCAGCATTCAAGATCTGCCCTTGTTGACCACTAGATTAAAGCATCATTTCTTTTCCTTGCTGGAGTAGCAGAACTTTCCACATCCAACAGAGGAAGTGACTAAATGGTTTTTATATAGAAAGCAATGAAAATGACTATTACCTATTACTTTTAGTATTTTATTCAGTTTCCTTCTTGTTAAAATGATGGTGCCAAAAGATCTCTGTCAATCAATTGTAGGAGATCTTGTCAGAAGTAAACATGACTAGACAGAGTAAAACCTCTGCGCAATTGTGATTTACATTTTTTCCCTCCCCTTCTCTTAAGTGTTACCTGTAGCAGCAGCAGTAGTAGTTTAAAACCAAAGAAAGAAAAGCTAGAAGTGTTATTTTGAAATAGACATGTCCCTTTAAATAATAAGTATAAAAACGTGGAACATATTTGTTGGAGGGAGATAGCAGAGAAAATGACTTACACTAAAAAACATTTAAAAATGCAGAATCAACTTCTAGCTTGGCAACATCTTTTTCTGTGTGGAAAAGACTCAGGGATCCTAGTAAGTTAGCTTTGCAATTTCATTTTAGTTCAATTTAGAAACCCTTCATGTTAGGTATGTCCATTTTCCTTGTAGGTAATTATGGTCCACAATAGCACTGTCTCCTACCCAGCTGCAGTTTATTCTGAGTGGTTTCAGTGGGTTCTGAAAAGGAGTAAGTTGTCCGTTTATGTTATGTGCTTTTATTAAGACTATAGAAAGATATGCCTGCTGACATGCTACTTGATGGTAGGGTCTGCTAGGCTGGGCTGCATTTAGTCCTTTATGTTTTAATTTGTTTACCCATTTGCTGAATCCCTTTTCTATGCATTATTTATCCTCCTTAATTCTGATCATACTGTCTCACAGACATTTTGAAAAGGAGAATTGCATCGTGAGCTCCTGAACTGGACGTTGTAGGAAAACAGCAAATACTTCTCTCAGAAAAGAATGTGAAGCATGTACAGGCTTTATTATTCTTTTTCATTGGTGTTTGATTTCTCTGATTTTTTTTTTTCCGGTTCCCCAATGCGTTAGTATGTTTTTAATATCCCCTCTCTAAACATTTATGTGTAGGACTTGATGAGAAGTCACTCATGTCCAGAAGAGATGTATTATTGCTCAGTTGGAAAAGGCCCTTACTTAAGGCTCTGTGCTGCTAGAAAGTCTAGAGTTCACCCTTCAGGGATGCAGCGCAGGAGTTAGGATTACACGCGGCTGCCAAGGTATCAGTGTTAGTACCCCACGTTTAGTAAATAAAATTTTGTGGGTGGGATTTTGGCCTGAATTCAAACCCACCAAAGCGGGTGGTGATTTCGCCCACCAAAGTCAAACTGGAGTTCTCCCAGTGATTTTGATGGAAGCAGAGCTTAACCCAGCACAAAATGCTTTTGAAAATCCCTGTTCAGTGAAAAGCAGTATGGGAGGGAAGTACTTGATATGAGCTGTTTACATTTTTGTGGGATATAATCCCAAACATCAGCAGGGTTTTAGTCATACTGGTTAAATGGCTTACGATGCTTATGAGTTATGTCATTCCTCTATCATTTTGTTAGTAAATCATCACACATTTTGTCTGATCCTTGTCACGTTTTCCCACTTCACACTGATGGCTTTACCCCCCAGCGGAGGAGGACAGCAGCACTGATTACTCCAGTGTGAATAAGGTCATGTTTACCCTAGAAAGCTTGCTGCTGCAAATTTTACCAGTGTACAACAGCTACTTCGCCTGTACTCAGAAAACGCACGTTTGACTCCATGTGCTCTCCCACTTTGTCCAGCCCCAGGGCTGGCTGGTGCAGCATGGCCAGCTGCCTTCTGGTGGAGTATCCTGCACGACACAGGTTTTGTGCTTTACTGTGAGACCCCAGTGGAGAGCTGAGGAAATCATGGGTAGATGGGGACAGTTTTGCGGCTTCTCTTTTCCTCACTATTTAAAGCCCCCACTGCCCAACAGCTGCTTCTCCCAGCATGACCATGGGTCCTTGTGTCCACGTCTGTTTACAGCTAAATGAACTAGATGCACAGTGCTTGGTGTGATGCATCTGTGATTTCTGAGGCATAATTTCTTTCTTTTCCTTCCTTCCTTCCTTCCTTCCTTCCTTCCTTCCTTCCTTCCTTCCTTCCTTCCTTCCTTCCTTCC
>VZSV01000025.1:5312040-5325837 GCA_013398735.1 Nothocercus julius
CCTTTTTTCTTCCTTCCTTTTTTCTTCCTTCCTTTTTTCTTCCTTCCTTTTTTCTTCCTTCCTTTTTTCTTCCTTCCTTTTTTCTTCCTTCCTTTCATCCCCACTTCCCACTGCCTGTGGCATCAAGAGGACTGCGTTTCAGCCACATGTTCTTTATAGCCAACAGTGAATGTTGTGTGGCAGAGGGTAGGAGACAGAGGGCTCGGGACCTGCCAGAGTAAAGTCCTGAGGGCAGGACCCTGCCCTTGGTGTGCCCATGCCTGCCCTAGCATCTGGAGGGAATGACGGAGCCGGCTGTCCTGTCAGCTAAACTGTGGGCATCTCAGAGAGGAGGTGGTCATTGGGGTAATGCGGGGAATTAAAGTCTCATTTGTGGGTTTTCAACAGCCAAACAGCAAGCAGAGTCACTGCAGCAAGCTGTAGCTGAGGAAGATACCCTCTCAGATATGTGCTTGGTAGTTGCTTATTTTTGGTACTTTGCACATAGCTCAAATATTTATAATGTTATTGATTATGTCAAAAGAAAGGAAGAAGGTTGTATAAGACATTTAATGTTTCTCTATGGGTTTATACCAAGCTTTATCCATAGGTTTGTACTTTTTTTGTGTGTACCAAAATTGGGAAGAAAAAAAAAAAAACTTAATTTGTTCAGAGCAAAGAAGAGAGTCTGTGGATTTTGATGTGACCTGTTAACTTCCTTACACCACTGAAGAAAGTACAAGCTACCTGCAGTGCCAACCTGATTACACCTAGTTACGGTTGTGTTTTCTCCTAGTGTGCGATGGAGTTGGCTAAGGACTGATGAGTGTCTCCTCAGAAATGTCATCGAGACTGTCCCCTGCTTAAAAAGTGACAATGTGATAGTGGTCAGCAAACGCTACACAGAGTGAGAGGACTCCCCTTGCTCCCTAGCATTGGACAGCAGGCTAAGGGAAGTCTTCCTAACACGGGTTTAACTGGCAGTCTCTCTGGCATCTTTTGTGGCAGCTCAGTCTGTGTGGAGTGGGGAAGCTGGACTGGATCTTACGTTTTGCAGTGCGTGAATACTAGAGGCTTCCCAAGAAACAAGACCTCAGGTTGAAGTCTGCAGTGAGGGTTTTCAGGGGACATACTTCTATGTATTTTGTTGTTTTGGGGGGGGGTGTATATCACTTTATTAAAGGCATTTCTTACATATTTGTTTTACAGCAGTTGATGCACTACTGGCTGGGTTGCTTTGTCTCTTGCTGTGTAGCTGGTAAATGTTTCTCAAACTAGGAACTTTCTGCGTTCAGTAATTTGTTTTTTAACTTCTTAAAGAAGATGTAGGAGAAGACAGGTTTGTGTGCTGTGACAGGACATTAAAATACAGTGTTTTATCTATCTAAGCATTTTCCCCTTTTCTTCATTTGCTGGCAGGTTTCAGTCTACTGTATCTCAAAGGGCCAGAGACCCGGGGCAGTCTCAACACCCACCTTCCTCTTCTCAGAATACTCTTTATACTTCATTGGCCTTCATAATAGCACCCACTGTGGAGGTGGAGGCCTCCTAAAGCCTGAAGAGGTCTTGGATTTACCCAAGAGCGCAGAGCTGAAGTGATGGTCACTTCTTCTCTGTACCATTGCATGTAAGTTCACTATAAAGAGCTAATAGAGAAAGAGGCGTTCCCCAAAGAGGAGGGAAATATGTAGGTATTTGCAGTGAAATTAAAAACCCTCTTTGACAGTGTCACCATAGTGGATACAAATGTTTTATGTGATTGCTTCGTCCTGGGACACACTAGGCACCCATGTGTCACTGCACTGATATCTGTTTTCTGAGATCCTGTGCCATCCAAAGAAAGGTCTGTAAACAAGTTGAAAAGAGTAACAAATTTACTGTTTTCCCCAAGTATGTCTATTGGGGCTTGCCCAGTAGTTTTTTAAACAGCAGTGTGAATCTGGGCTATGAAAGAAGTTGTCATCCTGCTAAATATAGCCAAGAAGAAAGCACAGCTGCAAGTAGTAGAATGTAATAGCACATTTTGTAAAAATGTGAGGTATTCAGCGTTGCCATTTTTTAGTTCATAACAAGGAGACCCCATGAGTTATGCTACCATGTAGTTATTCTTTTAAAAGACAGATATGTTAATTTTATGAAGCTTCCCATACACATCTAAAGGATTCAGGCTGTGTCTTTGTATTAAAAAAAAAAAAAAAAAAAAAGTGTAAAATCTGGTTTTACCTGCACTGGAACTAGCTGGGAAATAGCAAAATATGCTATGCTATGCTGAGCTGGGAAATATGGGAAATAGGTTGTGTTTGCTATGGCAGCTGATTTTTTTTTTTCTTTGCTCTTAAAAATATGAAAAACAAGGCCCTATTGTCTCATCGGTACTAAATATATAAATAAATTCCTGATTTGGACATATCTTGAAATCTTCCTTACATCAGCCATTTTTCATGAGAAAAACAAATGTAAAATCCAGGTGTATTTCATAATAAGTTCATAATTTACAACCTGATATATCTAATGTTACCTTGAACAGGTGGATACTTCCAGCTACAGTAAACACATCTGACATTCTGACTAGCTCCTGCTTTGAATCTCTGCAGTTAAAATGAGAAGCTAACCTAAAATGTTTTAAAATTTAACTTTTCAAAGTGTCCAGTTTAGGGTTTGTGTGAGGCCCTGAGTAAAAAAGACCCTCTTCATTGACTTCAGTAAGCTTTGGATAGGGACTGTATACTGTATGGCACTTAGAGTAGATTTAAGTATCATTTGTTGTACTGAAGGAATAAGGATGATTTCATCTTACATACGTATTCAGGTGTTAGAGGAGGTCACCCTAAACGTAGCTGCTGTGTTTAAAAATATTTAAACTCAGGTGAATGCTGAGGGCTCTAGTTCCAATAGTAAGCCTGCAGAAACCTCTTCACTGAGGATCCTATTTAGTTAATGAATGTAAAGAACAAAATGCTGTATTTAGAAAATGGTGAGTATTCAACAAGTATGAGTATTTCAACTCTCATATTGGTCAGCAAAGCTCCTAAATAGTTGTTTATTTGTAAAATGCCACATTAAACAGTCAAATACCACCCTAATAAGTCTGTAATTGTATGGCCAATTACAATCAATGTACTAATCACGGTTAGAAAATCTAACGCTTCCTCTTCAAAATGTTATCTTGATTATTAACATAATCAATATCATGTGTAGCTGTAACAATTGATAATAATGAAAGGGTATTTAACACTAGGGGAGTACTGACTGCATGGCTTAAGATTCAGTGCAAATGTTTCCACCTTGATCTGAGACCTGAGTCCTTGTGAATTTGGTTTTGTTTTTTTAAGTAGGTAATTCTGAGGTTTAGTTGCTGTCCCCCATCTTGTCACCTTCCTACTTCCCCCTAAAAGGGTGAAGTATGGTAGAAAATGAAACCTGATACTGTTTTTTTGTTTTTTTTTTTCCCCTCCATTCACTCACTGATTTTTCAGCACAGCTTCTAATTCATTATGCATGCTTCTCTAGATTGAAACATCTGATATTTTTGGCAGTTATCAGCCATTGGACTTGTCCATGATAGTGGAATAAGTGTGGCAGATAAATTTGAGCTGAACTCACGAAGTAAGATCCTTCTTCTCTATATCACAGTAACTGCTAACATCTCACTTGGGGTCTGGGTCCTGCTGAGGAGGGTCTATACCAACAAAAAGAAATTGTGGTCTGTCCCAGAGAACCTCACAGACTTGTCTAGAAAGCTCTGAGTGAAGTCAGTAGTAGCATTTTCCACATGGATATAGCCTAAAATGTGCTAATGCTTGGAGTATTAGCAAGGAAGACAAAATTGTGTTTGTATGCACTTATTAGGATAAAAATATGTATTTTTCCTAATGTCAGATTTGCACTTTTGAGTTGCTGTTTCCTTCAGTGAGATGGTATCTGATATTGCCTTGTGAACAGAAGCATAAAATCCTTTCATGAGATTAAACAGTATATATCTGTAGGTAGAGTTATGTATGTTAGATTTTTCTCAGTTAATACATTTTTCTCCCTGTGTCCTGTTGGTTACTGCAGAGCGGAAAATGTGCTGATTCAGCACCCATTCACATAGTGGTTGTTATATTCCCTGATATTATAATTGGCCAAATAATTAAGCTATGCTTGCTATAGAATTACAAGGCAAAAATTGCTGTAGGATTTAACACTAAGGATGCAGGAGAATAGCTGTGAAATGAGGTTCCTCTCAGTGATATTTACCTACCTTGTGCAACATCAAGTCCTCTAAAAAGTGTCTGTGCTTGGAGGCTTTGTAACACTGACAGGCAAATTGGAGACTGCAGAGTAGGTTTGCCACTGGGCCGCTAAAAGCCAACGGGAGGTGACAGTTTCATCACGACATAGGAGGGGGGACCCCACAGCATCTCCCTGCAGTAGTAGCAGTTACTTTGGCAGAGAAGCCACACCAGTGAGACACGGACTTTAGAGACACCTTACACAATGGTATTATCAATACCTGGATGTAGAGCGATGGGATAGAAGGAGTTTCCAAGCTTGTGCGGCTCATGACTTCCCAGCAGGTTAAGGCTTCTCAGTTACTGTAAGGGATTCGTTTAAGTAGGGAAGGCTTTAGATGTTGCAAGGCATCAAGCATATGCTTAGAGATCAATAAATAATAAACGTTCCTGGTAATATGAAGATCTTTTGGGAAAGTCCATGCATTCAAACATTTGTTACGTATAGTCAGAGGTGGAAATGGATAAGCAACACAGATGCAGAGGCACCGGCATTTTGTCTTTTTCTGCCGCACATCTGAATTAAATACACAGATGCCAAGAGATTCATGAACTCCCAAAGTTTGGGTTCAGTTTTAGATGTTAGGTTGCTATTCTGCTGGAACTTGACCTGCAAAAACGGAGCTAGAAAACCTCTCAGTGCCTCTGAAACAGCTATTCTTGCAAGGTACCCTGTACTGATTTGGGGAATTTGGAGTGTTAATGGCTGAAGGACATAAAATAGATATTTAACTATTTCTGGCTTTTCATAGAGTTTTGGTTCAAGCTTGGTCCTGTGTGAAAGCCTATAGGAGGCTTCTCATGTTTTCTGAAATATTTTCTTTATACCCATTAATTTAACATGATTTTTCTCAGGAACAACATTGGTATCACTGGACACCAAGTAGAGGTATCAAATGATGACTTGGCATATCTACTTAGCGCAAACCTGTGGACTGACACAGGAGTTGTAGTTTTCATCACCTTTGCCACTTCTTTTCCAGCAATTTCAACAGGGAGCTTAAGTGAACCAGGAAGTGAGCCAGCAAGACGTAACTGTTAGTTGGGTTTTCCAGTAGCAAAGTGAGTGAAGTAAAAGCATCCAACCAATAGCAAGAGGCATTGGATCAGGCCTGTAGAAAACCACAGCTCTGGATAATGATCAAGAAAGGGCAAAACGAAGCCCATGCATCTCTATTTCTATAGGGAGAGGAGTGAGGTAGGCTTTTTCAGTATAGACATTAAATGTTTTGCTCATTTACGGCCACCTGAGTGGAAGAAAAGACCTGGACTGTGACATCCAGCTCTATGACTGTGTTTGCCAAATACTGTGTTAGACATACCACGTTGTAATGCAGAGGACACTGCAGTGAAAGATTGAGAAAATAATTTAAACCTTGTTGTTTGGGTGAAACAGATGTAGTAACAGAGTCCCTTCAAACAGAGCTCAATTGAAGATGATGACTGTGATTAAGTGTACACAATAGAAGAGATGAAGCCACTTACCAAAGATAGTAGCGTCAGCTATGGACACCCGGTCCCGTGGCTGGGCCAGCAGTACTCACCAGGCATCGTGCAGTAAATGTCAATCACTCGGGCCGGGGTAATCGATCGGGTGTAAATTAAACGGCTGTAAGAGGAATTTTCTTCCTAATGAATTTGCATAGCGTTGAAGACTAACAATTGGCAACAAAACGGGGCATCGTGTCCTCAACGTCAGGGACTCTACAGTTAGAAATTTTATTTAGATCACTAAATTTGACTGTCGAACACAGATTTTTCACCCTTTTATCCAGGTAACCCAGTACTGAGTTTTAAGTTGGTCATAATCAGCTTTAAACTTTCACCCAGTCACTCCAATACTGAGTTTTCAGTTTAGGTCAAAGCAGAAACTGTGTCATTTCCTAGAAGGGCGCCCAGATTTCGTCACCTCCCTTGTGATACAAGGGACTGTATCTTTTAAAAAACATGCCTTTTAAAGAGCATGACTGTTTGCAAATGGAGAGCTTCCACGGCTATGTTGAAATGCTTGGTTTTGCAAGCACTGGCTAAGCCCTGAGTTGATAGGTGGTTCTCCTTGTGCCTGGAAGCAAAATCTGGCGTGCCCCGTTATCGGTGTCCCTCTGCCCGAAGGCAGTAGATAAGGCTTGCCTCTTTTCTGCGCTGGCTCGCTGTCTGCACAGCAGAGGTATTTGGCCTCCCCTGGCAGCAGTCAGGCTGAGCTGCAGCAGGCAATCAGGCAGTAAGGATGCCAAAGGCAAGTCTAGGAGACACCTCAAAAATATCAAACGGTAAGGTAGCATAAACCAAGGTGGGAGCAAACGCAGGCTGAGGAAACAGCTACAAGGACTTTCATTAACAGCGATGTTTTAGTGGCGAGGCTGGTCCTGAACATTGGTTATGTCTTGCCCATGCCGTGTACGGTGTCTTCAGGCGCTCTGGCTGAAATCCTGACTGCAGTGAAGATGGAGAGATTTTTGCCCAACAGTGGAAAAAATGTCCAGGCCTGCTGCTAACCAGTAAAGCAACCAGCCCCAAGCACCCACACCTTCCTGCAAAACCTGCAACTGAAAAAATTACATTGTTAGGCTAATGTCATCATTAAGTGCCTGGAGCATAGCGACTCAGCAGCTGTCCTGAGCTTCCAGGGGGTCCTACTAGCACCAAGTTGAGGGCAGCAGGCAGGGGGACTGTTTCAGTTTCCCAAAGTAGCACATCAGCTGTGTTTTGTCCAAATCTCTATTTAAATCTTCGCTTAAAAAGCCATGAAAAGTTTCTCTTGGGAACTCAAATTATTTATCACCTTTCAAGGTTCAAGGTGTGTTTTTTTTTTTTTTTTTTTTTTTTTCTTCCTCAGTTAAATACAGATAATAAGTATCTCTGCAGAGGAAGGGAGAAAAAAAAATGCACTCTAGCTGCTTGAAAATACTGGGAAGGAGTAAAAAGAACTGAAAGTGTTTTCTTAAATTACATTTGTGGCAATGGGTCCTTATGCATGCTATCATGGGTAACATAATGCAAATTGCCAAGGCTGGCAAAGCTGCTGTAGAGACAGAAGCTTTCAGCTTTCAATCCTCAAGTGAAATGGAGATTGATCTCAGCTCCCAGCTTAGCAGTTAAACAGATTTTGCCAATCTTCGTCTCCTCTCAAATAAAAATAAAGTGCCATGTTCCTTTATAATAACATAGGAATGTAAATATATCTGAAGTATATTCAAATTAATTATTTTAAATAGATATGTAGTAACAAATAAATGCATAATGAAACAAAATAATTAATTGATTTGGCTGCTTATAATGAAACTGTTTGCAAGGATTAACAGCTCCTTTCTGAAACGCTGAACTCTGACATGATGTTTACATTTCCATATATTTTTAATGATCACATAGTTTACCATTTGAATAAAACAGCACCATATGCTTCTGCTGTATTAAATACTACAAACATTGAACACTAAATATGGAATAAATTATCATGTAAACATACTTAATACTGGTAAATCCCTCTAATGTGCCATATCACTTCAGGTTAAACTTTACTAAAATGATATGCCTCCTTTTATTAACTATAAAGTAGAAATGTTTAATAGAAACAGTGGAAAGAAGCATAGGCTGGACATAAATGTTTTCAGTTTGTTTTTGTTTTGTTTTTTTAAAAAGAGCATGTAGATTTCCTAGTAGAAATGGCAACATTTCCTTGACTTGTTTTTTGCAGGATGAGTGTTTATCTTATTATTTGAAGTGCAAGTGGAAAATTATTTTATTTAGATCTGCTTTCAGAGCAAGGAACAAGCTATGCGATAATAGATGCATCAGAGACAAATAAGGGCTGTACTTTGGCAGTTAAGACAGGCTCTGTAATTCCACTGAAGCGTCAAAAGTAAACCGCTGAAAAAGTGGTGAAAATTCATCGCCTTCAGCAGCCAACTTTATAAGGAATGTGTTTTTCTACTGTACAGGTTAATGGTGGAGAGTGTTTTTAATTTTAGCACAACCTAGAAACAAGATGAACGTTCGAGAGACCTGCCTGTTCCCTGTCCTCCGGGGACCAACCTTAGGGAGAAACTATTTAGCTATCACTCCTCTGCTGATGAAAGATGCTCTTCTTGGTGAGTCTCTTGGTTGTTGTGGTCCTGTCCTTTGAGTGTTAGAGGGAACACTTTGAGTAATAAATAACGAAATCTGGGACTCCATTCATTCTCTTCTGAGACTGCCAAATGGACTTTGACACCAAATACATCTTTCAAAGAAATGACATTTAACCAAAAGCTTGAACTGTAATGGGATACTATCTAAATCCTATAATGGAAGTAATTTGCCAGATTGGTTTGAAGGCATATTAAGGCAATATAGGAACCATGGTCTGCATCGCTGATAATGTTATCCAAGCACTTGCTAGTCCATTAGCAGAGTGATTCATCTGAGAGCAGCAAAGGGCCAGGCCACTCTCCCGAGCGCGCAAACATCCAGCCAAAAGAGATCACAGAGGTGCCAAGGCAGCTGCCCCTGCGCTACCTACTGCTGCTGGGTGAGGGGACGAGTGGCCATTCGGGCTGGTATCTTGAACGGGATTATACGTGCCTCCTTGAAAAACGCCGCCGGAGATGGGTGTGTTTTCCCTGAAGCTGTTGCAGGGAGCTGCAGTCCCATGCTGTCTGGTTTGGGACAAGCCTCAAAGAAAATGCGCAGCTGCGAATGGCTGAATTTAACCTGGCATTAGCAAGCCGTGCGCCGGTACCTTTGGCAGGTGGAGCGGGTTATTTCGGCCGCACTCGGGCATACGGAGGGGGCAGCAGGGTCCGGGAAGCAGCTCGGCTTCCTCTGGGTTTGGAGTTGTAAGGGCAGCAGGTGATTCAGCCGTGGCTCAGACGAGAAGAGCCCGGTGGAGACTGGTTTCCTTCAGTGTCTGGATTACAACCAATTATGTCAGTGTAATGTGAATTTGCGTGTAATACCATAAACGAGTCCAGGTGGTTCAAGGGAGGACTTAAGGGTGCAATTGGAAATAAGAACAACTCATCAGCCTGAAAGTAACATAAAACTACACTTCAAATATATATAAATAGCAGTGCTCAAATAATCCCTGAAGTGCCTTTAAATTATTGAATCCTCCTGAGTATCAGCATCACTGCGGTCAGGTAGAGATAAGTGGATTAGTGCATCTGAATTTATACTTCACCGCTCAAATTCACGGCTCCCAAATCTGGGCCTATCACCTTGTTGTAGGGCTCAGCTATCTCAATTTGCTATGATTTAACCTGCCCAAGATATCTGAGACAAAATGGCAACTCAGTGCTCTCCCCTCGTTTTCTTGGGGGGATGCAGATGTCCCATGTGACGGGGAGGAGGTGCCTCCTGTAATCCCGGGTCCTATTGCTGCTCGTCCCTGCTTGTTTCCAGATGCAGGGAAACACTGCCTTATTTGGCATGGCCAGAGACCAGCTCTCACTTTAATTGGTTTTGTTCTGCCTGTCTCTCTTTATCTGCGTGTCCCCAATAACTCTGACATTGGTTCCAGCAGCGCAGGCATTTTTGCGTTCTGCTTTTCAGTGGACGAAACGGGTGACAACAGCCTTCATCAGTGTTGTTCCCCAGCAATATGAAATACAGATATGAGTCTGACTTGATATTGTACATTGCTTGCTGTTTTTTTTTCCTGCCAGACTGGTATAATGAGAATTTTCATGTTTAATCTTTCTCTTTACTGCTAAAAATTCATACCTACTAAATTTAGGCCTATTGTCAGCTGTTACTCCATCAGGAATTCAGTGTCTAGGGAAGACAGGTATGCTCAATCTCTCTTTTTGTGTTAGCATCTTCTATTAATGCTTTCCCTTCACAGTGAAAACAACAGTAAAAGGCATATGCCTCAATCAAAATAAATAAATCTCTGTCTAGTCTGTTCCAGAATCAATTTTCCTTTACCACCAGACTGACCCTTTTCACTTGATTTGGTTTATATATTTATCTTATTTCTTCTCCTTCCAAGTGCAGGACACAAATTTGGCTGGTCCTGTTTGCTACAGCTTCTGCAAATTCATGTTCTACTTACCATAGAGCTTGGCTTTGATTTTTGCTCGTCTTTCTCTGTTTGCTCCTTGCCTTTAACACGGGATCCTCTGTAATGCTAGAAATGTGGCAGTTGTGTGTTGGCCTCAGGCTGGAATAAATTGCCATTCTTAGCAGGAAAATGCTAAAAGTTGACTCTGGATAGTAAAATGAGGCTCTGTATATTTTGTATCATCTGATCTTTCAAGCTACAAAGCTAGCCAGTGATTTTACTTGAGAGGAGCAAAATCCATGCACTCTCTGGTCTGGCTCTGTGTGGGGGATGTATGAGAGCTGTGGGGCAGGGAAGACTTGGGCTGGCAGCGTGTGGGCTGGCTTTTGCTCCTGGGGGAATGACAGCCCGTGAGCAGCCCATGCCAGCGTACGGGACAGCTCTTGTACCAGGCATCATCGAGGCCCTCACAGGCTGAGACATCTCCTTGATACCCACCTCAGGAGGTTTCCGCTGTGGGGGATGCGCACTGACTGCGAGCTGGCCCCAATGCTGTTAAGTGTCTGCCGTGATGGTGATAACAGGTAGCCTGGGTCGAGTCCTTCCTGAGCAAACCCTTCACTTGCCGCCGCAGTCTTGGTTGCATTTCCACAGCGTGGTGCAGGATGGCTGCGGTGCTTGTCGTGATGCTCAGCTCGCCCTGCTGAGGCAAGCTCAGCCGGCTCAGAGCAGCTGTGAGCTCTTCTCCCCTTGCACCTGCTTGTTTTCAGTCGTACCTGGTGCACTGTCAGGCGCAGCGCTTTGGATCTCTGCACGGCGGCTTTGCTGCCAGTCAGCTCTGAGCTAATTGAAATGTGTTAAAAACATTAAATGCTTGAGAACCTGCTCTTGTTAGAAATGAAGGTACTTTCTGGCAGTCTTCCTCTTGGCTGGTAGTGCAAGTCAGCAGGTACCTGTGGCTTGCACATTTCCTTACTGTTTCAGTGCTGGATTGGCTCTTAAAGGCTCTGAACTACTCTGAAATTACATGGGCTGTAGCTTCAGCGTAGTGAGATTGTCCCTGAGGAGCCTGCAGTTACAGCAGCTCAGGCAGCAGCTCTAGCTGAGGCACCACCTTAGGATAAGCTGACCCACAGCTGGGGTTTTCTTCTGAAGCAGGGAGGTTGCTCTCAGTTCATGTGCTTGTGTGCAAGCAGACTGGATGTTTTACATCCTACCACAGTTGCCACTGGCTAAAGAGATGACTTAACCTTGGTGTCAGGCAGCCATCAGTGCGGTTGGGCTGCATTCCATATTGGCAGCCCTTACCCAAAGCTCCAGCTGGTCCCACTTGGCTTTGATGAGATTTCCCCAAGAGTACTGCTTCTTGCTAAGAGATACCCCCATTCAGGTAATGCCAGTGGCTGTCATTAAGAAAGGCTAAAAATGCCTTTTTTTTTTTTAATTTTTTCCCCTGCAATCATTACTTTGGGCCCATGGCTTCCCCAAAAGAATTCTGGTTGCTCCTCTCTAGAAATTGAAAATAGTGGGCTCCATCCTTTGCCCTGTGTTTGCTCATGGCTGGAAAGATGCAACGGGCTCCCCAGCTTTTGTTTCCCACACACTCCCGCCCTCATCACTGTTCTCAGTGGTTGTATAGGACCCCGCAGCTTCCCGTTAGCATAGACAAAGCTGAATTAAAAGCCTGAGGAGGGTCATGCCAGCAGGGCCACTGAGAAGGAGCAAAGGGGACAAAACCACCGTGCAGAGCTGGTACGGAGAATTTGGAGGCAGTGGGGCTGCATCCGTTTTGCTGCCTCTAGCAGCTGCTGCTTCCCTGGTTTCAGCAGAGGAGTGCTCTGTGCCGGAGCTTTTCTCCTCTGTAAGCAGGAAGGGAGAGGACGGAAGCAGAACAGGTTTTTTTTGTGGTTGTTCTGGCCTTTCATAGCAGAGGTGGCCTCCTGGGCACAACACAGTGAGGCAGGATTAGAAGATCAAAATAGGCAGGCAATGTCCTTCCACTGTGTGCCCCGACACAAACTTTTCAACCTCTAGAGAGCTCCTCTGGATGGGTGGATGGATGAATGAATGAAGGGAAAATTTCTGTTTGATTTTGGGATATCCCCAGCACTGGGCTGGACTGAGCGGGGAAGACCCATACATTTAATTCCCCTTTTTACAACTGGCCACTCTCCTTCAGATAGTGTTAACCTTTTCTCTTTGAAAGGCAATGGCAACCCTGATCTTCTTCCATTTATGAGCTTTCTCCAATATCAGGGTTTTTACAGAATAGGTCAAAAATATTAACTGAAATTAATTCCATTCTGTGTATTTTGCTGTCAAAACAAATAGAGTTATTGCAAGTTTCTGGGAAATAGATATTCTGATTTATTTTAGTTGTCTGGGCAATGACTTACTGGCTCTTCACAAATGAGTGATTCTCAACTCGAGGTAGTGGTGGGAATTTCTCATTACAGTCACAAGTCAGAGGGGGAATTTACATTCTTAAACTTACTGATATTAACCAACCAAAAACCCTGCCCATACTGATCTTGGAGAAATGAAAACAGTAGCTGCTTTTATGAAGTGAACCCCTTTAGCTGTCCACCTCCTGCTTCCAAGCGCACAACCCTGCCTGAGTGTACCAGGGGATCACTGCAGCTTCCCTTCATGATGAAGCTGCCCAGGCACACACAAATGCACACTTGCTTAACTTAGCTAACATGAGGACTTGTTAAACTACAGTAACTAAATCTCAGTAAGAGTCTGTATTCTGTTACGGTTACCATCTGTGATGGTGATTTTTTTCTTTCCTCTTGAGAAAGACAAATTTTGGTTTCTTTATTCTTCTGGGTAGTAGTAATGACAAGATGTAATCTTTACTCAAATGAGAGTGACAAGTGTAATTACAGCTGCGGACCGTAATTTTCTGTGCAGCATTGGTTAATGTAAATAATGCAACATTACATGTTAGATTTATGTTCAGTGCTAACACCTAGATCTGTGAACATCATCAACGTGAAGGCATTAGCATACCACTGGGTGTTGAGAACAGAGACAGGTTTTAGACGGTTCCAAATGTTGCTTGAATCCACTCTATTTTTTAGGTGCTGAACATGCAAATACTGCTTCCCTGAGGGCTCTTCTAACATCAAGCACAAGTGATTTCTACATGCAGTGGTTTCTAGATATGAAAAGATGGTATTTTTGGTTAAATAGGAGACTTTAGATAACCATGACCTTAAGACTCACACCATAGAGTCACTACGTGTATGTGCATGAGTACGTGTATTAAGTATGGACTTCCCTTACGAAATTTGGGTAGTGATTTGAAATTCCTCAAAGCTGGAGAAATTTTGTATCATTGTTGAGCACTGATTTGGTAAATTGATCTGTATGTTCTGTGTACAGCTCACTGTAGTGTATAGTATCTTTAGAATCCAGTCATTTACTTTTTTGTTTCCTGTAACTTTTGGATAGCTTCTGTAATGACATTTTTATGCGTGATCTCAGTGGCAGGCAATATTTTCTTCTCTCTTTTGGAAAAGTTCAGTATAATTGAGCAGTTGTGTTGTGTTGTGTTTT
>VZSV01000025.1:5325922-5412261 GCA_013398735.1 Nothocercus julius
GAAAGGGATGTCATGAATCTTGTTGAAGGCTGAGAAAGATCCTGTAGTGTAAGGCTATAAATCCCTGCTTATACAAGTACTAAAAATGGTTTCAGGATCAAGCTTCTGATACTAGAGTCTTTTATTTATAGACTAGGAATTACCTGTAAAATGTAGTCCGAGCTCTCCAGATAAAAAATTTCTATCAGGACTACAAAGCTAAAGATCCATGAGGGGGTTGCAGGGCAATGGCCTGTCAGGATCCTCGCTTGGCTTCTGAGCTTAGCATAGCCCAATCGACACGATGTTGATCATGAAATCACTGTTTCTAAAAACAGAAAAAGCGGACGTGTGCCTGACAGCTGTGTACACCTGTGATTTCCTCTGCAGCCTGAATAGAAATGATTAGCTGAATGGGAACGTGGCCATGTGCCAGTTCACGCCCCCTACACACAACCTTACTGTCTCCCAACCTGTGTTTCCTGGGAAGTCTCACCTGTCTCCCCTATTTTCTCCGAGGCTTTCCCATGCCTTCCTCCTGCAGACTGCCCTCCTGCTTCCCGCTCCCTAATTCCTCCTCTCTGGAGCTTTCCGAACTCACTGGACCCCAGCATTTCCCCTTTTCTCTCCACTTGCCTTTGATGACTCACTCTTCCTGTGAAGGAGTTACTCATGTCACTGCTCCCCTCGCTGTGCCACATACCCTCCTACTTGTGAAGGGCTGGAAATGCCAAAAAAAGAAAAGGGAAGTGTCCAAGAGAAAGAGAATGTCTAGCAACCACATCTCTTCCCATCCCCGTGCAATGTGCTCTGGGTGTCCCCGCTTGAGCAGGGGGGTTGGACTGGATGGTCTCTAGAGGTCCCTTTCTCTTTTCCTCCACTCACACACACACACGCGCGCACACACACACACACACAAAATATATATATGCATATATATATATATATATAGGCATGGTAAGTTTAGTAATTGAGGTGTAGCAGAGGTATAGACTACAAATGGGAAAAATCTGTCTCACTGCTTTCCAGGACTGACTAGATGCTATTTATAGGTATGTGAAGTTCCTGCCCTGTATGGGATAGAAACCAGCAAAAACATGAAGCAAGCAAGTCTACTGTCCCCCTTAAAATCATGTGGGAGGTGTTTTGCTTAATGTATTCTCTTAAAAAAAGCAAGCCTAATACTTCCATAATTAAATTCACAAAGCTTCAAATGTAACATTAAGGCTTGGACTGTAATTTCTTTGCCCTGGAGAGCAACTATTCACTGAAGTCAGCAAGACAGAATGAAATGTCCATGAAAACAGGCAAGAGTTCAGGGTCTCTCCCTCCTCCTACATAGTTAGTCACACCAGACTCGAGAAATGCAAAAGTTAAAACTAAATTCTTAACTTGCTTTATATCCAGCAACAACACTAGTGCGCAGATTAATCCCAAATGCCTTCAGAGGGTCGGTTGAGATAAGCAACCAAAAGTTCATCTGATATAATCTGAGAAGTTTATCTAAACTTCTTGTGTCTGCATAATTGAATTTGAAATCTTGCAAGAACAGGCTTGTTCCCTGCTTCTGTATAACATACACTGTATCTTCTACATGCCTGCAGTTTCGAAAATGCTAATCTTCACTGACCCAGAAGTCAACAACACTTGCAGTCATATATAATGCTTGCTCTGTTCAGATATGGCATTCCTGCTATCTTTATAAATGGCATCACCATAGCATAAGGATGGAATGAAGATTTGAGATGCAATAACCTTTCATGCTTCTTGACTTAAACAATATCTTCTCTTGTCCTGCGCAGCACATAATACCAGGTTTCAGACGACTAGTTTTAATCAACTGATCAATGTGATAATCAAAGTTTGGGCTTGATTCAAATGCCAACGCATCAAATGTCATCTTCAGCTTCCAACTCCCAGTTCATATTAACCTCGCGTGTTGTTTTGTAAAGTTTATTTTCCCAAGTTCCCTTCTGAAACACATCACAGCGTTTTGTCTCAAAAGCACTTAGCGCCAATTCATTTATGCTAACCCACACATCAATAAAATTAATCATACCATCATCTTATAATGATACAGCTCTTCTCCTGCTGGAGGATCCCTGTCAGTGCACAAGTAAGAAGCTCCAAAGGGCAACACAGCCTTCCTGCTCTGCCTCCCAGGGTCTAATCCTGAATCTCCCAAGGGCCTTGGCATCCCAGGCCTCCCAACTTCAGGTGGCCCTGCCTTGCCAGGCACATAGTTGCCTGGCAGTGGTGGTCTGCTCCCATTATCTGCCTGCATGATGGGAGAGGAGGTTTTGGGTGCTTGATTCCCAGGAGCCTCTCCAGTGCTAAAGCCCCTCTTGGCAACTCCAGCAACATCCTCGCAAGCTGTTTGTTGGATGCTGAGAGGTGGCAGCGTTGCTGGAGCTGCTTTGAAAATGTTGATGTGTGGCACTGCTGCTTGTTTTTGTTGCCTGATCTGCATGCAATGTGGAAAATGTTGGTAGTACCTGCTTGAAGGACTTCACTGCCTGCCTGTTTAAGTGCCCAAACGCCTTTAAAATCTAGGGCTTGTTAACTTGAGTGCAGTGAAAATAAGAGTGGGCAAGGCCACTGCTATACGCCTGTACACTTCATGGTGACAGAGGGAATCACAGGCTATTGCATCTCAGGGACAACAATGTCATTAGACCTCTCTT
Source organism: Nothocercus julius (assembly GCA_013398735.1). NCBI lineage: Eukaryota > Metazoa > Chordata > Aves > Tinamiformes > Tinamidae > Nothocercus > Nothocercus julius. The sequence goes on from VZSV01000025.1 coordinate 5,328,586, forward strand.
TACATTTCTCAGCACTCACAATTTTATTATTTACCTTCCATTTCTAAGGGCACAGTGCCTAGTCAGCCTTGGGAGGTAGGGGTAGGAAACCAAATTTATTTCCTCCTCCTTAGAAGATAGGAAAGGGCAAAAGACATAGCGAATCACTGAGCTCATTTCCACTGTTGTTTCCACGGTGGGGTGTAAACTCCAGCAAAAGGTATGTCAGCTGATGATGGGGTGAAACACGTCTCCTGATAGCGAGTTTCCTCTTGAGCAGAGGCCACTAAGAGGAACTGACAACTATGCTAGAAGCATGAAATGATCTCAGAAATTCCGGCTAGTAAAAATGCCCCAAAGTTAATTGTAACGCTAAAAATCCCACAAATCCCCTTCGTTTGCCATCCAGGCTCTGCCCTCTCTTCCACACCTCCACACTGCACCTACCGCAGAAGTCGCACTAGGCAGCTCAGGAGCTTTGAGATCCCTTTCATTTCTTTAAGCATAAAGGGCAGATGTAGTTCCAGCTTCTGCATTTGCTGAAGCCCAGATGACGGTGGTTTTACTGGCGGTGGTAGGGCGGAGGTGGAGAATATTTAAAGTAGGTTGCACAGAAGCATTTGTGCTCGTGATACATCGCCCGCTTTCTCTTACTTCTCCCTGCCAGTGCAGAGTAATACGTGTTGTAGTATTCCCTTATAGGACAGATGTTGGTGATTTGTTCCACAGGTTGAGTGCCCTGAAAAATGCCGTTGCAGAGATCTGGAGGAGGATGCTGGGGCGTTTGGGTTGAGCAGGACAAAACAGTCCTTGAGAAGGAAGAAAAATTAAATGAGAATCAGTAAAGTGGAATTTTCAAGTCAATATTTTCTAAACTGAACCTTTACATTTGACATTTGTTTTAATTGAGAAATTTTCCAGTAAAAAGTTCAAAAGAGGTTTAGAAAAGCCTCTGAAAACAGACAGTATTTTTGTTTGTTTCTGCCTGAGTTTAACTGGCATTTTCTCCTCCTCACATTATTAATTTCTGAATCACTGAGAACGCTGTAGTTTATGGTGATTTTTCAGTTTGCCCAGGGAGTGGATAAATAAAAGTCAGTCCCAACACTGGATCTACTAGAGCTGCCAACTAGCCCGAAAATTATTGTGTTGGGTAAGTGGGAGCGTTCCTTCACAACAGGCTGCTCTGAAAATCCCTTTAGCTTGCAGCTAAGTTACTCCTGCTCAGCTTGAAGGGCCGGGCTGGGCTCTATCAGCTGAAGCAAGCAAGGAAAACCTATATCTTTTTTTAAAAAAATGGGGTTGGTAAAGCAAGTAGAAGATGACTCCATCATTTAAAAGCTTCATTGATTTTACAAGACTGAATAATTTTTTTTCCTGTAATGAGTGGAGACTCATGACGAAAAGCAATGATAAGAGCTGTTTTGCAAGGTGGGCTCTTCCCTCTGAAGAAAGAAGTGCAGAGTAATTCTTTTTACAATATTATAATGCCTATTCCTGTGTTATTTAAAGAGCTTTAAGGGATGAAGACAAATCTGCTAGGGAAAGGTATATTAAAATTGACAAATAAGACACACATGCCTTGACTTTTAGAGAAAATATGTTTTCCTTTTTGTTTTTGTTAAAAGCCTCAAATATTCTACATGTTTGCTGGCTAAGGTGTTAGACTTAAGACTGTGATTATCGACTCTGGATCACACAATCTGGTGTATTGTTCCCAGGCCACAAAAAGTAAATGCAAGATGTAAATACAACTTTTCCAGGAGGTGTGCATCAGACGTGTGTGTTTTATCAGTCTTCTTCCATGTACATGAACTAGGTATAAGGCGGCTACTACCTCCCACATGGGTGCACGAGGTTCCGTGTTGCTGAGCAGCTCCAATTCAAGAGGATCACTCTTGCCAGGTGACTCTGCAGCCCGTACACTCTCATGGGGAGCTGTGAATATTTATTCTTCCTGTTTCCCCTTGCTTTTGTCTTAAGTGCAAGTTATTCTGCTGCACTGTCAGGCTCTGTCTCGTGATAAACGCCAAACTGTGGTAAAGATCCACAGGAAGAAAGGAGGCAGAATACTGGGAAAAATAGCCTTAAAATTGTGTGAGAGGCCCTTTAGTTAGCATGTTTAATATTTTCTGTTACCTCATGGTTAACAATTGGCAGTTCTGATGGAGTAACTTATAAATTAGACAGCAAGTTCTTGTCTGATGGAGAAAAATTTGGTTCTGAAAATAAGTAATTGAGTAGCAAAGAGCTGTTGACGTATGGACTCAAAAGTCCTCAGAAACATGTAATATATAATTAAGTATTCTCTTTCCTACACGTTCCAGTCTCTCTCTCGAAGACAAATGCATGTTTAGCTGATTAGTTGTAAATTATGCTCCATTCCACAGCTCAGATTTACATTCTTCTCATTCAACAGAAGCCGTAAAAATATTGATAAAAATGCTGGTTAGTCTGCTGCTGTGTAAAAAGTATCTGTAGGTCCCCTGACTTGGGGAAGTGGGTCGTTTTGTGGTTCACATTTGCAAACAAAATGAAAAATACTATTTCATACGAAGAAACACTTCTGCATTAAAGAACACTATGTCAGACTTTTCAAAACTAAAACTGGAATAATACAGAAAAAGTGTTTCTTCGTATGCATTTGAAATCTGACCTCTTTATGAAAGACTAAGTAGAAAAACTTGGTGCAGCTGCGTTCTATGAAGTACACATTATTTTCTAGAGGAGAAAAAAGACTGACTTCAACTTACGAACTAAAAATGTATTTAGAGAAAATAATCCTGGTGCAAGAACAATACAAAAAAGATCAAGTTCCACTGTTACTTTTTTCAATTCTGTTTTCTAGCTGTTGCTTTACCCAGATACAGCAGTAAGACTGTTTAAAAAAAACCCTATAAGGACAGTCCAGAAACATTAAAGACAAGTCAAGCTCAGACAGCTGGAAATCTGGAGTTTGGCTCCAAAACTCCCAAAATTTGCGCTAAAATTTGTATGTAGGCTTTTTACTCCAGCATCCACATATTGCCAAAAGATCATTTAGTGGAAGAATGACTACAGGAGTTATGAGAGGATATGCCAACTCTATGACATTTAAGATGGTCATAGACAATTGTCCTTTGAGGTAAATCGGGTTGCTCTTATCTGTGAGGTAACTGCAAGTTTCAAATGACTACATTTTTGTTAAGGTACAGTTACAATTCTGATTCAGTCTTATTCTGAAGGAAGGTTTTGCAGAAGTCCATTTTCATCATCTGAGAGCAAGTCTTATTATATGACCAACATTTCTATAACACAAGTAACAGTGGAACTCACTAGTCCTAGATATTGATGAAAGTGATGGATTAACAGAAATCCCGGTGTGGATACATCTGCAGTAATGTCAAAGAGCTTTAAATTTCCAGGAAATACAAACTGCTTACCCCAGAGCATTAGCACTTTGACCCCCGCAAAAATCTCTCCCTGTGATTTAGGTCTGCATGAGTAAGAAAGTTTTGGGGGCCTTCAAGGGACTTACACTGGTGTAGGTGGAAGTAAATTATCAGTAATCTGTGGTGCTACTGAATAGAACATTGTGAGAATTGGGATGTAGTCCTGAGGGTGTGTCTATACTGCCAAATAGAAGTGTGTAGGGAGGGAGGGCTCGGACTCTCATTGCCCCCATTGCTTTGTGAGCTGCTCACTCACGGGCTCTGCTTTTAATTATTCCGTCTATTTGTTTCCAAGACAGATCTTCTGTAGAAATGGCAACTCTCTGGCCTTAGGGCCTGAGATCAGTTCTTGGTCTTCTTTTATTTAGTAATATCAACATAACCTCATTGACCTTCATTATGTGTTCTTATCCATCTCTGATCAGGGAAGCATTTAAATTCCTACTTAGCTTTGATCAGCCCCTCTGAAATGTTTTGCATGGATCTCAAGGTAAAAACAGGCTCAAATGCAATCCTGAAGTGTTAAACAAAAGTCTTAGGTGCTACTGAAGTTATGATTTGATTTGATGCAGGCTGAAGCAAGGGGTCTTGGGTGCACGTTTAAAGCAAAGCACATTATTTTGCTAAATCAAAATCATTGTGCATGTTTTTCTCTAGAGATTTTAACATTAACTAGTGTTAAAAGAAGGATACTGCAGCATATGCTTCATTGGTTTGTTTTGGTAGAAAATTCCTGCAAAAGTGCAAAAGAAATTGGTTGCATTGCAAACTTGCAGTGTAAGTGTTTAATCTAAGTTCACCTGTGGGAGCCTCAGCTGTCTAAGCACAGAGTACAGTTGTCACGGAAAATGTGGTTTTAGCTTCAGCAGTGTAACACATGGCATGTCCTCAAGTTGGTTCTTTTCTACCTTTCTGGACCGCTGAGAGTGAACTCTAATGAAGGTCACATATAAGACACATAATACTTGAGGCTGGCAGCTCCTGCTGTTTTAAAGAGTAAGAGGCATATGGAAGACAGAGAAAACTCACAAATTCAAAAAGAATATTCAGACTCAGCTCAATTTCCCTCATTTAAAGTGTTTATTCTCAGGTTTCCAATTAAAGATTTTAGAGCTACTTCAATAGATCTAGAGCTTAAAAAAATAGCAAAAAAAAAAAAAAAAAAAAAAAGATTTGTAACAACAAAATATGATGTTTGTATAAGTCACAAATTGAACTCTTTTAAGCAGTGTAGTGCTGTAATTGATGAAGGGTCAGAATAAATTATTCTCCCTTTTCCCTCTAACCAGATTATTTTAATTCCTTTGGAAGGATGTGTTTATTTTTCTTTCCTGGTCCAAGCTCCAAATACATTATCAAATTATTAGAATATTTTGCTGATGTTTCAAGTCATTATTTTGCTACCCTTACATCCTGGGAAAAGTGAGATGTCCTTTGAAATTTTACCGTTTGGAGAAAAATGTAGGTTGATATGTGTACGAGTAATAGTTTGTTGGTTTATGCTCTGGATGGAGCTTTGTTAAAAATAAACCCAGCACATTAGCAAGAGTAGGAAGATTTCAGACTTAAGTAAGTGATGCTAAATTCATAGTTCAACCAATTAGAAGAACCAAAGAAGAAAGACTTGCAACAATAGCTGTCAGTGTAGCTGGGCTGCCATGCAGCAGTGGACATTAAGCATTAATGGAGCTTATAAAATAAAAATTAGAGGTGCCAAGATGTTAAAAATATAAATTAAGATGTTATTTTAAGATACTTTCTGCATTCTGTTAATGTCCAAAATGAATTAGCAGCCTAGTTAATGACAAGGTTTGTGATAAAACTCAGCTAAAAAATTGTGCTCAGCTGGACTGTGGATATTTAATAAGATTCCCAGTGCTGGAGTGTTACTGTGCCATTTATGCAAGGCACCAAGCTAAACACATCCAGGGCAGAATTCACAGGGGCTGGGTCATTAGCGCACCTAAGCGATATTATTGCTTTGGCTGCTACCTGCATCTCTTCTGCAAAATGGCTCACACAGCTGTTTCCCCCAGGACACTCGGGCTGATTAAAAACTCCTTTCCACTGCCATCAGGAGCAGCTAGGGCTGCACCAGGGCCACCGTGGGCAGGGAGCATGCCAGGATCTTTTGGGGCTTTCCTGTTTTCCTCTGCTCCTCACACTTTCTCTATTAGGTCCAGGCAAAAAAAAAAAAAAAAATCCTACAATAAATCTCTAAAGCATCATGGAGAAAAATAGTTTGTAAGACTGATGTGATGCTGTGTCCTCCCGGCATATTCCTTGCAACATAGATTTATGTCATTCTGTAAAAAGCAATACTTTAAATCAATCTTCCTCCAAATGGCCCTCTAAATATCTCTTTTAATAAGTGACTTCAAAATATCGACAGAATATTCTTTAGGCCTTGAGCCTCTCTACAGGAAGCCAGCAAAGCAAAACATGAAGTGGAAGCTTAGACTTTCCATCATTAAAAAGAGATAATTAAAGAATTTGGTGAGGCCTGAATTGCCTTTCTACAAGTGATGGGAGGAGAGTGGCCTTGAAACTGAAGAGCACAAGAAGATCCCTTTTCCATGAAGCATCTCATAAAATGGGTGAAAAGGAGGGAACGGGGAAACCCGAGTGCTGATACAACCCAGCCTGCAGGCAGCCGAAGACTGTAAAAACTTGCCAGGTGCCTTCGACAGGCAAACAGTTGCAGTTTTATAACCTCAGTATTTGCAGTATTCAAGGCATTTCCTGTCTTAATCGGGAAGTACAAGTAAATATTGCCTGTTCTGAGGTGAACTGCTGTATTTAGCTGAGGTAAAACTAGCAGGCTTTGCACGGTCAGGACTGGTTTGCAGACAAACCACAAAAATTCCCAAAGCTGTCGTCACATTTTTTATTCATTAGGAGCAGCTACTATTTATTCCCAGGGCTACTTGTACTAGTGGTCATTTTGTGGCCCACACAGCATTTTGCCCAGAAGTAGAAATTCTGAGGGTAAGGTGGTTGTGACTAAATGCTAAAACAATCAAAACCAAACTTGAACTTCAGGTAAGCCTTCCCTTTATAGATAGAAGCGGCTTGTCTTTTTTATTTTTTTTTTTTTCCCCTAATTTTCAAAACGTATGCTACTTCCCTACCTCGTGTGCCTATGGATCTTTGCATTTTCCAGTTGCGGGTGGCAGCCTGGATGGAATGCTGGAAAGCAGAGAGCGGATGTGAAAGCAGGTGGTTATAGAGCCGTGGCTGGACTGTATCAGTGCAATTTCTCCAACCAAGTCAGCAGTTCATTGATTTACGGCTAGATTTGCCTTGTGATTGAATTTTGCATGTCTTTAAAGCAAACACTGCATGGCATATGAAGCAAAACACAATACAGTTGCTGCTTTTCCTCTTAATCTACTTGTGGTTCTTCCAGCATCAAGAGGTCACATGTATGCACTTGCACACACAAAGCCTTTTCGTATGAAATTTTCTTTCCAATTTTGCAAGAGGTCTGGATAGTTCAGATAAACCTTTTTTTTTTTTTTTTTTTCCAGAATTTTTAGATACCTTCAAGTGCTATGTTGAGATATCTAGATGTCTTAATTTAGATATTTATTGTAGCCAACCTTGAACTTAGGCTTCCCCCATCACGCAGGGAAAGCTTTCCTTCATATAGGAAGCATGTTCAGGAGGTAGGATCCGTGCAGGAGCTACCAGGTCAGAGCAGAGGCTGCGTATCATCCCTTACTTCAGGGCAGAAAGCTCACCATATGGCTGCTTTGTTTCCAGTGGATATAATGTAATTGAATCAATTGCTCTCACAAGATACAGCTCTACTAAAAGGCCATACATCATATATTTCTGGGTTTTAAGACTTGCAAGGAGTGGAGGGCAAGGCCCCCATGGGTAAATTAGTTTAGTCTGTCTTGAAGAAAAATGAGTTGAAATCTGACCTGAGATGCTGGCACAAATCAATTTAGTGGTCTTAACAGTCCCACATGGCTATCTTCCTCATTTGGAAATTACCCACTGATGAAGGTTGCTGTCAGTCTTTACACAGCTAGGCTATGAAAAGCAGGTATCTTCTGAAGTGAAGGTCACTGGTAAATAACACATGAGATTTAAATACAGCTGACCTAGGCTAGGCAAAGAGATAATACAATTCTCATGGTGTGGTCAGAAGGAAAACCTTAAGAGGGGAGAAGGGTGAAGAACAAGACAGGGGGCTGCCAAAGGCTGGTTTCTCAAGACACCCAGTCCTCGAACAACTGAGAACTGCTATGAACAAGCAGAATTTGTCTGTCTCCCATTTCCACCCTTGCATCAGGAACCTGGGAAATTTGGTGTCTGAATGTGCTCCAGTGTCTCACCAACTCCGAGTTAGGTAACTACAGGAATTTTTCTTCTGCTTTTTACCAAGAGCTAGGCTAAAAACCTTCTCCTGGATCTCTCCAGCTGGACACCAGTACCACTATCTGTTTTGTGTCTCATTCAAGCTGTGCAACAATTTCCCAACAAAACCAAAGTGGGTATAACTTTACTGCTTTTTCCTTCATAAAAAAAAAAAAGCCAAAAAAAACAAGAAAAACAGAAAAACAAGGCCAAATTCCAACAAAAGATGGGCCAGGTTTGGGAAGGTGAAGAAGTGAAGTGTCTAAAAGTGAAATATCTCCCCTGAACTAACCCTCTGGGCTTCCACTTGTTAGGCAGCATGGGATGAATTCCTTCCTGTAGGTGCTTTTATTAGAGTGTGTCTTCTGGTGGTCCCCATCTCTTTGTATTACCACTGGATCCTGGGTACCTGGCTTCACAAAATGCCAAACATATAGGAGGCTAAGGCTAGGTTACTTGCATAGATCCTGTGATTGCTGATGCTTTGAGAATGCCTGCCTTCATATCATTTTTGTTCTGGAGCTGAGCTGATCACACAAAATTATACAAAATATGGGTTTCAAGTTCCCCCTTCCCTGCACTAATGTTTTTGGGATGCCAAATCTGGAGTGTACCGTTTTAGAGCTAGAGACAAGTTATCACCAATTCATCACCTTGTCAAGAAGTTTAAAAAGAGTTTTTCAGGCCCTTCAGACTATTTTTGCGTCAGTGCAAGATTGTTTCCTGCACTCTGTCTCCCAAAGCAGAAATTGAAAATATGGTTTTTCAGAGCTATTAGTGAGTCCATCCTCCCTTTAATTATTGATGTGCTTGCTTTCCCACATGCTATGTTTCAAAAACCCTTTGTATTTTACTCAACTGTTCTATGCACCTCTATGTCTAAATCCACTTTTCTTTCTTGTTTGCTTCCTTTCCTGGCTGTTTCATTCCCCATCATTATGCTTTGTAGTGTGACAGCTGCATGAGTAAATATCAATGCTGCATAGAAGTCCCTACAGTAGGAAAGCTGAACATCACTCTAGAGAAGATGGGGAAAGAGGAGGCAGCATATGCAGAGAGATTGCATTGAAATACCAGGATAAGAACTCCTCTGGCTTTAAACATGGCTGATATTATAAAGTTTCAGAATAGAAACAGAAGCAGGGGAGCAGCAGAGCCAGATCCTGTGTGCTTTGGTGGGAAGGCTAAATTATGAGATTATCCAATTTGCCAGACTGTGCTAACTTTGGCAATACAGCCCCTTCATCGTGCCCTCTTGGTACATCTAGACCTTCACACCATGCCTTTCTTTTCTATTTCTCGATTTCATTTTCCACTAAATTGATTTTCTTTTCTATTTCTGCACAGTGGAAACTTAATTTGTTGTCACCTAATACCCTCTTAGTGCAATCCTTGTACAGACACATTAGGTCAGAGTAGAATCATAGAGGCGCAACACATAAAACCTGTACTGAAATTTTTCTAAATGAGTTTTGAATGGAAAATGTGGATTTAAGTGAACAAAAAAAAAAAAAAAAAAAAAAAGTCCAAAACCAGCTTACTGCACTAAATGGTGAATTATTACTTAAAATAGCACCCCACAAAATTTCTGGTTTTGTACAAAAAAAAAGTTTTTATTTCTCATTTAGGGAACAAAAAGGCATCACTCAAAATACTCTTCTTTCTTCTCTCCATGTCCTATTTTTTTGACCAAAGCAACTCAGTAACTCCGGCTGTATCTCCTGTTATAAGCAGCAAACCCGTCCCTATTCTCACTTCGAGTGTCATAATTCACAGTCAGTTATTTGAAGCTACTCTCTAATTCATCTTCTCTCATTTGTTCCCTACCTATTGGTAAGGAGTAGATCAAAGATGGCTGCTTTCCTGTGAAAGGCCAAATAATATTTCTTTAAACCTAGGATTGCTTATCTTCAAAAACTTTTTCTAGTCAGGAATCCACATGTAACAGAGGTTTGACTGCAAACTCCCAGTGTGGATGTCGCTTATAGGGATTAGAGGATGGATTAGTTGCTTTTTGGGGATCTGAGTGTTAATTGGCCACCTAATAAAATCATCTAGTTAAACTGTCTGCTCTGTGGTACAGCACCACAGTGAAAAAATTTTTGAAGGCACCCTGCTAAGTTGATTGTGTTTCTAGATAATTAATTGAAATGAAGAAAATAGCATACTTAATAAAAAAAAAAATAAAGTAGAAAAAATAAAATAGAGGATTTTCAGCTGTTCTTCATCACACAAAGTTTCAAGGATTAATTCAGCTGATAAGAGAGTATTTTACTGAAGGATGTGTTTCTTTGTATCAAGCAGCAGGGTTCTGCAGTTGCTTCTTTGGGGTGGTCCCACATCTGTAGAGCTGCAAGGAGGTATTTTCAATCCCTTGAAATGCTTTGTATTTGTAATTATGCATGTGTATGTATAAAATATATATAATGATTTTATAAGCATTTGTAAAAACTTGTGAGGGTGGTTGCAAAGGAAAACAAAAATGTTTCTCATTTTCTCCATTTCATGTCATTTAGGGCTTTGATCTTCCCAAATGGCAATCCTCTTGCTATATATCTTTCCAAGATGATTTAGCTTTGTATTTAATTGTTTTCTAAGTGTATGTGTTTATCCTGTTGGTAATCCTGCATTGGAAGCTCTTGCCCACACTTGCTAATATTCTAATATTGATTTTGTTTCCTTTTCTTCTGGCTTTAGTTACAAATTACACCTTTCTTTTTGCTTGGAATGTTTTAAGCTGATTGATTACCAAATGAATTGAAAGCACCCATGAGCTAAAGCTCGATTTAATCCTGTAAATACTAGAGACTTTGGAGCATGCAAACTAAAGTTACTGCACCCTCTGGAGACAGGGGCCAGGGATTCGTTCCCTGAATACTGGAGGTCTGTGCTGCTGGTTAGTCCACTTTGGCTCAAGTGCCCCTTCTAGCTGAGGTACGGGGTTAAACCCTGGTTTCTGTCATGGCAATTATATCAGCGGCTTTCTGTGCCGGATGGGGGAAAGAGATCTCTTTGTTTGCAATCCCCTTGAAGGAGCGAGATCTGTGAATTGCACACTCTTTGGGGAACCTGACTGTGAGCGTGTGTGTGTTACTGTGTTTTCATCCTAAATAAGAGGAAGGGGAGAAAGGTTGATTCACAAGTGTGTAAAAGTAGTCCTTGGGACAAAAAGGAAGAGATGGGGATCGTATTATAGCTAAATTACCTGCCTAAGTCCCTTCCTCTAAAGATGACTGAACTTGCTTTAATGCAAATGAATTTGGTATTGCAAATAGCATGCTTGAAAAGTATTTTGTCTACTGCTAACCTTACTAGGTTAGGATACCAGGTAGGAGACAACAAGGTTAAGCCTGTGCGGCAGTGAGCTTGATCAGATATGAGATGATAGGCAAAAGTGTCTGAACCTGAGATTAGGGTTAGGCTCGGCTGTAACAGCAGGAATCATCTGGGGCATCTATTACTGTGGTTTCTGTACTATCACACTTCACGTAGAAATGAGACTGTAAACAGCACAGCTATTGGAGGTGTGTTACAGATACCCCCTCCATCCCTGAGGTCTGACAAATTATTAGGAGCCCCAGGCATATGCAGGCCTCTTTCCAGTTTTCAGCTGATGTAAGCACAGAATACCAAATCTTCAGTTCTGCGTGTCATAATTACATCCATCTCCTCCTGCTGCTACAAATGAGCAGAGGGGAGAAGTTCATTAATCAATTATCTGAATTTTGGAGATAACCATACCAATGATAATCTCCTGTTTCCTGTAGATTTGAAATATGCCTCCTGCCTTCGGAAGTGGCTGCAGCTCCAATCTAAAATGGGAGTGGGGAATAAAAGGAGGGGGGGCATTGAGAGGACACACACTTGACCTAGCAGCTTGCATTGCACCGCTAAATGCTAATACAAAGAAAGGCCTAAATCTGTCCCTAGCTAAAAATGCTGGTATCTCACAAAATATGGCATGTGTATGTATGGATGAGAAAGAAAATACCTCCGAAGAGCTTTTGTGATGACCTGTTTTCAGGATGCTATTTATTCATTTTTCCTACTGTCAAACTCTCTCGAGCTTTGTGGCTTTGAAAGTTAAGCTGGTACTACGGCATCTGAGTACCCTCCACTACTCCTAAACCACCGCGCTCTTCCACACTGTCACTTTGCGCATGGTCATGTTCCTGCATGTCCTTGGGCAGCCACCACTGTGCACCATTCTTGGAGCAGAATGTCCTTCTTGGAGTGACCTGGCCTACTTTTGGGACCACGTAATTCAGGAGGACTTTGCTGTGGAGGGAGCGTGGGGAGAAGTTGACGAAATCGCAGCTAAAGATGCAAACGAGCCTTGCCACAGAAGAAGGTAGCAAGAACTAGTATGTTTGCTCAGCTCTATGTCAGAGACACGTACGAATGCGCTTCGGTGCTTGTACCGTTCTGCTTGTGGAATAATCTTTAAGGCCACAGTGCGACACGCATTGTTACTAGAGGGAGTGACAAGTACATTTATCAAGGCTAGCAGCAACAAACCAAATTAAAACACAATCATTACTATTTATTCCAAGTTTTTATGCAGCTAAGCATTAAGCCCATGCATACGTCCAATACAGCTTCAGCCAGTGTTGAGAATAGGTACATGTTTAAGTGATTTGCTAAATTGATGGCTATAGTAGATACCTGAAGGCTCTTGGAGGTACCAAAGTCTGGGATTTTGCTCTCATTACATTTCTGAACAGTCCAAATCCCTTTTATATTACATACAAAAAAGTGATTTGGCTACAGATAAACTTAGAGTGAAGCTGTAGGAAAATGCTCTTCTTTTTTTTCTACAAATCACTTTGCTCCTATTTCAACAATAATAGAAGACCACAATGCATTATAATATGACAAATTGTTGCATGTCCTAACTATTGAATTAAACTAGGGAACAGATTATTTTAAGTCCAAACCTTATTTTCATTTTTTTTAAGTTTTTCTACTCTTTATCAATCTGGGACAATGTAAGTAACCAATTTAAATGCTGTAAATATGCAGAGATATTAACGGGAAGACTTTGTAAAAATAAGGATAAAATATCAGGCTTAAATTTCAAAGAGTACAGTAGTCAGTTCAAATAGAGTTCGGGTTATGTTTTTTATTTAAAATTCTTCAAATCTTTTATTCTCTCTGTATCAAATGGATCACAGTCTTCAATACTTAATTATCTGCACTATAAAAAGAAATACCCTTTAACAGTTAAGAAAATATTTAAACAGTTCTTTTAAAAAAAAAAAACACTAAAACATGATGTACAGTGTAAAAGCTAATCTTCTGCTGATGTATACATGGAGGTCCAAATAGGGATAAGAGAAATGTGCTTTCTCTGATCTTGACAACTTTTGCAATGAGCTTTTATGCCATCATTTCATGGATGATTTAGGAAGCCAGACAGATTTAGCTACATGAATACATTTGCAGAGTCATGGCCTTACCAAGTGGTAGCCACATTTCGGTACTTTTCCAGAAAAAAATAGAGCTTTGTTATAACCAAATATGAAGATCCTCTTCTCATTCTGGAAAATACAAGCTTTTGAAATTGGCAAGTGTGGGATACTTTTCCTGAAATCTGTGGTGAGGCACCAGAAAACTCTGAGTGCAAAAATTCCCAGAGGAACAAGTGCTGTTTGCATTGCCCAAGAAGCAACAGAGGCCGAACTGGAGTAGGACAGAAAAGTGATGCTTAATATCTTCCTATATGGAATCTGTTGCTAAGAATGTCTTGCCTTTGGGAAAATGAGAGTACTAGAACTGCATTCTCTGAGGTGCCTTAGTGATAGTTTTAAAGGGATTCAAGATTTTTACATTACACTTGCTAAGGGGCTGAGCTTCTACGGGAGGAATGAACACGGGACTTGAGGAAAGTTTACCAAAATATTTATATGGTCTGGTTGATCTCTCAGCTTTACTTGCCTCCTTCAGTAATTAATGACCTCTCCATTTTGCTTCTACCCTCATCAGCAGGAGAGCATTTTCCCATCTTACCTGCTGGTTAACCACCAAGCACCTCTACTTAGCACATGTATTACCTTTTCTACTTCACCTGGTATAGCAGAGGAGTGGGTCAGATGAGACCACACACAGCAAATGTTGACTCTTACCAGGTTTCCAGTACATTAATTTGATAGAGGATCCCACATAGGCTTGGGCTGGCCATGGTCAGATATTTAAAAGAAACAATTGCTATGCAAGTCAGAGGACCTCATCCAGACAGGCTTATAGAGAAAATACTGGAGTTTCGAAAGAAATTGAAACTTCCTGAAGGCTAATCTAGGAAGACAGACAGTGAGACAGAGTGTTGTTTTTTTTTGTTGTTGTTTTTGTTTGTTTGTTTTGTTTTTACATGAAACTAGAGGTTTCTAAAAACCCAGGAATGTCATCTGATTAAAACCTGCCTGTACTTTTGCATTTCAACTTCTGTGCTTGCCTAGTATGGCATAAGCCAAGTATAGCCTTATTTGGGAAAAAGACAAAGGGAAAGTGGTACAGAGGAAAGAGGTGAATTAGGAGAGCTTCAGGTACCTTAGTTACCCCTCTGTCTCCTGCCACAACGCTGGAGGCAGGGGGAAGGTCACAAGTATCCCACAGCACAGAAGAGACTTGATTGATTGGCGCTGGCATTTTGTATTTATAAGCCATGTTGTGACTGATGATCTCTAGAAAGAAAATGAAATTGTGTGTGTGTGTGTGTGTGTGTGTGTGTGTGTGTGTGTGTGTAGGCAAGTGCCAGTGGGAGAGGTGTTACTGCCATGTCCGAGAGACCCCAAACCATCATCCTGACCAGGATAAGCACCCAAAAGCAGGGATATTCCTGATGATAAGGTAGCAAGGATTCAGAGCAGTGTCCTGAGGCACTGGCCAGGGAGCAGCAGTCCTGCTTCTCAGAGAAGTTTACCCATTTCCATGTCACTGCCTCAGAGGTGACAACCACCGTCCCTGGCTCCAAGGCAGGGCAAAGTTGCGGTAATGCCTCAGGTCTGCGATCAGAAGGGAAAGAGCTGTGTCAACACAGAAAATGCTATTTGCTGACAGGTTGTTAGAGAGAAAGAAGAGGCAGGCAGGATAATAGAAATAGTTCTCAAGTAAAAAATGGGAGAAAAGAGAGAGGAAGATTGATTGTTTAAGTCACAAAAGACAGAGAAAGTGGAGGGAAAAGTAAAAAGACTATTAAATCGAATATGCCTGCCCTTTAGAACAGCACTGATAAAAGCTGGAGATGGGCAGTGTAAAGGTTGAGACATATCTAACCAAGGGTCGCATCTGGTGAAACAATAATTTATAGTTGGAGAATAAAATAGACTGTTCGAATGATGCGGGTATCATTTCTAGACTATAAGATATTAGGGGGCTGGAGCGAGCACGCTTCACTCAATATGAAGCACGTGCATGAAGACCATCCAGCTATGAAAGAAAGAAAAAAAAAGCAGCAGTTTATTGCTTTGCTTGCTTCCCTTCCCTCCTGCTTTGCTGTAGGGAAATTAAATATAAGTCTTATAATACCATATACATTTTGTTCCCCATTAGAATTGACAATATAAGAAGCTATACTTTCCTGATGTCGTAGATTTTTAATGAAGGTATTTGTTAGACTTCACAGTATAAAAGCAAAAAAAAGATTGAGAGGTATTTGATCTTCAAACATAGCTGGGTCAGACTGAGGCACAGAAGGTCAAGTGCAATTTAAAGAAAGAAAAAATGGTAAGAGAAACCTGGATAGTGACTGAATTAATCAAGAGAAGTAGGACTGTGCTGAATGAGCCGAGTTTTCTCTGTAGATGTGTTAATATTGTAAATCGTAACAGTAGGTGCAGTGGCCCAGTCTCTCAGAAGCTGCATCTGTTTCCTTCTGTCAGCTGCAGAGTCAAATATAGTCATTAGGAAACAGAAAGGCGCACTGTCACCTCCGGAGTGCATCATACCAATATTAACTGGAACCCTCAAAAACCAGCTAGATCATTCCCTCCTCCTATTCCACTGCTGCAATTCTCCCAGATTTCTTGCAGCTCTCTGAACCTGCCACTGATCAGCTCTGCATATGCCCGCCTTTAGTAACCATGTGGAACATTTTCTTGAGTTGCATTTTTCTTATTGAAATATTTTCTTTTAGCCCTGTTCTGTGCAATTGTTTCTTTTTCCCCTATGTCAAACAGGGGAACAAATGCAAAACCCTCGAGTATCATTTACAGAGGTACTGTTAAATCTTTCATCGAAGTCCTTTGCTTAAAGCCTATAATTGTACTCTGTAGAAAGCCAAAGTGAATTTGCCCACTCCAGAGAGTATTGTGTTGTAAAAAAATTGAATTAGACTCATGCACCTGACAATCTGAAAGGCTTTCTTTACCTCATGTAGTAATGATTTGTATCATGTAATATATGTAATTATTATGTAATTATGTATTTGTAATATGGGATAGCACAACCTTAATGAGATGCTCATGACTGCAGTGTTTCCAGGGACGCTCAAGTGTTGTGGAGGAGGTAGTTGTCACAGCAGTCTCTTACCAATGTCCCAACATCACTGGAGGAAACAGTGTGCTCCTGAATGAAAATGTGTATCCCTTTTTCTAATCACTGAGATCACTGGAACGGTCTTGAGGACTCTGTTCATTGTTGTCTTATACAGAATTATGAGAAAAAGCCCAATGTATGTGTAAAAGAGCATGACTCAGTGAATTAGGCCAGGCAGATGTCCATCTAGGCGTACCAATGATTGCCTATGTGGCAATGTCTGTGAGGATGTGCCATAAAATAGTCACTTCCCTTCCCTCTTTGAGAATGGCAAACGAACACTCTGTCTTCTCCATCTATTTGATGTTTACTGATAAAAGCAATAGTTGCATGCTAATGTGATATTGTTCCCTCTGCAGTAGATGATGATATTCAGGATGTCTCACGGTCAAACCAGCACTTCAGTGAAGATGGTCGTATCTCAACATTATATATGGAGACACTTCTGCATGGAGGAATTAAAGCTTAGCTACCATTTGTACCTGTTTTCATCCTGAGGAGTAGATGTGCGTGAATACACAAACCTGTTTGAGTGTTTGTGGTGGGGAGGGAGAGAGAGAGAAAGAGGACGAAGATGAATGCACCCCTCTCCTTGCATTACCCTAGGGATTTTCTGCAGGACATTGTAAAGTGTCTGTAAACTTTCACGTCTCAGAGCTGGGATTTACATGGTAAGCAGTGGGTTTTACTTGTTATTTTTCTGGATTTTCCTTTCTGTTTTCATCAGACTTTTTCTTTTCTTCTTGCTCATCTCAAAATAGATGTGCTTACAGGCAGAAATTCCTGAAAGTTGACTTGGACTTCATGAACTAGCCAAAAAAGCTAATGTATTGGCGGAGTGCAGCACTGAATTTTATTCTTCCCAGTCCTATGGGGTCCAGAAGTGAGCTGGCCTCTTGCTCAGTTATTCTTCCTCGCTGTGGAACTCCTTGCTCAGTCCTAGGCATGACTGATTTGCTGTGAAGATTTGTTGCCGGAAAAAGCATAGCTTTGTGGCTTTTATGAAGATAGGCCTATTTCAGTGAAAATACCTCCCAAAGGAAATTACTCTCTTCTTCCTTAATTCATTTTGTCTTTTATGAATTGTTCACCTCCAAGAACCCATTGTTCCCAGTTCTGAAAGTTTCTGCCTCTTCTAAGTGAGAGACTTCCCTCTATGGCAGTAGAAACTCCCCTTATCCCACTCTGCTTTGAGGACTTACCCTATGAAATCTCTGACTGCTTCCTGTACGTGTCTCATTACAGACCAGTCACACAGGAATTCTCAGCCTCTGTTTCATCTTCCTTTGCATTAATATGAACTTTGCAGTGTGAATTGGCTTTGTGTCTCAGGGAAATAATGCAAGACCTCCCCAGCAGAAAGAGGAACCTGCTGAAGTCATCCTGCCAAAGCCAACAGACTTTTTTTTTATCCAAATAAAGAAGAAAAAAAAAAAACCACAAGCCAGTTGACTCTGAATTGTGCAAGAAAAAGGACTACAATTTCAGAGGAGAATGGAGAAACACCCTGACTAATACTTACAGCTTATTTCAGCATAAAGGGGAGTTTAATTCTGGAACTCTAACTCTTATCTGTGGTGGCCAGTGACAGGACAAGGGGTAATGGGTATAAATTAAAACACAGGCAGTTCCTCCTCCATGTGAGGAAGAACTTCTGTCCTGTGAGGGTGCCAGAGCCCTGGCACAGGCTGCCCAGAGAGGCTGTGCAGGCTCCTTCTCTGGAGATCTTCCACACCCGCCTGGCTGCCACCCTGTGCCCCGTGCTCTGGGTGTCCCTGCTGGAGCAGGGGGTTGGACTAGGTGATCTCTAGAGGTCCCTTCTGACCTCAACCAGTCTGTTGACTCTGTGATGCTTGTAGTTCAGTCAATAGCTCTGGATCACTCTGAGGTCATCCTTGTTTGGGTTGTATCATTCTTAAACTCCTTTACCCCTTTTGATAATAGTAGATTCCTTCTCCTCCTTAAATGTCTGTCCTCCTAGAGCCTTTCCCTCACTACTACTCTTCTCCTTACCTCTTCCCTTGTCCTTGGTATCTCAACAGCCCTCGCATATCCACCTCATGTTACCCCTGCATCAGTGCATCTCAGATCTCTGTCAATATATTTCAGATTACCTTCCCACTTCTACCTGCCACCCTAGTGTCTGCCTTCTCATTGCCACTCACTTAAATTCATTGTGGAAAAAATGCATAGTCCTTAGTTCACTCCATGACAAATTCCACATTCCATGTTCCCCAGATTCATCACCTCAGTGGCAGCCTTTATTCCCCTCTCTTTTTAATTCTGCACCCTCAGGTCATTGCTAAATCTCAGCCCTCCTTCTTTTATACCTGAAATTTCACTTTCCATATCCAAGTTCCTAAATGTCAGTCTGGTATTGCACAGGCGAAAGTTTTGTTTAAGGAACACTTCTTGCTCATCAAGAGACATAGGGGAGAAGCGTTCAGGCTTGACTTTCATGAGGCCTCAGAACGAATACTTAGTCTAGTAGCTAAGAAAGGAACATTTAAAAAAAAACTTCTTCACTTGCACAGAAAGTAAATTTAATCCAGCACCAGCTGGAGAGCCCTACGCTGCCATTTTAGAGTTCTTCTCTATCACACAGGGTGTTATAAGAGATATAGCCCCATTGCTAACCTTACCTGAGTTGCAGGTGGATGTATTGTAAGAGAGAAGGGATGATTCTGCTTTTTCCCATGAGTTTGAACTGTGTCCTAAGGCTGTAGTTCCCACTTCAGCAGATGTGTAGGTCATTGCCGAATAGCTTTGGGTTTGGCTGCTTGTTGCATTGTGCAGTATGCCTGCACAAAAAGACTGATGTGGCTCTGAGTCAATTCTCCCCTTCTAAGAACTGGTTTGGGTGGTTGCAATTTTGCTATAGAGCTTTGCAAAAATGAGCTGTTTCTTTTTTCTTTTCTTTTCTTTTTTTTTTTTTTTTTTTAAATAAAAAGGCAGGCGGGTGGAGCTCAGTCAAAAGGGAAGTGGTGAAGCGCAAAGTGAAACTGTTCCGTCTCTTGCCGTGCCCTTTGTAGATGCAGGTAAATGGCTTTGGGAGTGCTGAAGAAACAGGGGTGAAATGAAGGCATTGGGGTTGTGTCCAGCTCAGCAGCACAGCATGACTGCCAGTGCTGTGCTGAGGTCCTCTGCGAGGTACAGGTCTCAGAGAGAACATCCCCACTCGGTATTTTTCATATCTGTTGCCTAGTTTGAGGGTGGAGGTTGAGTGTGGGTTTGCTAACAGATGGTTGAAAAGTGGGAACCACCAGGTCCTTACCCCTGTACTGTCTGTAAGAGCTCCCGAGTTCTTGGATTTGAAAGAGATGCAGAAGACGTAAAAGCAGCCACACACCATGTAGATGCCAGATGGGAAGTGGGCTTGTCTAGGTGAGGGTCAGCATGACGCTGCTTGCCGAGACATGCTAGCTGTGTGTCGTTGCAGACTTCAGGAGGTGTGAAGGTGAAATCTGTTCCAAAGCTGGGCCTGTGTAATCTGCATCTCCTTTCAGAGCACTTTGGATCTATTTTCCTCCTCTGCCAAGAGAGGTTTCTATTTCCTTCATGATTATTTTTATCAAATTCCTCAAATCCCAACAAGAAGCCCATTAGCAGCCTTGGGATCACCACGGTCCTGTAAACTACCATTTCCAAAGGGGTAGATGGCACAACTGTGTGACCCACAACAGTGAAACCCCATGTAGCCCTCTCCCATCACTGCTCATACGGCAGGCGGGTGCTGGAGAAACATGATGGCCCAACTCCACGTGCAAAACCAGATCTCTGTCACACCATTGCAGACAATATATTTCTCTCTTTTTTGCTTACAACCTCAAACATGTCCGTCACCTCCTGCAGATGTCCTTCTGAATAGACCTACAAATTTCCTCATTCATCAGCACAGATTTATTATCTGCGTTCACTTACAGGTTGCAAGGGCTTGATGGTAAACCCACTTTTCCTCCTTCCTTCCTGTACTGCTAGGTGCTCCTGGAGAGGGAAGAACTTAGACTGGCAACTGCTTAGTGAGATGCTTCCTATTATTTTGCTTATCTTCCTGTAAGTATGTTCAGAGCAAATGTTTAGTACGCTGCTGATAACATAGTTACCGATAATGGATCCTTGCTGCTAAGGGACGTGCAGTGATTTACTTTCATCAAATTAAATCAGAACAGGTGTTTCCAGCTCACTTCGGAATCAGGAGGTGAGCAGGTGCCACTAAGTTGCATCTGGCAGAGGTAGCAGATAAATCTGGGCCAGAGAAGTGTTGAATGAGGTGATTTTTAATTTGGTGCACAACCCGAGCAATGTGAATCAGCTCTCCAAGTGTTCTTCTGCACATCCCTCTCTTACATAAGAAAAGAAGAGAAAAGAAGAGAAGAGAAGAGAAAAGAAAAAGGGTGACAGAGGACCACTGTTGGAAAACAGTATTTGGATCAGGGAGTGTGGCAAATAACATCTCTGAAATTAAGGGCATATCCTTCCCCTTTGATAGGGAGCTGTGCACATAGGTATGTTCCAAAGAGATCTTCCTCCTCATTTTGGAAAGGCAGAGGAGGGCATCGTTGGAGCAGAGACAGGGGAAAGTCCAGGATACGCGGCAGTGATTCCACAAACCTATGGCTACGTGTCCATTTCTGCATTGCAAACTGCCTCCAGTAGGATTGAAATTTGACTGCAGTACGTGTGATTTTCCCTTAGGAATGCTTTGACATTGCAGAGCAGCTCATGGATAGAGAGTGGCTAATTTCAGGGGAGGAGAGGACTCATGTTTCCTCCATAGAGCAATACCTCCAGTCAAAACTTTGGCGATGATTAGAGTCTCTATATTTGATTCTCTGCATTTGGCTAAAATTGGTATTTTTGAAAACATGGATTAAGCCCTCTCCTTGATGCAAGTAAAAGCGTTTTTGATTAAGCCGTTTTCAACTAAACTGTGCTCAGTCAGGTCAGTAAATCATGCAACAATGTTACACACTTTTCGGGCCATGTTTAATGGCCTTAAATTGCCTTAGAAATTGCTTCACCTAATTTTATTTCACTGGGGCTCTACAAGGGGCCAGCTGCAAACAACCAGGCTCCAAATCAAGGCTTAGGAATACGAATTACCACAAATACCTCGATAAAGGTAAGAAGGCAGATCCTTGGCTCATATAAATTGTGCAGCTCTGCTGATGGCTGTGATGTTATGGTGATTGATACCAGCAGGGCCATAATACAGCTAAAGTAAATGGTCTGCAGTTTTAAATGCCTGCTGCTAATGGGTCCCGTGGTAAATCAATGGCTAACTTGTTAGGTTCTCTTCAAAATGGACTCAGAAGGTGCATTAATGGAGAAAAAGCAGCGTAAGAGAGCAGCAGCCAATGCAGGGAGCCCCATAGCCAGTATAGCTTACCTTTGCATTTAGACAGAGGGCCTGATTTGTTATCTTAGCAGATGCCTACACCAGTACATGCTAGATCTAGGATAAAGCCTAACAGCTGCCCTAGGTAAATCAGTTCCTCTCTGCTGCCCATCAGCTTCTCCAGTTTACCCAAGCTGAGGATACGTCTTTCCGTGTGTTAGACCCTATCTGGGGCAGCTGTCAGGCTCTGGAGATTTAAAGCCTAGGAGGAGTATGTTCATTTCTGCTTTTCAGCTCTCAAAAGGAAGATGGCCTTGCATGCCATTCTGGTAGAATTCGAGCAGGAGAAAGAGCTCCTGAACGTCGCCAGGAATAAGTCTCCCTCCCCTGTCAGCGCGCTCAAGAATTCCAGTATTTTTCCTATCTCACACCAGGGATGAAAGGCCCACTTAAAACTTGGATGAAAATCCCCAAAATAAAATCAAGATGGGGCCAAACTAAATATTTTACTTTAATAATGTTCAAAGAGTATATTTTGATTTTGACCTTTCTAAGTATTTGCCTCTTCTTAGCACAAAATGAATGTGGATCTTTTGTTTGTTTCTTTCAATTAGGAAATAAAACTTTTCACTTTAAAAATGTCAGAACAGCAGTTCTTGGCCATTCAAAGGATCTTCTCGATTTTTTTAAGCTGAGAGACTTGTTGAAAACAAACCTTTCCCATCAGTCAATTCCAGCTTTGGCAGATCGCTATTTTTTTATGGGGGTGCAGGCATAAGGAAAGCTTAGCCTAGAAATTCCCGACTGCTTCTAGGAATTTATATCTCAGAGTTGAACAGCTGCCTCCTTACCTAGTTTTCAGCCCAGTTAAATTAGGTTGTACTGAGCAATGGAGATGAAGGAAGTGCTGAGAGAGTTTCTCTTCATTTTTAAAGGAATGCCTTTTTTTTTTTTTTTTTTTTTTTTCTGTCGGTGACCAAGATGATTTATAGAGCCTCTAAGTGATTTATATTCAGTTCGCATGATTAAATGTCCTCAATGTATGCAGTTTGGTTGGAAATAGCTTAATGAAAAATGGCTTCTTTACAGCATTTATGGAGCTTAATCCATAATGTTGTTATGGTATATGCTTAGTGCTATATGTTTTCAAAAATCATTCTGATTAAAGTCTAATAAAGACAAGACCAAGGCACTGTCTGTTACCAAGGTATCTACCAGAAGTGTGGTTTCCAAGGCAAAAGCCTCATGGCTTTACCTCACAGAAGGGCAAAGAATGAAATGCAAGCGTGGAGAGGAAACTTCATAGGTTCCCAGCTTAGACTGCAGGATTTACCTGTGTTGCTGTTGAAAGCAGGGAAATAAAAACAACCCTAACAGATCCCCAAGAAAACTAGCTCGCCAGATGCCAATTACTACCTTTATTCCAATGCTTCAGACTTAATATATTTATGTATTTGGCTCTTTAGAGGCCCTGAGAAGTGCGTCAGAAGGTCCTGTGTCTTTGTGTATAGGAGGAAACCCTGCTGTATTGTTTCCTGCTTTTAGTCCTTTGGCAGTTGTCCTCAGTTGGGTGTTTCTAACTGAAATAGTTTTGCAGTTTGCTTTTAAAGAAATGAGCTGCTCTTAAAATGGCTTTGTCGGGGGAGGGAGGGAGTTTAGTGATTAATGATATATTGTTTAAAAGTACCTAATCTTAATTTAAGTGTTTGTTTACAACACTTTTCTGCTAAATGCCACTGATCTTAAATGATTCCTTGAAGGCATTCAGGCTACATGAAGTGCAATGGAGTTAGAGAATTCCTGCTTTTACTTTGGTTGGAGGCTGCTCTGCAAGGCAGGCTTTTCAGACTAGAGCAATATATACTCAATAAAGGTTTCACTTTTATCAGTGACACAGGCTAGCTAAAGTGTGAGGAAAACAGAGAAATTCCAGTTCATCCTAAAACTGTGTCCACTGACAGCATGCTGTTACAGGAGCTCTGACACTACACAACATCTGACTTCCACATTTTGATGTTAGTGCCCTGTGAGTAGCCTTGGCTATGTAGTGATTTTATTTTTTGCCTGCCTACTCCTGGATAGAGGTAAGGGTTTTGTCATTTCTCTCGGGTTAAGCACCCACATATGGATGTCATGGAATCTGAGCTTGCAGCTGGTTTTCGTACAGCCAGGATAAACTATAAGTCAATTGATCTCAAATCCCATGGCTGAGTATAGCACAGTGTGAAAGATGATGTGTAGCGCAATACTTGCAAAGCCCTGCTGAGCAGCTTCAGCGGGGCTTTGCAAGTATGGTGACCCTTCAGTAGCCACAGCCAGAAAGCCTCTTTTTTTTTTTTTTTTTTCTTGCAATTTCCTGTAGAGAAATACAGACCCATCTCCCACGCTAGTGGTCAACCTCCAGGTCCACTCATGGCTCACAATGTACAGGCATAACTGATACATTTCAGGCTGAGAGAGTAGAAAATCTGAGAGCACAGGGTTTCCAGCTGTCTAGCATCTATTGCTGGGTGTCCAGAAACCATTGACAAATAGCTTAAGACCTCCAGTTCCTTTAGTTTGGAATTTCTAGCTGGAAAAAGACATATTTGGGGAAACCTGGAGGCATGACACTTTATCCTTCCCCACCCTTACCACATCCCGTGCCACACCAAGGAGACCCTCCTCTCATTTCTACCAGAATTCCATCACTTTTAGTTAGGGTATCATGGGCCCAAAACCACCAAAGTAGCAAAATTCAGGTGAATATGCCCAGATTATACTTACATACCCTCCACAAACAAGAAGGATTGCTTGTGAGGCATGGTGGGTATCCACTGCACACTAACCTGCTTATCTCAGATTCATACTTCAGCTCCGGGTACCACAGGCCTTTTTCCTTCCTCTGCAAACAAATTTCTGCTTCTTCAGCAGATCGGAGCACTGGTTGCCCTGCCAGCCGCAGAGGGGTATAACCATCTGCCAGTCAGACCTGCTGCTTTTCCTGCTCACTTCTTGCTCTCTAAGCTATAAATGGGAGCCTTTCCACTGAAGGAGAGTAATATGTGATATGTAACAGAAGTAGACCAAGACTTCATGATTATTTTTTTCCCAGTCTTACTTTGTTGCTTGCACCTTTGCAAAGTGATTCAAAGTGAATGCAAAGAGCTGTCAAAAACAGTGTCAAATGCATGCATTTATTGATGTGCTGGTGTAAATGATTATACAGGGTGAAAGTGGTAAAGAAAAACTGGTGCTTGTACTTAACACTTGTTTTATCCTGTTTTGTTGTTTTACACTGGCTAGCCATTCAGCAATTGTGCTTGGTATACAAGGAGGGGAACTCAAAGTCACACAAGGGAATTGCACTAGCAGGTTAGATATCTGGGGCATGTTTGTGTGCTTGGAGGAGGAGGAGGAGCATGGTCAGGCACAAGGTGAATATACTAGAGGAAAATGGAATAAGTGAGAGTCCAGAGGGATTAAATGTCAAAAGTCAGTACAGTCTCCTAAGCTGGCTATTGAAAAGAAAGACTGAATAGTTTTTNAAAAAAAAAAAAAAAAAAGGAAAGCTTTACCTTAGTAGGTCATGAAGAGGCCCAAAATCAGAAAAAAAAAAAAGCCATAAATTAAGTTTTTGCTTAACTTCAAGCATATTTTTGATGTTCTCCTCAGTATGTAATGAACCTACCTGCCGTAGTGCTTGCCTGAAGAGGGGCTGGGATGTTGAAGCAAATGGCGAGATGTTTTCCCTGAGGCAGCAGAACTTTCCTTCCCTTTTCACCTTCTTTTCCAACAGCCTGTTTATTTTCCTTGAACTCTGGCTTGGGTTCCTGCATTTTGGCAATAACAGGCTTGACTGTTCCTCGGGTTGCTCTCCCCCACCGCTGCCACCTCTGAAGCAAAGTCTGTTTTTTGTACTTTCTGTGTTTGCAAGTGGGAGAGCAGAGGAGGCGCTCACAGAGGTAGCCAGTGGTGCTTACTAAATGTGTCTGCCCAGTTGAAAGTAAGGAGGCGTACAGAAAATATTAAAGGGAACAAAATGGATTATTTGTTATTCCTGGGGGGATTCTGCACTTAAACTGATGCCCCAGAAGCCCAGATGGAATGTTAAATGAAAGCCAAAGCCCCCCCACAAGCATGTCAGTAGAGAAAAGCTCCTTGCAGTGAGATCCTTTGAAAATTAGAAGCAAAAGATAATATTCTTTAAAAAGAAAAAGTCTCTTAAGAAAACAGAAAGCAAGGAAATTAAAGGCACTATAGGGAACAGCCACAGTACTTAGGTTGTGAAAGGGTCCATCAAAGAACAAAAACTTCTTTTTTTTCTTTTTTTTTTTTTCTACTGTGCAAATATACATGCACACACTTTATTTTGAGTGCACTTAAGTTTGCCTGAGGATCACCAGCAGGTTTTTTAAATTAACAGAGGGGTGCTCGCACCACCCCTGCAACATCCTAATGGCCTGCCACCAAAGTGCTCTCTGCGTTCAGGGCGAGAAGAGGGCTTTTTGTACCTCCCTTTCTTTCTCCTTACAAAGTGCAAAAAAAAAAAAGGACACTAGGGAGAAAAATGGGTGCCAGTAAGGATCCTGCAAAATGACATTGCTTTTTTTTGCTTTTGCTTTTGAAGTTATCCTGCCTCCCTTCTCCTCATCGCAGGCAACCTCCCCTGTCTCACGCAGCTCAGCACTATGTTTAGGTGGTTCTTGCTTTCTTTTTTATTTTTATTTATTTATTTTTCTTAAACACCAACAAAGCTCTGTCCACTTAAACTTAACAAGGAATCAGTCATAAGGGACAAAGGACTTGGTGCTTCCCCTGGCAGGCTCAACTTGACCTGAACATAAAGCCCTGGAATGGCAGTCCTGGAATTCTTTAATTCTAAAAGTAGAGATAGCATTGACAGGAGTTGTGCTGACTTACCACCTTGCTGATATGCCCCAAGCTCCCTCAGTGTGTGAGAAAATGAACCACCTTTGTGTTTGTTCAGTCACATACCTCCTTGCTGAGTCTGCTGCTGAGTTTACCAAATGATACTTACTCTCATTTTATGTCAGAGTGACATGGCATCTGGATTAGCCACAACAGTCCTTGAATACAGCAGTGTGTCCTGAAGGAAGCATTTGAAAAGTGCTTTATCCTGGAGTTTTGTTCTAGGCACAGGCTTTTCCAGTGCTTAGAGAAATGGTTTATCATCCCTTTACATGGGCCAATGTCTCCTCTGCCTCCCTTATTTAAAAAAGAAAAAAGAGAGAGAGACTTGTCAGGCTATTTTAGACTCTGTGTATTTGACTTTTAACTTAAAGAAAGCAAGAGTCTACAAGAGAGCCAGACATCACCTATGTATCAGCTACAAATGACTGAGCATGGGTGTCATGTCAGCAGGCGAGTAGATGCTTTTCGGGAATGTGAAGTTGACAGCCAGGTGCACCATAAGGATACTAGTGAATCTAGACCACATGCCTACCAAGAAGTGAACTGGCACCATCCCCCCATTTCACAAGGGTCATGAGCGAGACAACAGATTATAATGATTTTGATTATTGATCAGCTTGGACTGCTTGATACAGCATGCGCAATGTCTACTCTCCATTTGCTGCTGTCCTATGACTTGTCTGAATCATGAGCATTTGCAACATAACAGAAACCCTTGTGCACTTACGAGCGCAATGCGCGTAGTGTAGAAGTGCTCTTTACACACTGGGGACTGGGGGATGGTCAAATAGCCATTAAGTAACTCTGGAGTAATTTAGTCTGATTTCTCAGATTAGCAAATCAATGTCTGTATTCTGGATGGAAGGACTGATAATCTGTCCTTTTCATCATGTCTTTTTTTCTAAAAGTTTAAAACAGGATATTAGGACTGTGCAGTGTGGAAAACATGGAACCCTGCAACCGTGATGGCTGTTGCTATATGATAGGAAGTCTGTTTCAGACTTATTTTGTGCATCTGTTCAAATCTGTCCTAGAACTTGAAAGGGAAAAGGTACTGAATGGTAAGTGTCTTCACTATGTTTACTATGAACAATGTCTTCACTAGTTAAAAAAAAAAAAAAAAAAAAAAAGTTGTCTATTCAACAACTCCCAGTGGGCCCTAGCAGAAGGTTTCAATCCTTTTCTTAGTGTTTGGACTTGAGTTGTTTATGCAGGTTCCTTGCTCATGGATTAAACTTGGCACATCTTCATCTGCATAACTCACAAATTGGTCAGATTTTTTTTTTAACAAAATAGAGAAGTATTTGGACAGTAGAAGTCCTAGGAAAAGTTAGTGTGCTTAAGGAAGGTCATGGGTTATTCACTAAAATGAATCGATATTCTGCCAAATCTTTACTCAATCAACACCCCAGCATGAGGTTAGAAGTATCCATATTCTACAAACCTCTTTGTGTGTTGTCTTTTGGAGGAGGCATAAAAACTGAGGGAAAAAAAAAATGACTAGTAGTCATTAAAGAACCCCAGGGAACTTAAATAGGAGAGACCTTGTAACAGATGGTCTGGGCAAAATCCTAATTCATGTCCGATATTCATCTGTCGGTGTAAATCAGTATAGCTGCCTTGGCTGTGGTAATGCAAGAGAGATTTGCATCAAAAGTGTCCCTGGCTCCAGTTGCCTAAATAGTCCCCTGTTCTTTTAATTGGATATGCTATTTCTCATTGCTTTCTGTACTGAAAATAGAGAGCAGTTTGCACTCTAAGGCTGGTGGAATCAAGGAGCGTGTCTTTCGAAGGCCTTATTACCTGCTATCAAGTTTTCTCCTCTATTTTCTACTGACTATGGGAACCTCCATAGGAAAAGGTGGTAAAAACAACAAGGTGCAATCAGCTGCCCTTAAAGCGGTCTATTTTTCTTTATATACCGGTGGGAAAATGGAGAGCTGAAATGACTGTCAAGTTCTAGTCAATCACATTGTTAGCATTTTGATACTGACTTGTCCTGGTGTATGTAATTCAGCTAATTAGAGAGCAGTGCGTGGACAGGCTTCAAACTACCCTACTGCAACTAATAAATTTTAACTCATAAGAAATTACCTAACTCCTACTTACAGTGCCAGAGTATTGTGCTAAGATGTACAATTAGTTATAGGGAAATAATTGTAGTATCTCAGACACTACTGCTGCTAACTGGCTTGACTTTTTCATTGGTGCTGCATACCTGACAATTGTACTTGAAATGTTTCTTTATACTAGTTGTTGCTTTTTTTTTTTTTCTCAGTCTGAACTTCACCCCAATGCTGAGAGCCAGGAAAAGACTTATATAACTGTATGTGCCACTTAACATGAAGATCGCAGGATCACAGACTGGTTGAGGTTGGGAGGGACCTCTAGAGATCACCTAGTCAAACCCCCTGCTCCAGCAGGGACACCCAGAGCACAGGGCACAGGGTGGCAGCCAGGCGGGTTTGGAAGATCAGGTACTCAAGAGTAAATTTCATGCAGGTAATTTTAATTCCTTGCTCTATCCTCTCTCTTCTACTTTTACAGTTAGAGGAGGATGTGGTGGAACGCTTACCGGACCACTGAGGCCTCTGTGAAGGTAAGGTATGGCATCCCCGTGGCATGTGTGTAATTTGGTGCTTAAGCATCATGTACCTTTAAATGTGTAGCCTTCTGAGGCATAGGCAGAGGGGATTTCTGAAGGTGTTATCAGGCATTTCTGTTATTGCAGAGGTCCCCTTCAAAGAGTCCTTCCTCCACTGCTCAAGAGAATAAGTCATTTAGAGGCACTTCTTGCAATCTAGCCCAGACCTGCCTCATTGCGTTAAGGGAGCCTGCCTTTTAGTTACAGCTATACTAAAGATCTCTTATACGTATAA
Organism: Nothocercus julius; assembly: GCA_013398735.1. NCBI lineage: Eukaryota > Metazoa > Chordata > Aves > Tinamiformes > Tinamidae > Nothocercus > Nothocercus julius. The sequence goes on from VZSV01000025.1 coordinate 5,358,027, forward strand.
TACAGGCATATTCAACAGCCACTTTCTTCCTCTTCCCTCAAGTTCTTGATGCATATTGCCCCATTTCTGGTTGCTTCGCTGATATAACACTAAGCTTTGATCTTACATCTCCCAAAGAGAACCAAGATGAAGTCAGTAATTTCAGTGTAATCGGTGGATTGTTTTAGTGCATGTTCATCTTTCATTACTTTTGAATATCTTATGTAAGATTTATGGGATCAGGAGTTGGGAGGGTGGAGAGGTGTTATGTGTCATGTCATCTCTAGATCAAGCTGTCTGTTACATGGAATAAGCATAGCAGCACCTTTGTTATGATGAATGATTAATAGCATGGACCTTTAGAGGAACTGCATGTGCCTAAAGCAGGTGATAAATACACTTTAATTTACCCTTAGTTTTGACTCTGTATTTTGATTTATAAAGTATAATTCCCCTTGGTAAGAATTCTCCCTAGGATAGTGGCAGATTTATTGTGTTAATACTAATAACTGAATACATTTCCAGCAGTGTCCTAACACACTTCATCTGCAAGTATTGAGGCACTTTCCAAAATCAGGTATCTTCTGCTTTCTTGACATCAGGACTAAGGCATAACAAAGTTAAGTGACTTCTCTGAGGTCATGCAGAGAGATAGTGTCAGAGTCATAACTGGCATCTGTCTCCTGTGAATCTCATTCTGTTTCTCTATTGGGAAAGTCCATTTCCTAGTTTTAACAGCTCATTATCTGGGTCCTTTCAAATAATCCATGTCATGCACTTATGTACATCATTACCCAAATTATAAGGATACTTATGTCAACTGGAGACTCAAATGAGGTCTGCAAGTAAACCCCTAGAGTTGATAAACTACTGATCTGGCAAGGAAAAGAATTAAATCAGGAAAAAAATATTTAAGGCAAAAGAATTTCAAGTAGCAAACATAGCAATTACTGGCCTGCACAGAGAGTGCAAGTTCTATACATAAAGACAGTGTTGTTTTTTTCAGTAGTTCTAGCATCAAAAATGTCTATGAAAACAATGCAGATTTACAGATTATGGTTCTGCAAGACAAAATAGCTGAGTATACTTAACACAAAGCATTGTAGCTTCATATGGTACTACACTGGCTCAAATGTGTTTATGTCGTCTTTTGGGGATTATCTTAGTTACAGTAAGTGTATGCAAAATTGGGTATTCATGTCTCTACATCATGGTATTGGCTATTCATTGGCCAGCCAACAGGCCAGTTTACCAGTCCTTCCTCCTGCTCTCTATTGGAAGGTTACAGGGTATTCCTTTATAGGCAAGTTCTGATTTATTTATCTTATTTTTTGTTTGGACTCTTGTTGGCCTAGGATTTTTTTTTTTTTGGTAACGCGTATAACGCGCACAACTAAAACAGTTAGACTCAAGGCCATAACAGAGGCTGTATATTATGGTCGAAATACCTGTTCTCCAGGATTATTTAGCTGATCTCAGCAAAAATACTGAATCAGTTTCTAATGGAAGGGAATCGCCTTGGCTGAGAGCTTGTGGAACGGATGGCATTTGTCCTATCATCTTAAGGCAAATTGATTAAGAGGAGGCCTGGGGCCATGCCCAAGAGAAAGTGGCCTACATAAGGCCTGCATCAAGGATAATAATTAATTTGCTAGGGCTCCAGAGTTTCTACATCAAGGTCCCTGTGACCTTGAGGAGGAATCCATAGGGCAGCTGAATTGCATTCGTTATGTTTCAAGGACAGCTTACCTCTTCCAAGACTTAGTCTCTATTGGGTAGCCTCCAATAGGAGAAGGTTGAAGATGATGATGATGGGAGGATGTTTTTGGGTTAAGGAAGCCGCTGAGGATCAGGAAGGAGCCTTTTTAAAATCAAGACATTTATGTATCTCTGTTGCCCCAGGGTTGGAACCATCTGGAGGCTGTTTCGAGGAAGCACATTGAGATGCAGACACTTACATTTTTTTTTTCTCTGTTTGCATGCAAGACTCAATGTTAAATAGACCAAAACCAAGAAGACTCAATGTTACATAACTTTCATAGTATTATTGCTCTTGATTATTTATGCTGCTGTGGTGCATAGAATTCATAGGTATAGAAGAGACACCCACTCTGATAGGGACCTTACAAGACAATCTTTTCCCCAAAGAGTTTAAAACTAATTACCCTTTTCCATTCAGAACATGTACTCTGTATCTATAGCAAAGAAAAACCTTTATTTTGCCTGATTCAATTTAGAATACACAGTTTATTTTTCCATTAAAAGATGATGCCAAACTGAGTGCTTACATACATGAACTACAACCTCTCTGTTTTCAGGAAGGGAGGAAAGAGGTAAATGCCTTTGAATTTGACTCATAATGGTTGAAAAACAATAAAGATTTATCGTAACTGACCGTAAATGGAGTGGGTGCTTAATACAGAAACCAGCTACCTCTCAAGCTGTGGTGATATATTATCTGGAATATGGTATGAAAAATTGGCCAACACATTTACCATACTCTCTAGGAAGCACTGTGATTAAATTTAACATAGCTGACCTTGTTGTCTTAAGTCTAATGAGCCGGAATGGATAAAAATGTCCATGATCCAGCTGGTGTTATTTAGTGTCAGACTCTAGTCTTCTCTAATTTATTCATCTCAACCCCACCAGTGGTGCGACTGACTAATGCAGTGGCTGTCACCTTTCCAGTCAGATTTTTGGTCTGTGTGGTGGAAATAGCAATTGGACTCAGCTGCTTGCTGGGGCAGCAGTATAGGGAGCACCTCTGTGCCAGAGAACTTCAGCCCAGCAACAGAAATTCCTGATTTTGCTCTGAACCCCATATTGATGCAGCAGTGAAGCAGCCCACCACCCATCATAAAGAAGTTTGTTTCAGAAGTAGCAGAAAGCATCTTGAGGACAGCTTCTACAGGATTTACCTGTTATGACAGGTGCTAGGTACCGTGTACTGTGATAATTCTGTTTTGTAACTGCTCTTTTGGGTAATGAAATCATTTTCTACATATTTGTTGTGACTGTAGTCTAAGTATTCTGCATCATGTCTCGTAGTACAAACTGCCCAAAACAAGAACAAAGAAATAAAATCTCAAACAAAAGGATTATGCAATGCATTTTTGCTGCTTCAGTCTAGAGCTGTTGTCCCCATTCCATTAAATTTACCTTATGACCATGAAACAAGCATGAAATTTTTGCAAGCAAAATTTTAAGCTCCTTCTGGCACGTCAGATATTTCACAAGAAAAGAGATGTACCCTTTCCTGGTCCCAGAGGAGGAGAAGATAGCTGACTTTGCCCTGCTGAAATTGGTCAAGAATCGTAGACTGCAAGTAACTGGAACACCCAACACCTTGCAGTTTATTAACTCCTAGTTAATGCTGTCTGAGTTTTCCCTAGAAAACAGTTTTCAAAATGCCTCTCTCTATCCAAATAGCTGAGACAAATTGTTTGATTAAGAGATTGTGTCAAATACAGGGAGCTACCTAAGACCTGGACTGGGAAAAAGAGTTAAACACAGGCTTAAACAGTGAGCAGCTCTGATTTTAGACATATTGTGATAGGCACGAGGTAGAATATCACTAACTTCCCAGCAGCCCTTTCCATTCCTGCTGTTCACCTGCAAACAGGTATTTATGGGAAGAGCCCTGGCAGAACTCTGCAGTGTTACAAGGGAGGAAAAAGAAACCCAAGGGGTGCCCAGCCTTTCCTCAAGGCAGTCAGGACCAAAGTATAGCCAGACCAACTGGCAGCAAGGCAGGCTGTGTTATCAGCTAGGAGTGTGGAGTGCAGCTCTTTTACAGAAAGAAAAAAAATCACATTTTTTTTTTCCCAGTTCAGAGAAAGCTGAGGCTGCAAGGTGTAACGCTATGATAGCTGAATTTTGCTCTTTCTTCTGCATCCCACCCCAAAGCTACCCTCATGACCTATGTATGTATGTCTAATGCAGCCCTCAGCTTCTGTCTTCTTTCTTTCCTTTTGTAGACTGGCTCACTGCAATGTTTCCTGTGCTAGATGAGGATAGTCTTCTGTGAGGCCTGACCTAGGCAGCTTTCCATCAGCTGGAGCAAGAGTTTTGAGGGTTTTTTTTTTTCCTTTTTGCTGCCTAGACCAAGAGTGAGAATGCTCCTGAGCTGCTTACTGAAGCACATTTTCACATGCCTTCTGGAGTAGGAGACATCTCTGTTTAAAGCCAAAGCCGTGCATTTATAAACGCATTTGTTAATTTTTTGGCGGGGTTGCGTTTATGCCACAAGCTACCCGCGTGAGCACTTTGTGTATCAGTGATGGGTGGGAAGGGAGAACTTGACGAACATTTCAACAGGGAAAACTGAGGTAGCAGTAAGTCATCTGGCTGCTAGGAATAAATGTTTCTGAGCATATCTGCAGGTTGGAGCACTTGGCAGAGTACTTGAAACTCTTTCAAATCCTTTTTAGCTGTTCAAGATTTTTGGTGTCACAGCTAACTCAGTATTAAAATTCCTTTGGGGTCATCTTAGTTCTGGTGCTGCGTATAACTAAGGACACAGATTTACAAAGGAGAAAATTATTTCAGGTTTTAGAGCAATTGTTTATTTTCTCATAAAATGTCTTATTGATCCGAAACAATGAAATATTTCCATGCCTGGCTTAATGTATGTGTGTGTATGTGTATTTTTTTTTAAGTCTTTGCTATGAACTTTTTGGACATGCTTGTTTAAACTTCTAAGAGGGCAGTACTCTTCCGTAAGCCAGTGTCTGGAAACATTACCTCATAAAATGCTGTGAAACCTCATGATGGGGACTTTTTTTTTAAATCATAGGAGAAGCTACAGGGAGCTTACTTTGAATGTTGCCTAAGCATGGAGTTGCTACCTGTATCTAGAGGCATCTCTGTGCACTTATATTGCTGTCTTATATTGCTACATGCAATTGTTACATGCAATATAAGACAGATAGATAGATAGAACACCTTTTCCTTTTTCTCTTTTTTTTTCTCCTTTAAGGGGTATGTTCTTTAACTAAAGCAGGAATGGGAGACTTTGGAAACTTTAATCTCAAGAAAAATCACTCAGAAACACCAAGTGTTGAAACTGCTGATACTTAATAGTATCTTTAGTATCATTTAATAGTATACTTTAAGGCTGAGAGAGCTGGGCCTGTTCAGCCTGGAGAAGAGAAGGCTGAGAGGAGACCTCATCAGTGTCTATCAGTACCTCAAGGGAGGCAGTGAGGAGGATGGCGCTGGCCTCTTTTCATTGGTGGCCACCGACAGAACTAGAGGAAACAGCCACAAACTGAAACACCAAAAGTTCCACAGGAACTTAAGGAAAAATGTCTTGCCAGTGAGGGTGCCAGAGCCCTGGCACAGGCTGCCCAGGGAGGTTGTGGAGTCTCCTTCTCTGGAGATCTTCCAAACCCGCTTGGACGCAGTCCTGAGCCACGTGCTGTAGGTGACCCTGCGTGTGCAGGGGGGTTGGACTGGATGATCTCTAGAGGTCCCTTCCAACCTTAAGCATTCTGTGATTCTATGATTCTATGAATACTGAACATACAGCAGTGAACGCAGGATCAAGCCTCTGCAGCAGAAGAGAGATGAGACTTCCCATGTTGCTGCTAATTTGCTACCTACTCTTTATCAGACAGAGGTGTTTAAGACGGCATTCTCTTTATTTATTACTTGAAAAAAAAAAAAAAGGAACATTTCTTGAGCAATACCTTGTCGGAAAAGATTTCAGCTTTCAGACAGTTTCAGGTGCCTGCTTACTTATTTTTGTTATTATTTTTTACTTGGGATGGTGGTGAGAATCTAAGATCAGCTTATTGTTGTTGCTGTTATCCTCCTCAGTGTGTTTACTTGGTTTGTTCATTTTGCTTATTGGTGGTAAGTCTTGGTACGGGTCTCCCAAGGTGCCACAGTTTTCCTGAGCAGAGATTTTTAAAAGCCTTGAAAGGCGGAAAACTTCAAAAGCTTGAAGACCCTGGTCTAGCATTACATTTATTTATGTGTTTTCCCTTAAGATGGTGAATTTTCATTTTAATGCCAAAGAGATTGCTCTTATCAGAATTAGCCTCTAAAATATTTAAGGAGGGGTTTCTACTCCAAACAAGTGCAATAGGGTTTCCATTCTCTTCTATGAGCAGCGAAGGGCCTGAACAAACTCACTAAGTCAGTGGAAAGATTGTTTTTGACCTCAGCAGGGTCTGGATAGGAGGCAAATGCAGAGGGGTATCTGTTTTCCTAGTCTGGGTGTCAGTGGTGATACTGTGATTGTCAGACAGCAAGAGATGGAGAGAGAGGCACTGAAAGTAAATGTCAAAGAATAAAGTATGGATAGGTGTAATTTAATTTTCATTCTTTTGTTGGGTTGGTTCATTTCATCTGGACAGTGAATGCAAACTCAGCTCCCAGGTCTTTTCAAAACCATCCAAACATATTAATATAATTTGGGAAAAGAAGTGGGCCACATTTTCTTGATGTGACAACATATGGATATTAGCATTTTTTCATTTCTCCAGTCAATATACATAAAACACGGAGAAGGAAAACAAGTCATGCAATAGGACTCTGATTATTTTTTAATACTGTCAAGATTTTATCGGTCAGCAAATGAGATAAAGAAAGCAGGATAAGTTAATTTGAAATAGCATTGGACAGCAGTGAAAGAGAGTCTCTGCTCCTCTCTATTTGTGTCACCTTTTGGATTTCGTTTGTGAAAGGCTTACAATTTTTTAGTAAGCACAGGGAATGGAAGGATAGAAGGACTCTGCACTGTTTCTCTGCAATCTCATAGCTAAAGCTACTCGGTTAATTTCCCAGAGGTTGCCAGCATACCAGCATCTTTTTTATTTTAATTTGAGTAGGAGCAGAGGGATCTTGTTCTAAGACCCTTTATTTTTTTCCTCCTTGAAAAAGAATTTCACAATTAAGACTGCGTAATTAAAAGTCTTCACGCTTTTTTTTTTTTTTTAACTAAGTCAATCCGTACATCAGATTCTCTGAAGTAGCCAAGAAGGATAAAATCTGCTGTGCAATTTTGCTTGTAACATAGGAAAAAGGTGAAGGTCTGTATTAAAATACTATTTTGCAGCATCCCCAAGTATTTGCCCACTCAGAATTACTGAAGTGTGGCAAAGAAGTTAAAAGTATAATTTAATTTCTTTGTAAAGAAAATGTTGGAGCACTGTGCTGCCCCATAGCAAACAGTACAAATAACAAACAGAGGCAAAAAAAATGCTAAGATACAATCAAGTAGATACAATACATGTATCTCAAACCTGTAGTTAGGGCTGACTTAAACAGAATTTAATATACCAGACACATTGCATTGCAAGTGAATTCTCATTTCGCCCAAACACTAACAGATGTTTAATCAATAAGATGGACCATAAAGGGCAGTACAATTAGTAGGTCTGAGAAATGTTCTTGTGTGATGTTAGAAAGCTGTAATTATGGACCAGATCTCATAAGTGTTTTGCACAGATGACATATAATACCAATATTCTAGCTTATAGGAAAAGCTGTACTGCACTTTCAATACAATTACAGGCACAAAGAGACAACATCCCTGATCTTGGAGAATGCTTTTAAACAAATAACAAGACTGGCACTGATTAAAAAAAAAAAAAACTTTTATCCAATTCTCTCTGTTGTTTCATTTGCACAACATCTTGAGTGATCTTTTTAGCAGAGCACAAATGCCTGGCCCTCTTTCCCCCAGCCTGTTCTCTCAAATACTCCAGCATACTGGGATTCCCACCTTAAGGCAGAAGATTCAGATTTACCCCAACCTATTCCTTACCCTTAGCATGGGTGAGGACATAACAAGTCATGCACTGCTGGTGCAAGCCAAGGTCCAAAGCAGATGAGAATATCCTGAAGGCAGTCTGCTTTAGGCTGAGGAGACCTCTAGATCTCGCCACTTGTAATTCATCATGATTGGGCCCCCTAACAGATCAGCAGCACGTTGTAATCCCTATCTTCTCTGTTATTTATATTTAGGTTCTAGAGTAGGAGGGAGAGCCTTGGCTTGGAAGAGCGCAGAAAAGATTATTGAAGGAGCAATCCTTGCTGTTCTGCTAGTGCGATTGCCTGTTCATCACATAAGCAAGCAGGAAAATCTTTGGGCTCATGGTTGTGATGTGCGCTTTGTTGCCCTTTCTTCCTCAAGAATTCTGCTTGAATGTCACCTGACGAAAAAGTGCAGGTAGTACAAAAGAGGTGTTCTCCTCTTAAAATAAAACGAAAGCCCTACATGTGCTTCCTAGTCTTCAGTTTCTGCAGCACAGAGAAGCCATTGCTTAGATGAGCATTCTGCGACATGTTTGGAGTCATAATCCACCTAAATTACAGGATTTCAGTGTTGCCTTTATGCATGAATTTGAACTTCCATATTTAATGCTCTAAAGAGATCAATACAACAATGTTCAGCAATCTGGAATTGCTATGCTTAACCTGTAATCACAGCTCTTTACTGAAACTTATGGCTGGACTGAAGCCCTTCAAATCTTAGATTAATCAGACTCAGCATAATGCCCCTGCCTATAAATTCCAGAAAGGCAGATTTATTTCAAAACAGTGAATCATGGAGATTTTGGCAACAATCTGAAAACTATGTTTTGTCTAGGGGAAAGCGAAGGAAGAAATATAGTTGGATGGATTATGGCAGGGAAAGAAAAACCCCCTTCAAAGGCCTGTTCTACAACTTCAGTAATAAATAGTCAACTGATTGGCTGGTGCAATGATAGGCTTCACTGTAGCTAATGAAGCCCCATCAATGTGTGCCAGCTGGGAATCTGACAGATCATTCTTCATGTAAGATTTATTAATAGTCCAGATGAAATACATTGGCATAAAACATGAACAGTGGCCCTATTAACGCATACTTTTAATTTAGTTGTTCCCAAAGAGCATACATCTCATTGCTATAGGCCTGAAGTAGTACAGGTCATTTTATTCCTTGATGGCTCTCCCAGGTGCGTCCCACAATGAGTATCCTCTTAAGTACAGTCACAGCCTAACCTGTGTATGCACCTGAGCACCTCAGCTGTGACCAGGGATGCAGCACCTGGACCTCCAGTAATAGCAGCATCAGGACTGCCTGGCTCTGCTTGTCAGGTGGTCACTAACAAGTGCTGCTTAAAATGGATTTCTGTGTAAATCCCCCCTTCTAGGTGACACTGCAGAGAGCCATGTACAGCCAGCTTGGGCTGGCTGAGCCTGAAGTATCCTCCTTTTTAGGAATGTCATGAGGGATGTGTATGGAGTCCAAGATCTCATGGGCTTATGGGTGCTTGGGATTAGCTGTTGCTATGTTTGGCATCTCAGGATGGTAGAGGATGAATATAGTTTGTGGTATGACTTGCAAAGTGAAATGCAAGATCTGTATACTAGTGTGGTAACTACTGAGTCAAGTGAGTTGTGTCACCTAAATTTAGGAAGTGGTCTCTTCATACCACCTACCCTTTTTTCCCCCCATAACGCAAATAATTTAGTATTACTTTAAATGTAATGACATTAGTGATATACCACTTACTTTCATCCCTCAACCAGGTCTAAGCCTAAACACTCTCAGGCAGATCCAATCTGTACTTTGAGCTCCAAACCTAAAAATATACCAGACACATGAGGTTCATGGAATAGCTTTGGGCATGGGTGCACGACCTCTGGGTGTGCATACAGGACATCCTCTCAATGTGCTGAATTCATTGGGGACCGTAACCACCTCTTGGCCAATAGGGATCCCTGCTACTTCCTGGGAGAGCGCCTTTCATCCGCACTACCCAATGGAAAGGGGACACTGGTCTTTGAGGGACATCTCAGCACCCTATGGTAAGCCAACAGTCCGAACCAAGAACAGGTGCAGAGGAGGAGCAGGAGGATAATCTGGGAAACAGAGTGGCTGCCTCATGAGAGGAGACTAGGAAAAGCTTGGCTTGTCCAGCCTGGCAAAATGAAAGCTGAGAGGAAATCTGATTGCTATCTATAAATACATCGGGAGGATAAACATCGGCAAGGGAGGAGAGCAATTTAAGCCAAAGGACAGTGTTGGCACAGGAACAAATGAGTCTAAACAGGCAATGAATAAATTTAGGCTGCAAATGAGAGGAAGGTTTCTGAGCATCAGAAGAGGGAGTTCCTGGAAGAGCCAGAAGGGACTAGTAGAGCAGAGGGCTTAACTCTTTCCAAGGCAGAGTATTAAATAGGGTAGTGGGGAGCTGCACCTGGCAGCCCCAAAGGTTACTTCCCTTTCACTTTTCTGCATCCACAAATATGCAGTGGCTCTCTCTATATATTTATTCATAACTGTCTATTCAGAATCCTGTCCCACACGCTCTTCTAGGTATTAATGCAGGTTCTTCACTTTGAATTTCTGTGTCATTCAGGCTTTAGGCATGCTTGGCCATGGTGAGAACCATGCCAAATTTCATGTAGTCTGTGCAAGTTAGAAATTCCAGATTTACCCTGTATATCAATACATATAACTTTAAACTTCATGCTGTTTAAAATGGTATAAACTTTTATGAAATTGAAGTAACAGAAGCAGTAAAAAAAAACAGAAGTTTAAAAAACTGATAAAGAAGAATTTAGTGTGGTTCTGGTACTGATTAATTTTCATAAAAGCCTTTTTGGAAGCTCTCATATTAACTGTAAAAATATTTTTGGATTATTTTTGATACTTTGATACTACATACTTTCATGACCCTATATTTTTTCTTTCTAGTCAGTACATAAAAAAATAATGTAGTATAATGTAACTCTTAAGGAAAGATCTAAATTCTACTTTGGTGAATGGGAGCTCCTTTCTAATATTTGAGTTGGTGTATGCTACCAACACAAAATGGCTGGGATTTTGTATTTTCCTTATTGCTGCCTTGGTAGTCTTTGCCCTTGGTGTATACACGTTTCTAATTTACTATAAGTATATATATAAAAAAAATTATACATATATATACACACACATATGCCCATACATAATTATGATTTTTTGTGTATTAACTTTTCCTGAATCCTTTTGTGCAGAGACAATTTTGGAGTCGTCTGTACTTTACTCAGTTTTCAAAAATCAGTGATACTTACCAAAAAAAACTCCTGCTAGTTCATCTTTCAGCACTTCATTACACTTGTCAAATCTTGGTTTTACTCAGTTACTTCCCATTTAGGATATTTATCTGGTGGGATGTGGGGCATAGACTCCATTCCTCTCTCTACCTGAGGATATTTTAACCCCCTTTCAGAACCACTTTTTCTTGGTAATGTTTTCTAACAAGTTTATTGTCTGTTGAAATGAGTCGAGACAGAGATCTGTGCTCCCGATACTTCTTGGTGTTACTGCTTTTGGAATAAATAAGTGAGCCTCCTATATTTTAGGAGAGCATCCTGTCCACCAGCTACAGATTTTTTCTTTTCATCTGCTCACCATGTGTTTAAGTATGCAGCTCAAAGTAGAGCAGTTGGAACAGAGGAGCCTGAGGGAGGCCTACTTCAGCGTGTGCTAATAACTTGGTAGCTGACAGACAAACTCAAGAGGTAGAAAACCTTGGGTCACATCATTGCTCTGAATCTATGAAGTACAAAATAATTTTAAAAAAATGACCTACTTTAATCTGTTTTCTATCTTCATCTGTTGCAAATGGGCTCTTTATTATTATTCAATCAACCCACTGTTTTTTCCTAACTCAGCTGCCAGACTGAACACAACCTTTCATATATATTATGCCCTGGCATCGTATGTATTATGCCCTGGCATTATGGGGTCTCATAAATTCTTTCACGATGCTTCAGTATATTTTTATCTAGTCAGTAGTCTAACTACAGCAACTCTACACCATTTCACACGCTGTAAGTTTTAAGATGTGCAGGAGCTGCACAATGTAGTACAGTAGAAAGATGTTTGAGCTAGCTTTAGTTATCTTGGCTATTGAAGCAGAAGAGCCACATTAGCATGATACCTCACAAAAGGAGAGTAAATTAGCCCTAGAAATGTTGCACCCATTACTGTCACTACCAATTACAGTAATTAATGTTATTCATCTCTAGGCTGAGGATTAGAACTGAACTAACCCATTAGTGACTAAACGTCATTGCGACTACAGGGTTGTTGAATTGCCTGTGTGAAGGTGGTGATTTCATTTCAGTTCCTATTGGCAAGTGGCCATGTTCTTTAAATGAATAATAAATGAATACACAGCAAGCAGAATTGTGGCTCCCTGGAGCTCTCCATTAGCTGTAACAGTGCAGGACACAAACATGTTAATTGTTGGAAACTTTGTCATGATACAGGATATTTCTGGTTTGAGATATATAAGGGTGTTAAGAATGAAGCGTAAGTGTTCATACCATGTTTATCCTTCAGGAAATCCCCCCAGAATAAGGGTGTTTGCACCATTATTTACAAGTTTTTTACTAGCTTAATGGATGCCTGCTCCAGCATTGCTTCCTTGTTCCGTTTCCTGTAACATTCATTGAATGAGCAGTTACAATAAAGCACACAACATTAAGAATGAGTCTTGATAGGAATACCCTCTCAGTCACAGCACGTATAATCAGATTATTTTACTCATTTCCCTGTAAACACACTCTAACAAATCAGTTCACCAACTCTGTTCCAAAAAACAAGAAGAAAAAACTTAAATTTCAGCCAGGGGATTGCTTTGTTGTAATTTGCCAAGCATGGCTAGCAAAGGAAACCTCAGCCTAGTTCAATATGTTAAATAGCTACTACAATTAGGCAATAGTTAAGTCTCTCTAGCTGATTTACTTCATCTGTTTGTAGGGTGTTTCCTAGACCCTGACCTTTACTGTCTCCATATTCTTAGTTCCTATACAACATATCCATTGGTAAGCTGACATGTTTTGACTGCCTAAATACAATTGCTTCTTGCTTTTCCTTTGGTGAATGAGACAAGCAAAGAACATCAAGCTCTTAAAGAAAGCAAGCAATAATTGTGCAGTTTATTAATGAGGACAGGCTGTATATTAAGTGTGCATCACTGTGTTAACGCCTGGTTTGTTTGCTAGCGTTGTGGGGGTTTTTGCATGTTTTTTCAACACTGCTGTTTCTATCCCTTGCACAGGAACAGAGGTGGGCAAAAAGTTTACCCCTAAAGCAGAGCTGACAAACTGACATTTAATTATTAGTCTGCAAAAAGGTAAAGAAATATGTGCTACTACACAGTTTAACCAAGAGGGAAAATTAACCTTGTGGTCGTATCAGAGAGGAGCTCAAGGTGAAAGATTGACCCCTTTGGCCTATGACGTGGTGTCATCGTTTGGATGAATATGGAGCATGAGCAGCTCCCTTTGCACCGTGCTGGGTACGTGGCTTGCTGTTATTCTGGAAGAAGTTAACTCCTATGGAATAAATTCTACTTTTCACTGTCTTTTCCATCTATGGCCCCCATTCCTGCATTTTGATCTTGAAGATCTTTTCCAACCATAATGTTCTGTGATTCTTTGATTTTTGTCCCCTTTTTTGACCTCCTCAATATATAGCTATGTCCTATTAGATCCTTAGAATACCATGTAAACCTAGAAGGACATATTCAGTGGTGGAATTTGAGGGGAAATAACTAAAGAACTGATTAGTGCATGTGCCTCTCAAATCAGTATTAATAGAGACAGAGCTTTCTAATTACATTATATATGTTATGTTACATTTGAGTCCTGGTAAAGCAAATTAATCAGGCATGTCTAAAAATAATGACCTTGGCTCTTTAAGCTAGCTATGCATCTAGACTGTAACTCCTACATGGTTTCAGTATTGCTCGTGCTTGTAGATAACTGAGATGATACTCATGCTGTGATGTTTAGGCCCTGTAACACTTTCAATATGTGAGGTGCTAATCCGCTGAAATGCTCGTGATAATCATTTTCTCTATGCTTTATTTGTTCTTATTAAATTGCAGAAACCCCTAGGCTGGGCACTTCGCCTAGCTGCCTATATCTCTCTGTGCAGTCCCCTTTAGCTCGGGAAGTCTCCCTGTAGAAGGAGGCATTAGACCCATATTTTAAATTCTGAAAAAGATTTAGCAGTGACAGTCAAGTATAATTACAGCACCATAGGTCTGTCCAAGAGGCTGTAGGTGAGGGTAGACCTGGTAGACCTCACCTGTAGGTGAGGGTAGACCTGGGTAAGTGGCAGGAAACACTACAGTGATGAAGCTGCTCAGGTCTCTGTTCCCCACCAGAGCAAGATGGCTTTAAACTCTTCTGGGAACCTGCTTTGTTGAAACTAAACAGCTTGTCTCCCACATGCCCTGCATTCGCCCAGCCCCTGGGAGTGCTGCCCAAGTCATCTGCAAAGTCCCTGCTGTATGACTGGCACTGGTTATACCAGAAAGAATAATTTGATTTCTGCAGGGGAGATTAGAGGAGAAGGGTATTACTTTTTCTCCCTGTGTTGCAGGAGAAGGGTATTTTTTGGTCTGTGCCAATTGGAAAACAAAACAAAACAAAACAAAACAAAAACTCTCCTGAGACTGCATGCTATAAAGGAGTTTATTTACTCTCTAGCAAAAGAGTTACCCAGCAGTTTGGCTCCTGACTCTGTCGCTATGCTCTTAACACTGCCTATTCAATGCTGGAAGTTCAGTAAGCTTCAAAAAGATTAAAAAAAAAAAAAAAANGAAAAGAAAAGAAAAGAAAAGAAAAGAAAAGAAAAGAAAAGAAAAGAAAAGAAAAGAAAAGAAAAGAAAAGAAAAGAAAAGAAAAGAAAAGAAAAAAGAGAAAAAAAGAGGAACATTGGAGGGACATGGGTACAGCAGAACTAACTACAGCTTTACAGCACAGAGAGAAAGGAAGTTTTCTGTTCTTAATGTTCTTAATGCAGTAGTAAATCCTGAATTCTACAAATTACAGTAACAGAGAACTGGCACCCCACACCTTAGCATTGGACTGAGCCATGACTTAGTGGGTAGGGGGCCTCCAGGTAATCTTTTCTGCTCTTCTCTTCCCTACAAATGCTGAAGTGCTGCTGAATTCACAAAGTCCATGTTGAAATTTTCTTTTTTCAGTCATCTCTTTTGACAAGGCACAGCTGGCACTTTTATTCAGCATCCATCAGTACGCTGGTTGCAGTGCCTTACCGCAATCTCTCTGTCCCCATTGTCGACCAGTTTCTGTTGTGCTGGCTGTAAGTGAATCAATTTGTGCAATTAGTATTGGGGCTGCAAAGCACCTAATGACAGGGAAAACAGGGGCCTGCTTGCTGAAGAAACTAGATGCACAAAGTGACACAAGCAGCTAGCTGGGAGGACGTGGCATGTAGCATCTGACACTACTGGCTAGGAATTCATGAACAGAAGCAGAATATACTCATTGCAGTCTCAAGATATTTGGAGGCACTTTAGAAGGAAAGCTCCTAGAGAGAGAAGTCTGTAAGTATGCGAGTAATACCCCATTTATAAGGTTTTCAGAGACTTCTAAGGCACTCCATGCAGCTTCAGGGCAAGGTATGTGCTTGAGAATCAGCAGAGCTGGTGTTTAAATAGTCCTCAGCTAGTATAAAATCTTGCACAAAACTAAGGTTGTTGGAGACCATTTTTACCCAGTTAAGAGGCAGTTGTTCAATCTGCAAAAAGATTGTAGCCTAAAAATGGTAATGTGGGTGCTTTGCTGGCACAATGCTAGCAACGTGAGCATGCACACAGGGACAGTGCAATTTGACAGTCATCTGACTTTTGCATTTGAAGCCTATGGCATCTGGGGCTTTAGAGAGGTCACAAGCCAGGCTCCGATTGTATGCATGGATGCAATTAATAGCATGGTGCAGATGTCCAAGCCTTCAAAAATATATACAGAAAAGTCAGGGCCGCAATGTAGACTGAGTGAATTCAGCTGTATTGTGTTGTCTGGCTTCGTGAGGCCTTTCTTTTAGCCCAGGTTGTTCTATTTGATGAGCAGGAGGAGCTGTGTCCAGAAAGAGTTCTGGATGGATGGTCCTGGAACCCCAGTGAGGAGGAAAGTTTTGCTAAAATGCTGTTCCATCCTTTAGAGAAAATCTTAGACTGACATAGTCACACGTAGCTGCCTACATTTAGGATCCAGCATCAGTATCCAATAAAATATGATATTTTTCATGGTTTTTGAACTGCTCAGATGTGTAAATGTTACTCAGCTATATACGCACAGTGTCAGGACCTCCAAGATATTGGACAAGTTAATTATAAGGAGGTCAGAATGTTGTGAAGCTCAAGTTGCCATTCTAAAGTTTGTGTTAGATTTTAAATATTCAGGCTTCTCTCAAGCCTGGACGAATTGCTCTAAGGTTACCAAGCCAAACTGTAATATTTATGATGTGTCTTGTTCATGTCTTAGCATTGTCTTGAACTTATGGAGTCCAGGTGATGGATTTTTTCAAGAACCTATAACCCTTGCATCTTAAACATGTGCTTAGTGCAAACACAGCAGAGAAGAATTTGAGAATATACTCTATAAGGTTGAAAAGTTTAGAAGCAGACCATTCTTATTTTGGGGGTAAAATACATATGCTGGATATACTGCCAATATTCTCTTATATATTGATATCAAGTGCTGTATTGTAGGACCTTTTGAATTTTCCTTTATTCTTCTCTTTTTTTTTTTTTTTTATCAATTCAGCAATGCAGAATTCTTATAGCCACGGATATTAAGAAGTGTGTAGGAAGCAGATTCCCAAGTTGAGCTACCATTTATATGTCAGGGATCCATTCTTTTTTGGCCTTTAAGAAAATAAACAACCTTGTTCCTTTAGCTTTGTACTAATGCACGGTCCACACTGGCTGCACTGCTGTCCCTCTCATCACCACCAAATTTAAAGATGGTCTGATATTTATGAACGCACAAAGACACACGTCTCATTTATCCCCAGACCTGAGGCCCCATTATCGTTATTATTATGTCAGCTCTCTTGCTCAACCTGAAATCCTCATGGCGAGAAATTAAAGAAAAGGGTGTAACAGAGCAAATATCCTTTAATCAATTGCCCTCTGACATCTCTCACTCACAGGTTGGAGCTTGCAAAATGAATTAGTGTAATAACCCCAATATGTACCACAGATGGCATGGACATTATAATAAAAGATAAAATAAAACCGCAAATCATTTCTAATGATTTATAGCTATTGATCTCACTAAAACATTTCTGTTCCTTCAGGGGGGGGAGCAAAGAAAAAAGCAGAAGCATTAGCTAGATGCTTTATTATGTATTTTATACTTTTTTCCTTACATACTGAGCTAAAAAAAAAAAAAAAAAAGGAAAGCCTTGCATATAGAAAAATATCTAAGCATTCAAGTTAAAAAAAACCTTTTAAATAAAAGTTTAAATACATTTACTTTGTATTCCAAAGAGGTAGGATTTTCAAGTGATTTAAAAAAGAAAAAAAAGCTTTATGAAGTGATTTTTTGGGGAGAACCACATCTCTCTAAATCTTTCAGCTTTGCCATATCCATCTGCATCAGTCACATTGCATTATGTTGTTTCAAAAAATGTCATAACATCTGGAAGGACATATATTTCCTGAAAAAGAGTTTTACTTAAGTAAAAGGTAGGATATGCTGCACAGAAGCAAAGTGAGATTAATTGGACATGTATGGCAATATAGAGCTGAAGGGAAAAGAAAAAAATGAAAGAAAAAAGAACTTAATTCAACTGTCCTTTAAAAATAATATATTCAGAGGAAAGGAGAAAAAATCTAAAGAGCAGCTTGTCTGAATGTGTGTTAGCAGGCTAAAGTGTCTAGCCCTCGCTTTAGACAAGCTCAGGCTCAGATCCCAGACTAGCAAATATTTTTTCCCAGTGGGATCTACTACTGTGATTGCTGAAATGGGAAGCTTTATTTTCAACGTTTGTGCCAAACCTTAGAAGATGAAAGAATTAGGTCTACAAAATATTTAAGCATAAATGAGTTTTCTGGTTATGTGCTTCCCAATTCAGGGGACTATTTGCACAGCTTAACTCTTTCTTCAGGTTAGCATTTGTTTAATACAGCTGACCTCAAGAGTACTTCAGCACACAATGAAAGTTAAGCACTAAAGTACGACTGTTGTGCAGTCTTAGGACCTTGGTAAATTATTTAACTTATTAGTGTAGCTGAGAATTTATTCAGGCAAAGAGACTTCCCCCATTAGTTTACAGATCTGAGCAACGTCTCACATATGCACCTGGCAGGTGAGTTAACTAATTTTTTTTTTTGTTCACCTGTACAGCACTGATTTACATAGAGGAGTGTAAATCTTTTTGTTTGAGAGGAAATAGACTTTCAAAACCCTTTGGCAAGCCATACTAACACAACCATGAGTAGTAATTACTTGGTATAAACATCATATGATTACATGATTCACAAACTGAACTGCCAAAGTATGCAGTAATAGTTTTATTAATAGCTATGTTATCAATATTATGTACATTTCCACAAGTATCTGAAGTTCCTAATCAAGCTTAGTATCTCATTATGCTAGGTGCCATACAGACTTATCAAAAGCATATCTGTTGAAGGGTATCTGTATTTGTCTGAAATGTCTTAACACTGCCACATGCAACTAGCATTTGCTAGCTGCTCAGGAAATTTTGGTTCTGTTTCCATTTTACTTGGTAAAAATGTCCCTGTGCTTTACAAAAAAAAAAAAAAAAACCACCACTTTATCAACATTTAGTCAAAGTCAGATTTTCCCTACTGTGAATACAGATACAGAAATACTGAAAAGTTCTTTTTTCACTCAAAACTCCAGTGAGTTTATCAAGAAAACCTGTCTTGAGCCTCTGTCTATGCCAAAACAAAACGGAAGGGAGACCTTTGACAGGCTGCCATTATAACCATGCAGAAGATAAAGATGAGATACAGATGAAAACTGAGAGTGGAGAGAGGCTGCAGCCCCACAAGGCTGGCTGTTTGCTGTGCTCACCTCCTAGCAGGCTGTTTTTACCTGGCTGCGTGCTGCAAGGCCTGTCCGGGGGTAGGGCCATTCAGGGGGAAGCAAAGTTCTCGCGGATGTGCGGACAGCAAGGACAGGGAGCACTACAGATTGGAGCTGGCGCTGCCCAAGAGGGAGCAGCTGGGCTGGGAGAGGTGGGTGCCACACCTTGGGTATGAGTTTGTGTTTGCCTAGGTAGGGTCCTCCTGTTCATGGTGTGAAAGTCTCTGCCTTGTGCCCGCCAGAAATGGGGCTGCGGGGTGGAGATACGTGCAAACTTCATGAGGCAGTCTGCCAGGTCACGTAGTGTCACTCCAGAGTAAGTAGGTTACCTAAGTAAGTAGGATGTGACAGGACTCTGACTATTTGAGCAAGACCTGCCCTTTTTAGACTGCCTGTCTTCTGACCCACGTTTTCCTTCCACGTTGGAAACTGAATTTTGCGCGTGGCTCTTTTTGCGAGACCTTTACATAGGGTGTTCTCATGATGTGCCCCGAGGCAAGTAACAGTATACCTGCAGTCTTGTTTTTCAGTGTATAATTGCTAACCTGTGTCATAGCAGATTATATAAGGTTTGTAATGTGAATTGGGTGTACTGCTGAAAAGCCTTTGTTTTCTAATGCAGTTCTTTTCGTTTAAAACCCAAAACATGAATATAAAGGAGGAGCAGAATCATCTTTCTTTTTTAATCAAAAAAGATCAAAGCAACAAATAGACTTTTCCCCACCAACCCTTGAACAAAAACGTCTATAAGTAGATCTTTTGGAATGAAGAATTTGGTGGAAAAATCTGAACAAAATGTAGGTGTTTTTCATTTTCGTGATCATTTTATCTTTTTCTTCCTTTCATGAAATGTTTTTGACTACCTCTCTTTTCACATATTTAGCCTTCTATTGAGAGCTCTCTTTATAGCTGCTTTTAAAAATCAAAGCATTAGAGAGAGGTAACAAAAACAACAACAAAAAACTCCTATCATTCCCTCAACATTTAGTGAAGCTTCAGTGGGGCTGAAAGGTGGTGTTTGTATGACAACCCTTGGAGAATGTCTCCTGAAACATCCCTCCTGAGAGAGAGTGCCCTCAAAGCTGGTTAGCTCTTGGTGCTGTGGTAAAGTTCTCTAAATGTGTCCTCCTGCCCGGTTTGAAGCCACCCACTTTTCTACAAGGTGAGTTGTTGTAATAATGCAAGAGGTGGTGGTGCTAGAGTAATTCCTGCTCTTCAGAAAGGAGGGAGAGAACTCCTACAGCTTGAGTAAATTTATTACTCCTCTGCTTTGGGATTGTTAAGGGTTAGGAGGGGCTGAAATCACTAGCAATTAGGAACAACTGTAAAGAAGCCATTGAAAAAGACAAAAAGAAGTAACATAAAGGAAGGGAATCATGGATCTTGGGTATTGTAGCTACCAATGAGCTCAATGGCTGTTTCTTCCATCATGTTTTTCAGACACTCCCTTCCCGCTGTGTTAATGAGGCAGGAAGAGATCTGCCTACTTATTTTCTGGCTTCGTACTTAGCAGTGGGAGTGACACGCTGAACAACTTGACTGCACTGTATTGTAGATGAGATCCACACACTGTACAACAAGACACTTGTAACTTCTCTGAGAAAAGCACGTACCAAGTTTCAGGTTTTTGTTTGCCTTGGGAAGGTATCGGCATTTTCTCTCAAGCAGGTTTTTCTTTCCTTACTCCCCAGCATGATCATCAGACATCATGCTGAAGTGGCACATATATTATTCTCATTAATGCTCTCAAATTTAAGGAGGAATGCCTCTGTAACTGTATAGGGCTAAACAAAAATTCACTCGGAAAACCACACATTTCACTACAGTCAGTATTTGCAATCCATGAACAATTCACATTTATGCCATTTCCATTCGCTGAGGAGCTCTACATTCTTCTTATTGGATCAAGGCTACTTTACCCCTTTCTTTTACAACCTGTGGCCTTTCTCTCCAGTGATTTTTCCCATTTATGAATGTTACTTGAGTTTAGCCTGAAGAGAGCATTACCACCGGTGCTACATCTCCAAGAACGTGTCTGGGGTGTCAGACACGTGGGTTGGTGCCACCTACATGATCCCTTAGCAGGAAGCGTTTTTTTCTGTCCATCATGTGTTCATCTTTTGAGTGTCAAGCGTTGTCTGTGTTCACCTTGTTCCCAGCAGTGAGTCAAAGGTGGAATCGGGCATTGGGAGATGTGTGCTGTTGATGTAGAGGCAGGATGTGATGTGGTCGTGATCTAAGTGAGTTGACAGAAGAATTGAGTAAGAAACAGAGCACAGTATAACTCTTGATTTGGAGCAATATTGCATCTGCCCCAGCTCTGAAAATGACTGCCTCTTCTTTTTTTTCCTCCTTAACAGAAAAATAAGACTCGCAGAAGGTTCCCTTGGAGAACACAGTGGGCTAGGAAAAAATAAAGCTAAGCTGGAAACCAATCGCTTTTCAGTTTATGAGCTTTCCAGCTCCTTCCAAGATCAACATGGCAAAACAATACAACTGCATACCTGCAGACAATATAATGGCAGAGAAAATTGCCCTCACAAAAGAACTCCTGTGCTGCTATACCTTGGAAGATGCTTTTGAAACACCGTGGGAGAAGCTCATGGATCACTTTGACATAGATAGCGAAAGCATTTCTTTGTGCATAGGGTGAAATGACAGCTTTTAAACCACGATAACAGCCAGAAGCTAAATGTGTAAGTTTTGTGAGACATAACAGGCTTTCAAATCAAGTAATGAGCCTGAAGCTGGAGGACAACAGGAAACACAGTTGAGAAAGGAGCTGAACATAATGCAGAATTCTTCTCCCTAGTTTGTACCAATTTTCACATCCATATTGTTAAAGCTTCAGTATTTCTTAGGCAGATAATGTACAAATAGCGAATGAATATTTGAGAGTGCAAGGATGTTGATGTGGGAATGAGGACTTGACTGTTGCAAGTGGAGCACACTCTACATTCAGTGTGAAAAATGGGAGAATGTTCTTTATCAATGAGCAGTCACATAACTCTCTACCGCTACATGTGATAAGGGATATGACTGTGCCCTTTCAGTTAAAATTATGTTCTTCCACGTAAAAAGCCCTCTTTCTTCTAAATGAGTTCCATCTTCTCATAAATGTGTGTGAAATTTTCCATTTTTGAGCAAAAAATAAACCGTCTTTTTAATGTCAACCAGAATATCTTCTGTTTAGGTAAAAACATGTTTAAAGCTTTCAAACTCTTTTTTTTCCACTAAAAACAGGAGGAAAAAAAATTTAAATCTTGGGGTGTAAACTGACTTGCTTCAATATTTTTCTTTGAAAATATTGATAATTTCCTGACCAGCTTTTGCAATGAATGTGTGCTCAGCTAGGCATAGGCATTCTCAGACTGCATGTGTGCTAGCAATATACTCCTTTGGCTGCAGAGAGAAGTTTCTTCAAAAGAATTAATTTCTGCTGCCAGCTCGCTCCTGACACTTTATGTCCCCTTGCAGAGGACACTGGACATCTCCATGCCTCTCTTCCTCTTCCCCGACTTTGTCACATTTATGCAGATTCTGATCTTCTCAGATCAGTATCCTTGGAGATACTAGCCTTGTGACTAGTTCAGTGGCACCCTGATATCTGCTATTACATCCCAGTGATGCAGTAATCTGAAAAAAAAATAGGCATCTAAACAAGAGCAGGCATGTCTCTTAAATAAAAAACCCTGTTGTGCTGCATTGCACCGCTGCACACCTAACCGCTACCATAGGTACCTTTGTGTGCGATGTATTTATGTGTGTTCTGGTTCAGCTTTCTAACCTCCAAATCCTGAAGTACAGCAAAGTTGACAACTGCATTGAATGTTTGTTAACCGCCAGCAGACAAAATCCCTGAGGAATGTCAACTCTGTGTGAAACTTGAAGCATCCTTTATGTTAACTTAGCTTGGTTTAACTGCACACAGAAAAGCTACCATTTGGCTTTTTTTCTTTTTTTTCTTTTTTTTTTCCATAATTAGAGGGTGCTGTGTGCAGTGCAATCCACCAACCAGGAATCAAGGTGCAGTATCCTGGGATTTCTCACTGACAGTGAAGGTTGCAAACTGTCCTCATTAGCATGCAGCCTACTATAGGAAGTATAAGTGAGCCTTTGCATTAAGAAAAGAAAGAGTCTGTGCCCCAGAATACTGATGCTGTGAAGGAGAAAGCTCCAGGGCATTGGGTGGCAGGGTGCTGTCAGAACTGAATATGAGGGGGTTAAGCTGCTTCAGGTCAAGCACTTCATTTTAAGGGCATCCTTAATCACGTTAGGCTTCTGCCTAAACCTCGTAAGTGCATCTTTCTGCTTTCCACAGTAAGTGCTTTGGGAACAGGGTTTTCTGTTCTGGGTTCGAGGTTCAAAAATCAGGAGTGAGCTTGAGCTACCAAGGTCATGTCCCAGTCTGAGTTTTTCTTGCAAAATAACGTAAGAATTTTGATATGGGCCTTGCAGTAATGGGGTGGGATGAAGGCAGAGTCCAGCCAAATGAAAACCTGCTAAGCAAGCACCACGTCGTGACTTAAGCTCACCATCTGGAGTGCTGAGGCTCAGTGCCCTCTCTGATGACCAAAGGGTAGGTCTGTACTAGGTGGGCAAGTCACTCCCAGACAGTCCACAGCTTTTTCACAAAAACATAAAATAAAATAAAAAATCCAGCAAGTAAAGCAGTCATTACCTCTGAACTGAGCTCCGCAGTCAGTAAATACAAATGCATACAAATTTTCCTTGCCCTGCCAGCAGCATGTCCTTGGATCTGTCAGAGCTGATTCCCCTGATCAGGTAATGCCGGAGCTCCCTGCTGCCCCTGGCTCCCAGGGGAACAGAAACGAAGGGGAGAGCGGTGGAGGGAGAGATAAACTGCACATCTTCCCAGCCTGCCAAGCTCTCGCAGCGCTCTCGAGCCTCCAGCGGTGTCTGCTCCTTGTTTCAAAGTCGTGATAGACGTTTCGGATAGTGCAGTTAAGGACTGAGTCTCAAAATTTATTCATGAATGAGGTAATATACTTGGTGGGGGGAGGGGGCGTTGTGATAATAAATTACCTTCTGTATTACACTTAGTGTTAAAATATCATAAGGTTTCTCAGGCAACCTAGGTATCAATATGCATATAACCAGCTGGGTATTGAATCAATTACTGTTTTTGAAAAAGCATTTGCATTCTGTACCTTGTTACAAAAGTGATCTGCTGGCACCATCAATCAGTATTTGCCTCACATGTGTTACCCTATTACTAGAAATAAAGTCTCATAATTATTGCTTCAAAGCTTAGGTGCTTGTCCTGCTTCCCTATTGTGATAGTGGTTTTTAACTGGGATATTGGTGCTTATCGATTTATTCCCGTAGTGGAGGATTTTCAGGGCTGCCTTTGAATGTATTGTGCAGAGAAGGCTTTTATAGAAAAAATTTGTATTAAAAAAGCAAGTTTGCAGGTTGTGCTCAGAATTCATTCTCAATCATCTTCTTTGTCAGCAGCAATGCTGAAATTGAAAGGTACAGCCCTTAAAGAGAGGGCTGCCCTACTCATTTACAGGGGAGAAGTTATATGTATTATATGTGGTTTTTCACAGGCCTCCCACAATGGCCTTTCAAAGCTCTTCTACATATCAGTTTCCCTCTGAAGCAAACTGAAAGGGTCACAGTAGTTGATGTTTGAAGATATTTAGCTGCCTTTATGTAGTAAGCGTGCAAACCTGAGATCCAGGTAAAATAGGCTGTATGTTTTAGTTTTACAGGTTGTAGAGGCAGGAGGTTGTTCAGAGGTTGTTTCAGAGCCAAAAGTTTATGGAAGAAGTAACAATTCTAATAATATGTATGAAAGCCTTACACTTCCCGGGCATTTTGAACAATCTATTGGTATTTAGACTTATATGAGTTAGAAAAATGTCTATATAATTTTTGATAGAGAATACAACAGCAGAGTTATCAAGTTAGAAAGCAGTACTATCTGCTCAGAGATGCAGTTTGGGTTTCATTCAGCCCTGCAAGAAGGTGACAGAAGGAAAAACTGCTGCTCTAACTGCTAAGGGCTGCCTGTCCGTGCTGGAGGTCCCGTATTTCTCCATTCATGTTCCAGGAGAAGCACGAGGCATAGTAATAACAGCTTACGTGCCAAACAAGTGTTCGTCTTGAGTGCATTACTTTTTTTTTTTCCTTTTTTTTTTTTTTTTTAAGAAGTCCCTTATAAAACTGAAACCCAGAAACCTGTGAAATCTGACCTTCAAAATTTTGGCCTTCGAATATCAAACCTTTCTTTCCCCATTAGGCAAAATAAGCTAGCTTACTCTGGAATTGAGGTATGATTTTACAGAGGATTGATAACTTTTTCATGGCCAAGGATTACTAAGGGCTTAGATAGCTTCCCCACCCTCAAAATCACAATGCACCAGTGAGAAACTGAGCTATCTTTTGGTATAAACCATATGTTTGTGTAGTCTTTGCAGCACAATGACTTCTACTGAGCGCAGTCTGAAGACTATTTGAGGGATTAGCGTAGACATCAGATAAGTGATTTTCGAGGTCACAGTTTGGGGCAGCTTAACTAATCATATCTTTCAGGAGACTGATTTTCAGAGAGCTGGTAGCTTCTTTACGCTTTCCAAAACTGGGGCTCCATTAGCAGTGATTGTGATGATTCCGACTGGTAACTACAAAGTGCTTTGCCCTCTGCTACCGGGGCATCTGTTGAAACAGATGACAGAGCTCTATGGATATGCATTCTGCAGCTCTATTTATCTTCAGAGAGTTCCTGAATAATTGTCTGTTTTAGAAAGATCTCTCTGTATACATGTAAATTATGGTACAAGAAGCTTGAAGACCAGCCATAAAAGCTTTGCAGTTTGTTCTTTGCGTTGAACTCCTGAGACTGTGTTGCAGTATGGGCTCTGCTCCTCACAGTTGTCGGTGAAGGGCACTCAGGAGCACCCGGCAGCTCTGATGTTTCTGAGACATATACAATGGTTGTCGCTGCTCATTACCAGTGGTGTTTTCTGTGTTACCTTAGCAGCAATAAGAGGAATTATAGCCCATTTGATCTTGCACGCTACCTCTGGCAGTTGTTCCTTCTTCGTATTTTTGAGAGCACGCTGAGACAAAGCTGTAATGCAGCTGGCTTACTGTTCTTCATTTAGCACTGGGGAGTACCTGCCTGAAGCTCATTCTGCTTAGGTCTTTAAATAGTGTAGTCCTGTGCCCAAAGTTCAGTATTCATAGCTGATTATCTTTCCTAGAGCTGGTAGAATTATATTGTACTAGCAGTGTGTAAAAGATGTACACAAGTCACAAGTCAGGAACTCGTAGGGACTAACAATCTACCAGCTCCAGAAAAAAAAGTAATTGTTTGAAAAAAGTTTATCCAAAGAAATATCAGTCCATGCATTGCTGATTTTGATTTTTGAGGCATTTGATCATTTTTTGATCATTGTTGATCATTTTTTGATCATTTTTGACGCATTGCAGGCATCTGAATCACTTCATGCTATTTCTGCCACCTTACTGGATAACTCAGAAGTATGAACAGACACCCACTAAAGGACACCATGGTTTTGGTCTGAACTTTCTGACTAATGAGCAAACCTAAGGATATTCCAAATGATTTATAAACTTTTCCACAAAAAGAAAAAAAAAAAAAAAAAAAGAACTGTCTAAATTAGCATTACTATAGCTGCTCAAAATTCCCCAAATATCTCATCTTGGAATTATCAGTTATGAAACAGAACAACCGGCCTCTCCTGACTCATGGTACTGGTTGGCCACCCTGAAGGGTTCAGAACTCCAAGTTTATAGCAAGCAGGCTAAATGCCCTGGAAATCTGAGATGTAACTGAAGTTTCCTAGGCTTCCAGGATTCCTTGTACGAGGCCAAAAAGCAGAGCTCCTGAAAGCACTGGAAAAATTGACATGATGATTGGGCACAGTCCTAGCAGAACTGGCTTTCAAGCCACTCAATTAGCTCAGTGAAACTGAGCTATCTCTGCACTGTTTTACTTTGAGGAACAACATTTTTGCTCTGTAAAAAAGCTTGTTGTATTGTGAAATATCTGATTAGCTCAACTGATGAGTTATTTTGACCCACAAATAACTGTGGAATTATCACTTTTAAGTTGATTTGCATAAATCAGTGTGTACTGAAAAATCCTATTTTTTAATATGCATTTGTAATGAAATTTATTTTGATTTGCTGAAGCTTAATTTTTACAAAGTATTCTCTTCCCTGGAATTTCCACTGCATTTTGATTTTTGCGTCATATTTTCTCAGGTAAAAGAGGCTGCATTTTATAAAAAGCTCTATTTCCTTTCTTTCTTTCTTTTTTTTTTTTTTTTTTTTGAGATATGGTGAATGAATGCTGTTTAATTATTTAGAAAGTATCCATTAATGAGCTTCCCATAATCCATGTTCTTTCTTGTATTTTCTAGAGCATTCTTCTCTGCCCACCTGTATGTGCTTCCTTTCTGTCTTCATAAATCAAATCTCATGACCAGTTACAGGAAAGCCTGGCAAGCTGAATGTAGTGCAGTAAGAAAAAAAATAAATAATAAAAAAAAACCCTTCGTATCTGGACACTGTTCATTTCCTCTTAAAATAAATGAAAATAAGGTAAAGCCAAATAGTCATGTTCTTTTTTTCTATTGAAGTAATTTTCACTAAAGACCTCACATATATGACTATTGCCCTTTATCCCAGCATCTCTATTTCTTGATTTTATTTTGTATAGATGGAAAAGAGCATGTTTAACTTTGTAATACAAAACACAGCTGAATCATTGACACTTCAATCAGCCTTTATTGTGTTGAAATCACAGTAGGATATCCCTTACTCAAACTGTAGTGACACTAAAGCAGAATTGATTTCAGTGTAAGAAGGAATGGCAATCGTATGCAAATATATAAATCTCAGTGCAAACAAAGGGAAACATGCAAACAAATTTGCTGTTGGCAGAGTTTGTTTTAATTTTGAAATGTAATAAAACAGAGGAGGTGAAGGGAAACAAAGAAAGAAATAAGATTAACTAATCAAGTCACCTGCTGACTGAAGTCTTCAAAGTCCTGCTGTTCAGAGGCACTGAGCATTGAGATCAGTTACCTGAAAAGTGTGAATGCTGCAGCAGAGCTTCTGTTGAGAAAACCTTTCTCAAAACATTTAGAAAACATATGTAATCTTAAATGTTCCTGATCCAAATGTTACACAATTGAGTGCAGATCTATGATGTGAATGCAGTATGTTGGCTTCCATCCACTAACGAACTTAATGTTCTAACAAATCACAATGTTGTCTAAAGTGCAGTGTTACAAAAGTGAGTACCAGATGAAGTTGAGGTACTCTACAAATGTATATGGTCAATTAATTTCAGAGGAAGCCTGCAAACTTTTGCACCTTAAAAATGCTAAATTAGCAACCTAGTGCAAAAATAAACGGGGAAAGCAGAAAGGAAAATGTGACTATAGTCACAGTGCAAAAAAAATGCAAAATTCAAATAATAGTGGAAGTACCTCAACAAGTTGCTTAGTGGATTACTTTTAAAATTTGTTGTTCACATCTCTGTTCTAATCGCAGCTGAAATAAGGCTCATAACCTGAAATTCATCTGCAAGGGAGAGTACTCAATATGCTGAGTCAGAGGAGGTTTATCTTGGTCCTAGGTGACTTAGAGCATGCAAGAGTCTCATCCACCTATAGGCCCAGATCTTACATTTGTCGTCAATATGTTACCTCAGGATACACACAAACCTCACCGTGAGGTTTACTTGCAGCACATCTGTGGAGGAAATGGAGTGATGTATTCACATGGCCAGAAGAACAGCGTAGAGTCTATGGAAATGACAAAGTCATATTTATATATAATTCACCATGTAAATATGGTTGCTGTGTCAGTGAAGCACTGCGTAAATATGCACCTACCCATATATACCTGGACTCCAAGCTTTTTTTAGGGCAAGGTTGCTGTTGATCCCTGTGTATGAGATGGATACACATTGAAGCTGCTAAGCTGAGCTCTTGGCTGTGAGTAGGAGGGGAGTGCACGTGGGATGACCTGTCAGTATGATGAGACATTTCAGTTCAGCCAGAGTCTTTCTTATCTGAAGCATATTGACTTCCTCATTGGTCGCAGGCAGATGTGTCACCATGCTTACAGGTCATTCCAACTTGTGGTATATCTCCTCCTCTTGAAAATATTTCCATTTCTCCAGGCCTGTTTCATCAGGATTGACCTTCCCCTCTCCCAGGAACATGCTGTAGTTGTCTGGCCACGTTATCTTAACCTACCCGAGTAGCAGAGTCATTACGTGTGCTACGGCGCGTCACTTGTGAAGGACATAGGACAGCCTGCAGAGTTGCGTTGGCTTGGGGACTGCCGCTGTAGTGCGCTGCATACCACATCTCCTGGGCAGAACGGAGCTTCCCCAAGCCAGGGAGCCCACCGTCTGCTCCGCCACTGCCTGTTCATGGGGTGCCACAAGCACCATGTCCCTGCCTACCAGCAGGACACAGCTGCTCGAGGCATCCGCCAAAACTCTACTCTGCTCGGTCCTGTGAAAATACAGAGCCAAGAAAAGACCATTTCTAACTAAAAGAGAGTACGGGCAGAGAGTAGCAGAGTGGACATAGTAATGCCAGCAGACTTTCTTAGCCCATCCGCTAGGCTCTTTTACTTTGCAGCTGTCCTTCACAGGTCACACTGTCTGTATTAAGCCTTGTTAGCCAAAGTTAGGCCAGAAAGGAAAGTCAAGTGAAGACAAATCGAAGGATAAGATCATCAATGAGCTTTAGAGTAGTGGCTGCAGTAACCCAGAAGAATGTTCACCGAGCTCTGCCCCTGCTTGCTATAGGAGCCTTGTGGCACTGCAGAAAGAAAGGTGAGAGTATGGCAAGTACGGCACCCTTTGAATATTGTGGCAGCCCCTGAGTTTATGCAGCTCAGGGGATTTCCTGACCCTGTCGCAGTTTGACTAGTAACTCTGAGTAGATCTGCTACTCTGTGACTTCTCTAGTTTGGAACGATGTCAAATTTGGCATCCACAGACTTGTTTGCATACATAGCACTGTGGTGGTTGTTATGTTTTGACTCTCAGCTATGACTACTTCCTTTGATTTGTCTTCAAAGATCTTTCTGTGCTATAACATAAGTTTGAAGCCATAAGAGGTAAGGCATAACTAAAGAAAATTTGCCTGCTGTGACAAGGAATGATGGAGATACTGAACTCTTCTAACAGCTGTAAGTGGACAAGCTCAGGTATTCTCAGCTTGGTTCAGCTTAATATTAGATAGAGTCTGTCTATAACAGTGTAATAAACTAGAACATCTGCTTTCCAGGCCATTATGAATGTGGTTTTATAGATGATTGGCTCATTAAAAAAAAAAAAAAAAAAAAAAAAAAAAAAAACTCTGCTGTAAGTGCTGTTCTTTCAATACCAAACCCGTGTTAGTGCCAGCTTTCCTATGCTCGGGTGCAATGGGAGCCACACTCCTTTGCAACTTAGTATCTGAAAATTGAGCATTATTTATTCCTAACAACTGCTCACTCACCTGACAGTGTTTCCTAAAGACTTTAAGGTTATGCAATTTTAGTATGAATAGTCTTTTCTCTTAGGTTTATAAAAATTATGCAAGATGTTTGTTTTACTGTCATACTATGTTATTTTTAATTCATTTGCTGCATTACATGGTTATATTTTCTATAAAATTGCTTTCAAGCAGTACTCGGTTCTCTGTGGCTGGTTTCTTGAACTCTTTTGGTTCCCAGATCATCCTTGGGGGTCAATATCTTGGCTCGTTCTCATCAGCAGGCTTTTTTCTTCTTTCTTCTTTCTTCTTTCTTCTTTCTTCTTTCTTCTTTCTTCTTTCTTCTTTCTTCTTTCTTCTTTCTCAGCCTTTTATTCTGAACTGCTAAGGGCCTGGCCCTCCCTCTCTGGTCAGTTCTCATTTCAGCCCACTGTGTAGATGCCTTTCCATACCAGGGGACCCAGTGTTTTTTTAAATTCAACTGGCTTTTAATGCAACTATTTGTAGCTGCAATTCCTGTCCCTTCCAGAGGCGAGCTTTCTGTTGCCTTCTCCAAACATTTCACACATGCCTCTCCTGCTTCTCCTTTCCAGATCAGTACATCCCCCATATCTCCCTGGTGGTCTTGGCATGTTCACAGCTCATGTAAAAGCAAAAATAAGCAAGCTGTGTGTCAAAAGTTTGACTCAAAGAGAGACATGGTTGTATGTCAGTTTTATTTGGTTGGTTGCTCTCCTTTTATTTGAGAGGAAAAGGGAGTCAGAATTACCCTAGCTAAGAATGTGAGGTGGAAACAGGCCATGCTTTTCAGAAGGATATAGTTATTCTTGTAGAAGGTCTTGGCTTTACCATTGTCCTCATGCAAATATCTGTAGAAGTTCTCTTGTACCACAGGTTCCTTCCAACCATGCCTCTCATTCCACAGCTGCACATCTTACCCTGCTCCACATGCATCCCATATGAATTACCAGTCTAGCAGCAGAAGTTCACAGAAGGGACAGTGCTATGTTAACAAATCTGGGCTGTTTACTCCCTTTTTAGTAACTTTTTTTTTTTTTTTTAATGCAGCTAGTTAGATCCTCCTGTCCCATTCCTCCTTCAAGTCTGCATGTATACATCAAAGAATAAGCCAGGCCAGTGCCCAGGTAAAACTTTGGTTCTTGCTGAAGAATGCTTAATGGAAGACTGAGCTAGATGATTCTTGAAAATCAGTAAGAATCACAGGATTAAAAAGTGAACTCACATTTAAGTCATCTGTTGGGGAAAAAGAGTCAACACTGACAATGTATTCATCTTAATGAGGACAAATATTTATACCAAACAAAATTAACATATCAGAAAATGCAAGAGAGGCATATAATTAACAAAAGACTAGGGAATTGGCATAACCCTGTTAAATTCTTCATTAATAACTGCTTTAAGAAATGGGTATATTTTATTCATAAATTTTGTAGAATTTAGCACACTAATTAAAAGACATAGGCTCCATAGCTATTTACATGGCAATTAAATCCACAATGCCAGTGACCTAGCCAAATTAATGTTGGCCCCAACTTAAAAGTAGGCTGTATAAATAAATAATTCACACCCGCACTAGAGCCTTTGCTTAAGCAAACAGTTCAGTGTAGAAATTTCTGGGAATTATGAATGACTTTGATGTGCATTAAAAAATACAACAAAATAAAATGCAAAATAAAACACCCAAATGTTTTATTAGAGACTTGCATTCCAAGATAAGTTATGTCAACAGTGATAGGAAGAACACGAGCACAGCAGGTGATAACCCATCAGTGTGTCCTTTTAAAGCTACCAGACTTGTTTCAGAGTTCCTTGCGCAGCAGAAGGCCTGCTCATGCAGTGTCTTACAGGAGTCCTTCAGGATCCCCAGGGAGTACTTTTGATTCTGACTGGTTGCTTACTTGTGTAAGACTTACCAGGACAGGGGCTTGCTCACGCTTGTATTTCTAGGAAGAGAGGGGAAACCACAGAGAACAAAGTGCCAGAGCAAGGCACAGTTGTTCGATGCTGCAGGAAGTTCCTCTCCTGAGAGTTGGAAATTTGACTATTCAACAAGGAATAGCAGCATGCAACATACCCGCAGAAATGTAGCTTGACCACAGCTTCCTCAAGAAGCTCCTGCAGAAGCTAAGCAAGACGCTAATGTTGCTGAAGTGTCAGTCACTTGCTTTGGGGACTGGGTGCAGAGTGGGGCGCGACTGCATCCATGGTCAGATGGAGAAAATCCGTTTGGTGTGTCTCATACACCTGAAGGTAGAGCTGCTGCTTATGTAGATGCTCTGTACCTCTCTGTGCTTAATAAGAAACCCGGACAGAACCACCAGCTAGTGAAACAGGCAGGAGCTGCTGTCTCGTTATGCTCTTCCTGTCCAACCAAAGTTGTCCTTTATCTCATGTCTTCCTCCTTCCTCGTGCTTGATGCAAACCATGCGCCGTGGATGTTCAGTCCCTCAGGAAAGCTGCCACAGGATCGGGGAGGAAGAGAGAAGCACAAGTCAGAATTAAAAAATGCAGCTTTAATAATAATTAATTGTCACTTGCTGAATGGAAGTGACTGAGTTTTTTTAACTGTCACTGGGGGAAGCATACAGTCACTTTAAAGCCTTTAAACTTTTCCGGGTGTATCTCAGACCTTAAAGTAGATAACAAATGGGGATTTAAGCATCATGCAGATCTGTGTAGAGGTAGGTTGTCCCACAGAATCTGTCCACTTCATGGCTTGTACACTAGAGTAGATTGTATGGAAACCTCTGTAACCCGTACAAGTCAAAGCAGCTGCAAAGACCATGAAGTGGGTGCAGTCTGCTTCTTTGAATATACATCCATTTTTTTCAGCAATGTCCAATATGAAGCACAGCGTTTTGTTATTCACTCCACACAGAACAGGCCACCAACATTATTTTATGGCTCGCGATTACTGGAATGTAGCTTTTTAATTCTTCACAATTATTTATGGGACTTAATATTTGCAAAATGTTTCTGACATAACGATTCAGCTAAAACACTGCATATAATCCTAGGTCCTTCAGTTCCAGAAAGATATTGATAAGTGGGAAAAAAAATCAAAGAAAAGTAACAAAAGTGTTTATGGCACTGGAGGAACTGATTTATGAAGGGAAATTGCCAGAAATAAATATGTACATTATCTTGCAGCTTTGAACAACCCAGAATGAAATGGGAGGTTGATGTGACAACAGTGTATGTTATTTTTGAAAGGTGAAAATGCCATTTATGGAAAGGAATTTGTATGGGTCATCCAAGGGCTATTAAAATGAGATGTAAAACTGTGGACAGAAGATTCAGGAAAAAAAAAAGAAATCAAAATGATTAGTTACATCCCATGAGAAGTGACTGAATTATTTTAAACAAACTTTGGCAACACACTGGAGGCTATACGTTAAGGGAAGAATACTAGATAATCAGAGAGAGACAGTTATTAATGCTTCATATCTCTAATTTCAATGATTCAGCACCGTCTGCTTTATCCCTTTTTTCTCTCTCTTTTTTTTTTTTTTTTTCCTTTGACATCTTTCTTTTCTTTTGTTTTTTTTTTCGGATCCATGGTGTTAGTAGTCCAGCCTTTTAGAGTCATTTGCAACAATGAAAGTCTCTTTTTTATTATCACATACTGTTCAGCTAAGAGTTGAAGTACTTTTATAGACTGTTCAGCAAATGGCTTCACACTTCTACATAGTAATGACCCATATGTGTGCAGCTTATCACTCATGCCATTCCCTTAACCATGAAGAGTTAGCACAGTTTTCGGGGGGTGTACACAGAGCCTGCCCACTCTCTCCCCCTCCAAGGTTTTCTCTGCAAATTCACTGAGCTGGTGTTCGTTCAGCTTTTAGGTCCAAGTCAATGAAATGCTGAGTGTGCTCAGTTCAGGCGCATGGTTTCCTTCAAGACTGGCACTTCTGGTAATACTTCATTATAAAGAGGCATGTCAGAAAACCATAATATATCAAGTCTGGTACTGAGTTTACTCCATGAGTTGTTCCTGATATAGTTCTGCTGATTTTTGTCTCAGTCTTTCCTAATTTTCAATACTTTATCCACATGATTGAAAACACTCAATTTTTTGACGAAAGTTCCAGAGTAAGAAAGTGACCCTGATATTGGCCCTGCTCTGCTTTCAAGCTATTGCTGCATTGCATCACATACAATTTTTCTTGGAATACACTTTTTCCAGTAATAGATTCAAACAAACATCATTTCAGCCAAGGTCATAGTTTTGGACTGAGCTAGGTAGCAGCTTTGTTTATGTGCAATTCCAACACAAGCTCTAACAGAGACAGCAGTTTCTGGTGAGGGTTATCAAAGTGAATTGCAATCTGATCTTGTGAGCTCCTCACATCCTATTGGCTTTGGCTGGAGTTTGCAGTACATTAAGGAGCCTTTTGAACCACTGTCCCAGCTGAAATGAGGATCTAGTTCCTGAAGGAAGTTTTGAGTGGTCTCCCGAGGTTAAGCCATTAGTAAAAGTTTCAAGATCATTCCTTTATGGAAGCTTTATTTAGGAGTTTATGGATGAGTTTAATATCATTTCCGGAGATTTTTCCCAAGAGATTCATCCAGCTGCCTGGAGCGGAGATCAGTGTTCCTAGCTCATCCATAACTGGCATTCTCTAACCCATCCATAGAGCCCTGTGGTGACAGCCCACCCCAGGAAATCGGTTCCTCCCAGCAGTAGCAGGTTTTCTAGTTACATCTAAGTGGGATCTTTCTGGTTGTGAGAAAGCCTGTAAAGTAAACCTGTCCCTGCTTGTCTTCCTTATCTAGGGAACTGAAACACCAGTTGTTCCTTTGCTTTCTACTACAGTCTGCACTCATGCAATCTTCTACCATAGATTATGGGGTTTTTATATATACATATTTCTTTATAAACTCCTCTGGATTTTATTTTTCTGTTTCTGTTAACATTTCTTGAGGTGTCCTACCCCAAACTGGACAAATGTCCACAAGTTCACCTGAAGCTGTATTCAGTTTTGAATAGAGGGTAAGGTATATCTCAAATATTCCCACTTACACATCCTCATGTAGCATTTGCCTTTTCCACAGCAGTGTGATGTTGCTGACTTTTGTTAAGCTTGTAATTCATAATGGTCTCCAGATTTTTTTTTGTATACAGCTGCTATGTAGACAGTTGTTTTCTAGCCTAAATTTATTCAAGTGGATTATCCCTGGCTATGAACGGTCCTCTTGCCCCTGCTGAATAACATTCTCTTTTCATCACTCCATTTCTAGCACATGTCCATATTATTCCAGATTTAACAGTCCTCTGATGTACTTGCTTAGTTGTCATCTCTAAGTTTTAATAAGCACCTTTTCCCCATCACCAGGGTCATTAACGAAAATATTAAGTATCACTGGGTCATGGTCTTTCTAACCAGTTTTCTAACTCTTCAGTAATGGTTTCATCCGTTCTGTGTTCCCCTAGCTTGCTTATGTGGTCTTTCAGTGATACAGTGTCAAAAACAGTATTAAAGTTATGATACATGTATTACCTTAGCTAGCCACAAAGCTTGCTACCCATTTCTGGAAATAAGTTTGAGTCATTTGACACGGTTTGCCTCTAATAAATCTGCACTGGCTATTGGCTCATCTTGTTTTCTTTCATGAATTAAAAACTAGGTTGCTCAATTCTTGCATCCAGTAATTTACCTTTCTCCCTTTTCTGTAATGACAGACATTTTGTTTGCCATGCTCCTGTCATTCACATGCTTGTTTTCTGTGAATCACTCCTTCCTACAATCTCTTTTTTGGGTTCCTTTTTATGTGCTTTTTGTCAGATGCTGTAATTTGTTGAGTCAAGACAGGCGGAGACATTGTAGGACTCTGAATATGCTCTGTGTTTAGTCAGCTTCTGTATGATTTTGAATAAGTAACTTTAATGGAGAAAGTGTCACAAAGTTGATTTGCTGGAATCAGTCTAATTTTCCTAACTTTTCCATACATTGGCTAAAACAGAAGCATTAAAACTATCTTTTAAGCCACAGATATGTATCTACTTTCAGACAATGCTCAAGGGAGGCTAAGATTCTTCCAGTATTCTGGTAGAACATGGTGCTTTTGCTCTCTGATCCAAAGAAGACAACAACTGTTCCCATGAAAACCCAGAAGCTTCACTAAAAACAAATCCCTGCATTTCTTATAATTAAACATTTCATTAATTTCTAGGGAGAAAAAAAATCCCGCAAACTGTAATAAAGCACTATTCTTTTGATAATGTAGGTTGCTAATGTTACTTTCTAGCGACACAACCATTCTTGGCCCCTTTCCAAATATTTACAGACCTATTATCATGCCTCTTCATAAGGGCTCTCAAGTAAATAGCCAGGCCTGCAAACTCTCACACAAGCGCTGAACTCTGCTACGTGAGGTAGTTATGTACATGCGCGTTAGCAACAGCCAAGCCCCAGCTTAAGAAGACTACAGCTTAAATCACACTGACAGGCCCAAGCACCTGCTGCAAGTTTCACAGGCATATGTGAGTGCTAGACTGAAATCTTTACAAGGCAAGGAGAAAGGGAGATAAGGTGAAGCAGGGTGGAAGAGGTCCAATGTAAAGCTGGGGAGCTGGACGGAGCAAGTTGGCAAAGTAGTCTGCACAGTCCCTCGTTACTTTGCTGTTTCCTTTCATTTGTAGTAGTCTAAAGCGAGTTTGTCCTTTTTTGCGTCATGGTCTTCTGAGAAAACACAAAGTCCATTTCTCTTAAATCCCTGAGAATCTTGAAAGTGACCTTCAGGATATTCAGGTCTGTGAAACTGGGGCGGGGGAAAGCAGAAATAAATTAAATTCAGATTTCTTTCTTATACAAATAGAACATTTCAATACTACAATGTTTTCAATAGTATTCTTAGCTGAAAAAAAGGGAAAACAAATTGTGAAAACTTGTTTTCTGTTCATGAGGGGAGGTTTTGAGAAGGAGTAGTTAGCCTTCGTGCTCTCATGGGCCAAAGGAAAGCAGGGCTGGGTGTCGGGGTTCTCCTTGTTTCTCCTGTATTCAGCAGTGTAGTGTTAGGTCCATGCAGTTCATGTGCCTCCACTGTCTGATGGCATCTGATCTTCCTGTGTATACACATCATACAGTTCAGCCCCCGCCGTCAACCTGGACGGGGTGGCAGCCTGTCCTCATGCTCTTCCAGCCATGCTATTGACCTCTTTCCTCCACCAGCTGCCCCCAAAATTGTCTCCTCGCTAGGAGATACCACATCCCAGGTCAAGCATCCTGTAAAAAAAATGAT
Organism: Nothocercus julius; assembly: GCA_013398735.1. Taxonomy (NCBI): domain Eukaryota; kingdom Metazoa; phylum Chordata; class Aves; order Tinamiformes; family Tinamidae; genus Nothocercus; species Nothocercus julius. The sequence continues at coordinate 5,395,643 of VZSV01000025.1, forward strand.
ACCTCATCCTGTTTTGGCCTGTATGGGCATAATTCACTGATTTATTTCAGGGATCCCCAGTTGAGACATGTGAGACTTCAACCTGCCAGCTCTGGACCTCCCTTTTCCCCTGCGTACCCACAGCTCCCGCATTGCCAGCTGTTACTGCTTGCGAACTACCCACCTCTTTGCTGCTGCGTCCTGCCCATCCCCATGCATCCTGCTCTACGCTTTCTCTCCCTTGCTCACTGCAGTCCTTTCCTGATCAGCCAGGCTGAGCAGGAGAGCCTCCGAGCCAGCCTGAAACGCACTTTCTCTTACTACGTGTCAGCCCATAAGACGTGCTGCCACTCAGCTGCTAGCAGACCATCTCCAGACCAGATGCTGTGCAAGTCTGGTTTAATTTGGTTCTGAGCTGTGGTGCAAGCTTCATTTTTGCTTCTGTTTTTCAAGTGCTTCCTTTTCTTGCTCTGCAACTTTTGTGCTTCAGTTTTTATTTTAACCCTTAATCTCCTGGTGACTATGCTGTGTGTATACCACACCATTTGTCTCTCAGCGTATGTGATGGCAGCTGCTTTCCTTTCTGAAAGTTTATGCCAGTGTGCAACTTAATTTAGAACCATTACTCAAACATGCGTGTGCACATTACACAAAGATGTGGCAGAGCAGACATAGTGCAAATTTTCAAAAACATCAGAGTCAACCAGTGCAAATTTTCAAAAGTATCACTCAGACTCCCTTAGATTGCCAGGGACTTTGAGGAATTAGGTAAGAACAGCCAGTTACTTGCTTAAGGGTGAAAGCCTTCAAAGTGGGTAAGTAACTTAAGACCAGACTGACAAAAGCGTTCTAAGAAGTGTTTAAAACCTGTATCTTTGCAACAGCTCCAAAGGTAGCGTACAGTTTTCTTTAACCTTATTAGGCATTCATTTTTAGACACCAGCCTTCATTTTTACACTCTTAAATCATAAATGATCCCAGCACACTTCTGAAAATGCTTTTCTTAAACATTTTTGGACAGTGTATGAAGCATGATTTTTTTTTTTTTTCTCCTGGTTTGTGGTCTCCAAGGGTGTCTAAAATTTCTTTTAGGGTCAGAAGATTGAAGAGCCTGATATGACAACAGCAGATTATAATCTGATCGTTAAGTGTTAACGTCTTGAGTTTAAATAATCTTTTCTGATGTCATAAAAGACACCCAGGGACTCCTGACATGCACTCCTCACGCTTGCAATACATGTTCAAGGAGCCAAGTACTGCAGCCCTTACCAGTGCAGCTACAGCGCGCAGACCAGCCAGACAGGCAAGAAGCCTCCTTGTCATTACCTCGTTTCTTCTTGCCCCGAGACTACCTCACTGTCCGTCAAACGTCCTGAGCCATCTGCATACACAGGGCACCGAAGGTATTAAAGTGTGGGAGGGTATATTGTGCAATACAACAAGGCAACACCCTTTATCAACACTACAGAAAATGAGAGCCATTGTAAATCATGCTGCAACAGTCCCACCCCAAAAATCCTGTCTCTGTAATGCTGACTTCCTCCTGATCTTTTGGACGTGCTGCTCACAGTGCAGCAGCCAAAAGGCATGGCAGGTGCTTGGTCTTTATGACTGTTGAGCCCTGCATTGATATGCCTAAATTTGTATTTATGTGTCTCACTCAGATGTGAATATTTTACTTTCCTCCCCCCTAGAATGATACCTCTACAGACTGACATTTAATGGTACATTCGCCCAGAAGAATAGATGAGATGTCTGAAGCAGTTAGAGGCAGAGGTATTTTCATTTCTAATAGCAGTGAGGATATTGGGAAAGGATGATGCATCCATCAGCTAAGTCAAGCTGCTGGATTTTCCTGATACTGTACAGGCTTCTATTGATAGTCTCATATAGCCTCATTGCCTCTGTAGCCTCATTGATAGTAATCTCTCAATGAAGTATGCCATATACCATAATTGATGTGTGACCTTTCTTTAGGGAGAAAATTAAGTCTATGAATAAAAGCTGGCTGTCCTGAGCCACACATTGGAGTTTGTGGCACTGCTGGGCATTTTATGATTTCTCCCCTGTATGCAAAGAGTGAATGTCTGTGATCGCTACACAGGAAGGTCTTGTAGATATGTAGTCCAAAAATTTAGGAAAAAAAAACCTTTTTCTCCTTACGTAAGCACCACTTAAGACTTGTGTCCTCCTGTATTGTCTTCACTTGCTCCAATACTCCTACTGACCGTGGAGTGGGATCACCACTCTTCCCATCAGGTTGGCAGGTCAAGGGGAGGGAGGAAGCCCTTGCTTGCGCTATTGCCGTGACAGCTGGATGCACAATCCTGTCAGGCAGGTCTGCACGGGATAGTAATGACTGGTCAGTTTATTCTCACCCCGCTTGCTCCTGCACTGAGTGAGTAAAGCGTGCATCACCTACGTCTGAACTGGCAGGGCCTATATTAACCTCGACGTGCTGCAAAGATAGGTTTGAATTCCTTCACTAGGCTTTTCTCCTTGCTGCTCTTTTTACCAGGGATGGGTCTTGCTTGATTTTCGCTCAAAGGCAATGTTGTAAACATCAGACATCACAGCTGAGATGAAGACTGTAACAAAAGCGCACTTTTCAACCAAGTGTTCATAAGATTGGAAGTCAGCGCAAAAAAATACTGCAGAATTGTTGCTTGGCTGTCTGACAAAGAAACTGATCGTTTTTTACTGTAGCAGAATAATTGCCTTATAAGGTTACTTTAAAGTTGTGTACTATATCTAACTTTCTTACTAGCCAAGAAAAAGGGAGGGGGTGGCTAGAGGGTGGGGAAACGGCATCAAGGCTGTCTGTAGTAGTGTGTTTCATTATGTTTTGCTTTTGCTCTTTTGCTTTTGAAATAGGAATCAAGCTTTTTGTTTTTTGTTTTTTTTTGAGCAAGAGGCAGGAAAGTATTTCCTTCTAAGAGACCTAGGGCCAGGATCAAATGCTGTTCACGGGACAGATATACCATTTCCCTTGTCTTCAACAGGAGCTTCTCATGCATCTGAAGACAGCCCCTAAGCACTACAAGTTTGATAACTTCCCAGCCAATGAGTGGATGTTGCTCTCCTCTCAGGTTTTATCGTTCACTGAATATACTCCAGACACATCCTTTGTTAATCCGAAGGCCTTAAGAAAAAACACCCCTCTCTCCCTGAGCCCCTGCTCGTGTACGTAAAAGGCAAAAATGTTTACAATTTTGTCTTGTAGAAGATTTTGATAAAGATGTAATAAGTTTGCTGCTTGCAGCTTTATTTACACAGTTTGCTTATCTTGTCTGAGAAATACAGCATTTGAGGCTGCAAAACTGTGATTTTTTTCATGAATTGGGGGGAGGAGGAATTAGTATATTGGTTAATCAGTTCTCAGCTCTTTAACTCCTTAGTTTGTAAGTTTGCAAGTTCTTTTTTCTTTTCCTTTTCCTTTTCCTTTTTTCTTCTCTCTCGCCTTGTAGCTCTCTGTTACCTCATCTCAGAATATTCTTCAGGGACATTCAGAACCCTGAATTTTCATCAGGGCAATTCCCAATATGTCTGTTAGCTAAGTCAGCCACATCTTCTTTAATGTCAGGGGTCTCGGGACTAGATGTGTGAAAGAAAGGATAGGAGCCGCTTAGAGACATCGGGCCTTTCCTGTCACTCTCTTCAGCCAAAGCATAGACCCTCAAAGTTACGTGACATTGACATGACACTAGAGTTTTCCCTGCAGCCACAGTTACACGTGGCACTTCCTCTCCCTGCCCCTTCTGCCAGGCTTGATCTGGGAACTGCTCTTAAACGCTCTGCACAATGAGTATTTCCTTCTCCAGAAGCCACAAAGTCTCTGACATCCTTGAGTTGGAAGGAGAAAAACAAAAAATCTTCATGGCATAGAGTTTAAGAGTGGTGAATCATGAACGAAACCAAGCACCAAAATTTTAGAAAACAGTAAGATTTAAGACACACCCTAACTTTTCCTGTCATGTCTCTTAAAATACTTCTTCCTCAGTGTTTGGCATATTGCGGACTCTATTCTGAGATGTGAAATTCATCATATATACATGCCAGGGGACTAATTGGGACATCATATAGTCCATAAGGTCTGGAGGTAATTAAAATTTTGGGCGCTACTTTGTCAAGTCTCTCAATGCAAAATGTTCATTGCCTCGTTAATTCCATATATGTTTGCATCTAGTAGGAGTCTGTACAAGTCTGTTCTACTGCAGGATTGAGTGCTTAGAAGACCTTTTTTTTTTTTTTTTTTTTTTGTACTTAACTGGCATTATGTGCACTTCAATATGCTTAAGTACCTCCAAATTTCATCAATATTTCCTAGCTGGGGGATCCTTTCTGCTTCACTTGTCCTCCATAAAAGTACAATAAATAGTTCTTCGGAAGTGCACAGAGGTAATTTTAGACTTAAAAGAAGGAAATGTAGAAGCAGGTTTCTTTCTTTAAGAGAACATTTGAATTTTGTCTTCAGAAATGGTGGCTTTTGCCAATTTCTTGTTCATAGTCCTAAGTATAAAGGCAGAGCTATAAATGAAAAATATAAGTGTTCATGTAGCTAAAAACTGCAAGCAGCCAGTCAAAGAATATAAATAAGAACTTCCATGTTGTTTTAATTTTGGCAGGAAGCTACTTCCAGTGGAAGATGCTGCAAACTGTTTTTTCCAAAGAAACAGACACAACATAGTTGGTGAGAAAATAAACCTCCCACAGATTTTTCTTTCAGGCTGTCTTCACCAGCTGTAAAAGAGCTCTGCCTAAATAGATGTGGATCTGAGAATCTCCTTGGCCCATCAAGGCCCCCACCTACTGTTTCTGACAGTAGTGTCTATTTTGATACTATATTCAAAAATTTGGAGAAAACATTTCTTGCATATTGTCACACTAACACCTACTAGGTCAGATCGATGGCCCATCTGCTCCAGAGTCTATAATGAAATCCTAATCCTTCCTGGTCTGCTTAATAAACATGCAACCAGTGTGATTTCTCAGGGAAATGTCTGAATTAGGCCAGAAGCATAGCACTTTTTTTTTTTTTCTCCATTTTTTTCACCAAAGATTTTAGATCAGTCTCAGATATAAACTTGACAGCACAGGTGCAGGAAAAACACCGCTCCAAAAACTTTGCTGTTGACTTCAAAAGGATCTACATTCTTTCATGGGCTCCAATAGCATCTGGCATCAGACTAATACTGAAAAGTGTGTTACTTACTTAAAAAAATGCAGACAATTTCACCATCTTATGCCTCTGAGAGAAGTTTAATTCTGACACAGGCAAGTAGCAAGTTTCTTATGGCCTAAATCAGGAACACTAGTTTTCTTTAGGATGTCATCCCCTGAGTAAAATGACACTGGGTATTTTTATTATTCTTAGATATGACTAATTCCTTTCTGTATCCTTCTTTGCCTCAGCCTTGCTGAGGTCAGCAAATACGCAAATACTGCCTTTTATCAGTCTGACAGTTATTACCTTTTTTATTTCCTTGGGTATCTCCTTGTTCTTCTATTATGAGATAGGGTGGAAAAGGAGCTCCTGACCTTTGTGGAAACACTCAGTATTTTATAGGTTCCTATCTGCATGGCTGCAAGGCCGAAGAAATGCCTATTTAAAAATATTTATTTTTCCTTGTTGTATAGGTAAGATATGAGCCCTACTTAATGCAAGTATTACATGGAACAATGATCCAGGTGCGAGGTGGGTATCAATTGCAAATAGCTCAGTGAGTTTATTGCTCAATGTTAGTTTATGTGAGCACTCGCTAGAAAAGCATTACCAGTGTCATTTCTCTGAACAAGGCTTATTTAACTTGCCCTTCATTTTTAGAGCTGTAGGGAAGAGTTGTCCCTTTAACTGGTTAATGTCCAGCCATGCATTTCACATGCTGTCAGATGTCTTGTTCTGCAAGTACTTTTTCTAAAGACACACCTTCAGCTATTCCATTTATCCATGCTGATAAAGGCTCACCAAAAATATGGGAGAGCTTCAAAAGTAAGAGTGGATCTCCAGTTGGAAAAGCTAGTAAAGCAGCTTTTGGGATAGTAACATGTCCCTTTCATACTGGTATAGGTAAAGATGGTAGCTTTTGTTGTAAATGTTAGCTACTTTCCTTCCAAGTTTAGGTTTTGTATTTCTCTCACCTTTGTTGCAAACCATTTACTCATCTTTCTCACATACACACACAAAAAAACCGATACTGGGTGCCTATCCATACCAATGACTTTTAGGAGCAGACATCTTTTGGATCCTTTAAATACTCACCAGTCATCTCAAACTGTTTTCCAAATACAAATATATGCATGTGAATTGTTAGCAGAAGCAGATGGGGCACAAATAAAAATTCATACAAATCATATTTTAAAAAATAGTCTCTTTGTAGAGTTCATTTGAATGACTCACTTAATAGATCATGGAAGGTATCACTGCAAGGAAGTACCTAACGAAATATTTTTAAATGATTAAAAGAAACCTGGTTTATTCTACTAAGGGAAAAGCTATGCGCTTAGGCACCAATGACACTGATTTATATATAATTGGATACAAAAGAGCAAAATGACATTGAGCTTCCACTTGGGGAAAAAGATATCTTAAGAACAAACAGTAGGATTCTTGGACATTTTCACAGATTAACTCATATAAGGACAGGACCTTATACTTAATCTAGAGCAACTTTTTCAAGTCATATCAAAGGATGAGGTCCATTTCCTCAAGCTTCAGATATCAACCCCAGGAGTGTGGCTTCTAATCTGCTCTCATTCTTGCAAAGATACAGGCACTTGCAGGGAATAATTATTGCATGTATTTGAGATTCCTGTCATAGGGTAGAATGAGTCGCCCTCCACAAAACTGTCTTTTCTTGAATGCAGACATGCTGAGAAGTTGCACTGGAAGCCTAGCTATGTGTGCTTCTGATTCATGACAGAGTAATAGGGCCAGATGCTTCATTGACTGGGACATGGCTAAGGGCTGAGGATCGGGGTCATCTCGGTTTTGGCGGAATGGAGGTAGGCAAGAGAATTGAGGAAGGGGGCACAGGCAGCATTAGGAACCCATGCAGTAGGAAATGGGCATAAGTATATGGATTTTTGCTGCAGTGACGAGATAACCACTTTCTTGCCTTTGTCATTGAAATTATTTGTAGCTTGTACTGCCAACCCTTTTCCAACTGTACAGCATGAATGAACAGCTATAGAATGTGCTGGAAAAACAGAAGGACTTTTACTTACTGCTTAAATTTTGGAATTAACAAAAGCAAAATCATCGGAAGCAGAATTAAACTTCCTTAATCTTTTTCAGCTTAGCTGTCCAAGCCTAACTAATTGTTGTCTCTGTGCTGAGAGGCATGGAATACCTTTTTGCTTCCTGCCTGTAGTGTGTGTTAGGGCTGTATCCTGCTCCCATGGGTGTGGGTGATAGTAGGGTGTGCGCCACACATCCCATGCTTCCTGGTTTCATGTGGTGCTTGCACAGACAGAGAGCCGGAGTGTAGAAGTCTGCCTGGCAGGCTGTAGAGTAAGACTGTCTGTCTTACTGAGCGCTGCCGAGCTCCCTAACCCTGCTCGTCAGACACAGCCTTGTGTCCCATGAGTACAGGAGCCGTGTCCTCCATTTCAGGCCCCGTTCACTATTTCTGTGCAGATCCACCTCGGGAAACACATCTGCTGGCGTCAAGTGAGAAATTATCATTAACTTTATAATGTTATCTCTCCATGATGAGACCTCAGCCCACATCAGTGGTGGCCGTGCTGATCATTCTCCAGATGTATAAGGAAGCCTTTCCTGCACAGACTCTGAATCCAGGGCAGGACATTTCATGTGCTACAAGGAGGTAGATATCTAGTTACAGCTTCTGGCTTCAGAGTTTGGACACCTTTTTAAACTCACCCCTCTCCTCAGTCCAAAGGCAGCTTCCCCTTACGGGCACGGCGTAGGTGGATACCTGATCATTTTAGCTGGTGAAACAATAGTAGCTGGTTTTGACAACAGCTTTCTTATTTCCTTGTTGACTAAAGAAGTTAGTTCACCAAAGTCAAAGGTTAGATGCAGTTCAGGTCAGCCTTAAAGAATTAGAAATCCAACTTACACTGAAAAAAAAAAATCCTTTGGAGATGGAGATCTTCCTTCCCAATCTGCCTTTATATAGATTACAGTGGCTTTTGATTAAGTAAGTCCCTCAGTGATTTTTTTTTTTTTTTTACTAATATTTTGTGTGTGTTTAGTAAATATTTATATAGCAGAACATTAAGGAACAGGTAACTCTAAAAGCTGAAGTTCCTGTTCTTCGAATCCAAAGGAACATCAGATTTCTGAGACGGCACTTCTGGAGCTTTAAACTCTGGGCCATGAGAGACAGATGACACAAACCCTCCTCAGGATGAGCTGGTGCGTCTCCTGTTGAGTCTCAGTAAGCTGTTTGAGGGTGTTGTGCTGTTTTTCTGTAGCAGGTTGGTCATTGCTGTGGCTCTGTCTGCCTGCAGGTGCACACTATGGTGATCCCATGCCAAGTAACTTTCAGTGTAGCTCTTTCTGGCACGAGTAGTAGTAGTCATGCTGAGGGATTCCTCAGTGGCCTTGAATATCCTTAGCATCCTTGCATGGCTTTCACAGCCCATGTTAAATTTATGGTGCCAAACCTTCAGTACTATCAGCCAGCTCAGATTAAGGATACGCAGAAATCAATGTTACTCTCAGTTGCAGTGTAGATACATCCCAAATTTTCCACACATATACTGCCCTATATGCCTTGTGCTTGTTCCTTTGCAGAATTTCACTGTAAGAGCGGGATCATTTCCCCCCTCCTTTTTCATAATCTTTTCTTCAGTTGTGCTAATCTCCAAAGGCTCTGCATCTAAAGAGCAGCCTCATTGATTTACCAGCTAGATCAAGATACAGGAAAAAAAAGCACTGGAAACAAATGTAAAATAGATTGAAAAGCTATGCCAAGGATGTGTAAAGAGTTAACATTAAAATGCAAAGAGCAAGTTATTGGTATGATTTCAGAATAGCTGGTGGTATAGCTAGAAAGGTTAAAAATAAATAAATTTTCCTTGAGTATAGTCTCTCATTTGAGGCTTGGGTGAGCCATAAAGCTTGCCTTTATTCAGAGATCAAAAAACTCCAGACAAACTCAGGACCATCACAAAACACAACTGCACTGTTAAGGCTTGCAGTGGAGACTGGGTAACCCCAAAAGCCTCTCTGTCTCCTCTGATTATTTAGTACCTGCCAGCCCCTTGCCTAAGCATTGGTGACTTTAGGACAGATAACCAGATACGAGCTGTTTATCTAGGGAGACAGGGAGAGAGCAGAAGGGATTTGCCTGCGTACAGCTCTCCTAACTTGTTTTCTGCCATCTGAGCGTTTGTGCGATACGGTATTTATAGACACTGCTTCAACCAAAGGGAAGAATAAAAGGAAAATAAAAACATAATTCATGAATTCGCCTGCAAACAGCCTGCAGAAAGGTATGTCAAGGGCTGGAGCTGGGGGAGTGCAGCTCAACTTCTTGCACGAAGTGACTCCTACCCCTACCACGCACGTGGCTAGAAAGCAAAGGACAGAACAGGGAGCCCTAAGGGGAAATGGTGAGTCACAATGCCTCAATGTAGGGACTGTTCAGCTATGCAATCACTTAACCCTCAGGTCTTTCCAGAAGAAAAAGGTAAGAAAAAAAGGCTTCATTTTCTTGGCTTCAAGAGGGACAATTTCACCAGATTTCATTGCAGTCCTTCTGTGACTTTCTTTGAAGCTGAGCAGATAAACACTGTTATCAAGGTCTACTGGGGCTCTGTCTAAACTCTTTATGCACATTTGTTCAAAATGAAAATGTGAGCTGGCTCCAAGCCAGGCTTCCCCCTTCTTTGCTCGCTTGCTTTCTGTGCCCCAAGAGGCACCACTGATGCAAACACGTTGCACGAGGGTTTTTCCTCCCAGGCATTCGATCACCTCTGAAGCTGGGCTGATGTTAGTGAGAGAAAGCTCAGGACTTCTGCTAGTCTCAGGATGGTTTTACATTTTAGGTCTATTACATTTATCCAAAATTTATCTCCCCTTTCCTAATTGCATGGCAACATAAACGCATATGGACTAGAAGGGGTGTGCGCATGGTCGTCAGAGGCAATTCGCACAGCGTCTGGTTCCTGTCACTCGCTTTGCTTGTGAAGTTAGGTATAGATTCCTGCTAGAAGGTTGCTCAGTTAATGTGGAAGGGCCGCTGAGCAGGTGCAGGAAGGAAAAGTAGGTCATCAATAAAAGCAATAAAAATTCAGAATTGTTTTTGATGCCCTCTGCAAATCGTTAACATTATTCTTCTGGATGCCAAATGAAAATATGTTGCTGTTTATGGAGCAAGCTAAGAGAAGAACAACAACAAAAAAAAAAAAACAGAAATGTCTTAACCATCTCATTATAAGCCAAAAGCAGTGCCATGAATGTTGTCACCAGCATACCCAGTAAGCTTGCCACCTGCAAGTAGTGCTTGATTTATCTCACAAACTTTCCAATAAATCTGGGTCTCATTTGAATTGCTGCTAGTCTGAAACATGCTATGGAGGCACAGGGAGTACGCAGGAAACTAAAACTCAGGGAAATATGTGTGAAATGTGATCCTTTTACCATTTGCTGCATACTGAATGCATGTGTCATCCGCACAGGAAATGAATAAGCTACAGACCTGGAATATCCTGTGGACCTAGGAGACAAGCTGTAGGTGATTTTTCACCGAGCTAACCTAATAATCGAGACAAGCTTTCAAAATGTGTAGATACTGCTCTCCTTAACCTGGCGATACCATCCACATTTTTTTTTCTTGCTTCATGTTTATTATTGTGCTTAATTGGCCAAAATGATTGACATGTTTCTGCTTCAATGCCAATTCTCCTGTGTCAAGGGTTGGGACTTAGCAAAAAGATTAAAAATAGGCCTTACTTGATGCTAATGGATTCTTGTCTAGTACAAAGCAAGCAAGGTTGAATACAATAATATCATATTTTTCCAGAGGCTCTGTTCATGTTTCCTTTCCCCAATCTCTCAAATTAAATATATTCTTTATATTTCCATTTTCTGTGTGGCATTAACATGAGCATCTGATCTTTCCAGTGATGCACTTTGAAATTAAATGATTCATTATTTAATGAGGGGCCTATTTTTCCTCCATTCATACTTTAGGAATGCATTTTTACATGAAATTGCTACTTTGTGAAGATGGAACTGACACAAGCATGTGGAACATAAACCACAAAGCAGATGGGGTTGTCACCTGTGAAGAGATTGAGAACAAGTTGTGTTTCCCTTAAGGAATCCTATGTCTATACGCCATTATCATGAAAATGTCCATTTTTTGGCTTGAAGCTCAAGCAAAAGAAATGTTCTGCCAAGTGATTACCTGCCTGTTTTGGCATTCACTGCTCACTTCCTCTCTCAGAGCCATAAACTCCTGGAAATGGGATACAGAGTTCACAGACTGGGATTATCTAGGTGTGGCTGATACTGTTAATACGTTGGTAATATTTGCATTTCCATTGTTTCTCCTTAGCAATTAGAGGTGAACCAACATTTGAATTTTAAATTAAAAAAAAAAAAAAAAAAAGAAGATATTATTTAGTATAACTGTAGTAGTAAATGCCTGGATGGCAAAAAGCATCCATAAGCAAAGGGCTGATGAGCTACATAATTCTACAGAGCTTGGAGCATAGAATTTTAAACAGATGAATATTTCTGTAGCAGGTAGAGTGATCGATAAAGTCATGTTCCTGGCACCACCTATATTTCCTACACCCGTTGCTGGTATGTGGGTGAAGATCCTCTGTGCAACAAGTGCCACAGTTTTTCTGAAATCTCGTGACAACTTCAAACTGGCCATCTTTCTGTAGCTTTGTGAATCCATCTGTCTGTGGCTTCGTGAGTCCCTGTCCAGTAACTAAAATTCACAGACTCTGCTCACATTATGTACCAATCAGCAAGATGATTAGGAAAGAGCACATTTATTTTTGCTTATTAACCTAGCATATAGGCTTCAAAACACAAAGAAAAATGGTTAAAATCTTTAGCCCTTTTTATCTGAGCTGCAGAGCAGAAAGGTCCTCAGTGCCCTGTAGAGCAGTACCCACAGCCCATTCCCCTTGGTCTCCCTGCCCCTGACTATTACAGAGCTTTCAGACAGAAGTCAGAGCCTCTGGCTATCATCTCCTTTGGGTCTTTACTCTAGACTCCTGTCTGCAGATAAGTGTTTTTGACCTTTGCAGTTAGCAGTAGAGGTTGCTACACAGAGGTGATGGCTCTTTAGAGAGGGTAATCCACAGGTAGGCTGATCCTTGCTCCCAGTCCATGGATGAATTGTGTCTGGAGAGGTCCATAAAATGATTACCCCTGAGTGGAAGATTTGGTTGTATAAATTCAGATTATCCCTGCCCTTTGTTGCAGTTATTTTTTAATTTGCTAATTATTGCCTATTGTACTACATAAATTGGTCATGGAGCCTATAAAAATGAGACAATATTAGAGTGACTGGACATTCAGTTTGACTCAAGATGGCATGCACTTTTTATTGCATTCTTGTTTGAACTGTGCCGGGTTGTTTGTGATGAATTAACTCTAATGGCCAGTTTTCCAGTCTGCAACGAACTGTAGCACTGTTTTTTGATAGACTAAAGTTACTGAGGTTTTGAAGTGTTAAAAGAGGAGATTAGAAGTAAACTATATCGAAGATAGGATGAAGAAAGCAGAAATGAAAAAAAATCTTTGGAAAAACAAAAGTTTGGATTTTNTTTTGCTATAGGGGAGAGCTTGAAAAGAACCCCCCTTTGAATTCTAGGTTTTACTTCTTATTAGTAGCAAGACCAGATACTCTCTGGGAAACTCCTATGACCTGAACTGTACAAAATACAAAAAAAAAAAGAAAAAAATATTACTAAAAGACCTTGCATTTCTTGATAAGTTTTAAATTAGTTTCTTGTGACAGAGGTTTTATGTCACCTGGTATGTCACATCTGACTTGCATTTCCTTTTGCTGTGGTCAGTATATTAAAGTTCCAGTTGGAAGCAGGGGGACTAAAGGTATAGATACATATGAGCAGCCAAGAGTCCTCATCTTTGAAATGACCCTCCCAAGAGCTTTAAGTGAAAACATATGTAGACTTTTAAATAAATCCTTCAGCATTGTTGTAGAATTCTTACCCTTTTTGCTCAACCTTCCTTTTAGCCAAGGAACTGTCTGCTTTCTCAGTCTAAACATATCCCCTTTGCCTTTAAACTTTCATAATTAAGCAGACTTTCTGCAGGGTATATTCCAACTGGGGTAGGATGCCTTTCCATGTTGTTTTAAATCGAGGCCCCCAGTGCAGAAGGAGGGAAGAAATCTTTCAGTCTGCCCAAGCAAAACATGAAATAAAACAAGATCCAAAACAGATTTGAACGTCTCTGCAGCTTGCCTATGCCTTCTCTTACTCCACAGCACTTGGCTAAAGAAAAAACAAGGGCAGGCACTTCTGATGCATTAGGTGCAGGTCTACGTGTATGCAAGGGAAATGTGTCACTTGGGTACTGGGAGTAACCCCAATGCCTGTCATGCAAATATCTCTGCATTTTGAGCAGTGCTTGCATATCTTCCCAAATGAGGACTGTGATTTTCGATGACACAGCTTGCTTTCACATTTTCCTGTGGCTTGAATGTGTCAGAATTTCATTAACTGTCTGTGACACAGATGTACAAATTACCAGGGCATTTCCTGAAACGTAGGAGCAGATGAACAGTGATCTCCACCAGCAGAGGTTAAAGGACAATAGAATCAGAAATGTTCATTTGTCTGCTATAAAGAAATGACTTTGCTCATTGACCAGTGCTATAATTGAATCTAAATGCAACTGTGGATAAGATTTGGAAAAGTTTGCTCAAGTTCTGTACAGAGGACACTTAAAAAACTTGCCAGTTACCAAAGATAACTGCTGTTTGCAGTTAGATAACTTCAATATTTGTAGTATTTGAGGTATTTCCTGTAGTAAGCACAGAAAAGTACAAATGAATACTGAAAACTATGAGATAGCCGTGTCTGCTTATCTTAGGTAAAACTGTCAGGCTTTCAAAGGCCGCTGCTCTTTGTGCCTTCCTCTTCACTTCTGGTCACCCAAACACAGAAGCACAGACAGAGAGATTGGCAGAGAAACCAGAAAGGGAGGTTTCAGGTTTGACTCCAAGTGGGATCACATCTGTCATAAAATTATTCATGAACATTTCAGAAGAATTGAGTATTTTTATTAACTTTAAAAGACTAGTTAGTTCAAAAAGGACCTTTATCTTGGGATTATTTATCTTAAATCGATCACAGTCTTTGAATTGCTCTTAGCCCTCTTGATAGCTAGGTCACTCTGTTTTAAACGTAATTTCTGTGGTGGCTTATAAAATGGCCCCGTGTGAGACAATGCAAACGAAGAGGTCTGGGACAGGCAACTGATAGGTTCCTAATTGCATGAGAAAAGGGAAAAAAAAAAGGCCAGTCAATGTTTAGTGATCAGAAACTGCTACAAAAACAAACTGCGTGCTGCAGGGGCCATGGTGCAAGGAACTAGAGGCTCTTCTCAGGAACTGGGCAGACTTATGAGGAACAGATTCAGACTTAGACAAAGCCAGTTTCTTCACCTTTTTCACTTACTTAGGAAAACCACGACAGCAACTCTTCATTTATATGCATTGTATTCTTTGAAAGGCTCTGCTATGTCTCTGGAAAACGTTTTATTCTGTGACTAGCATCACAGGCTCTCAAGCACGAAAATATAGATCACATAAACTTTGAACTCTCGCCTTTTCATATTTTTTTTAAAATTTGTTTCTTGCATCTCTTTTTAACAATTTGCTCTGTCTAGTGACATTACCTTACTTTGTTTCCTGGGTTTACACCTGCAGTTTTACAGAGGTGAGTTTTCCTGCTGCCCCATCTCAGTTATTTGTCCTATCCCATCCCACCTTCAGTATGATTTATGTTTTCCTTTGCTCTGCATCTGTACAAGCTAAACAGAGAATATTGTTAAACAGCATATTTCTAATCTTTACCAGGCATGTCTTCAGGGTGAAGGAATTTACCATCTGAACTTTGGATTACTTATATTCTTGTTTGCTCTTCATGCATTTTTTTTCTTTCCTTGAAGCCAGGGGACAGCCTGGTTGAAGCTGTGGTGTCCAGTATAATCAAGATTAAATAAGGCAGTATTTTAAGTCCTCCCACCACCCCGCGTCCCCCCCTCCAAAAAAAAGAAAGAGTTTTTAACTGGAAGAGTTACCACCCATCTTGAAGTCCACACACAACGGCACTCACTATGATGTTAGTCCTGTTAGCAACGCTAACATCCAGCAAGGTAGAGGTCATGTCTGTCTCACTTTTCAGACTAAAGCCCATATTTGAGGTATAGCTTATATTTAATGTCCCTGTTTGCAGAGCGCTTTCAAAATTCTCAGTGCAAACACAAGTTGCAGTAAGTGCTTTTCTCAGCACGCAGCTCCCCTTTTTACCAGATCATCGTGCTGCTAAGAAACCAAGCAGCCACTTCTTGCCTTGCGGAGCAGGAAGAGGCTTTAGAGCAAACACCAGTGTCTCGGTGGGCGGCGTGGGTGCGCTGCGGCTGAGGGGAGGTAATCCCATGTTGACATCGCTTTGACAGCGGGTGATAGATTTGAGAGATCAGGCTTCTGTAGGTCCTCAGGTCATCTCGTAAACAAGCAGCGCAGTTTTTGCTTCTAGCTGTGCATGAAGACACGGAAGATCCCCTGCGCTGGTCTGGCTTCTTTCATGTGAGGGGCTGTTAAACCAAGCCCAGACTGAGAAATCTCTCATCTGCTGAACGATGGAAGTAGCAAGCTAATGCCGAAGGAAGGAGTGCTCCTCCTTGCACCATTTCTCATGGTTTCTGATTGAACGGGGCTGCTATCAGTGACATAATGCAGGGCAAGTCTGCCATTCTTACAACCCACTAATCAAAACTAGACAAATTACATCTAGACTAACTCAGGCAGGCTAGACTTCTCAGCTGGTGTAACTCTGGTTTTACCAGTAGGGAGTGAAAAATCAGGTTATGTGATTCAATATTTAACTTGGTTAGCTGATCCGAAAGAAAATAAGGGGAAAATGCAGCTAAAGAAAGGGCGAAAAGCAAATCAAAACTGAGAACAAATGAACATGGACAGAAAATTGTCCACTCCCTCTTGTTAGCAGATGTTGGGCACTCCCAGTTTCACTCAAACAGAAGAGTTACCACCTCCAGTTCAAGAGGTTCCCCAAGCTCTTTTCACTGTCTGAATGCCAGTCCTGATCCTGATGAGCAAGAGACTTATGGCTCACTCAGTCCTTTTTTGACGGATTTTTTGATAGAGATCACTGACAGGTTCTCAGAGGAAAGTAATGTCATGGGACTTCTCTTACAGAAAAATATTCAGGACAGTATTAAAGAGCCCTTAAAGATGTATTCTGAGGTCAGCATTCAGGAAACAAGTTGGTGACGTTGATGGGCTGCATTTGTTTTCCAGATCAGAAGGAAAAAAACAAAATGGATGAGAAAAAAAAAAAAAGTGAATGAAAAATCAGAAAAGTAGGAAAGAAGGACATGAAGGCAAAAATAACAAAAGAGAGACTCTGAAATCTGTGCAAGGCCACAAAGG